>CM062826.1:28431177-28841370 GCA_031772345.1 Himalopsyche anomala
TAGCAAAAATAGTCCTTGTAAATTACTTAATTTTTGGAATAATGTTTAAGTTTGCTAAAAATTATTTTTCCTATTAGCAGAAATAGACCTCGTAAATTATTTAATATTTGGAATAATGTTTAAGTTTGCTAACAACCATTTTTCTTAGAAGCAGAAATTTCGTTAATTATTTTGTTTTTGGTATAATTTTTAAGTTTGCTAACAATTATTTTTCATAGTAGCAAAAATAGTCCTTGTAAATTACTTAATTTTTGGAATAATGTTTAAGTTTGCTAACAATTATTTTTCATAGTAGCAAAAATAGTCCTTGTAAATTACTTAATTTTTGGAATAATGTTTAAGTTTGCTAACAATTATTTTTCCTATTAGCAGAAATAGACCTTGTAAATTATTTAATTTTTGGAACAATGTTTATGTTTGCTAACAACCATTTTTCTTAGAAGCAGAAATTTCGTTAATTATTTTATTTTTGGTATAATTTTTAAGTTTGCTAACAATTATTTTTCATAGTAGCAAAAATAGTCCTTGTAAATTACTTAATTTTTGGAATAATGTTTAAGTTTGCTAACAATTATTTTTTCTATTAGCAGAAATAGACCTCGTAAATTATTTAATTTTTGGAATAATGTTTAAATTTGCTAACAACCATTTTTCGTATATATATAAATAAATAGTTAATTAAATTATTATATATAATTGAGCAGCCCTATATAGCCGTTCACAACCCTGCAGGTGGAAATCTTGGAATTCAATATCGTTTAGTGCAAGATTTCACCCACAGATGTCATTATTAGTTCACTTAAAACGCGTTCTTATTTTTTGCTTTGTATTATTTAAATTATATAAAGTTTTTATATCGCTTTTCTCAAGAGGATTCGTAGACCAGTGTGTAAGCCGTCCGAACGACGCGCATGAAAATTGGGGCATGGTATCGAATCCCACAGCTGGAGAGAATATTTTTTGAAAATTAATTGTTTTTACACATAATAAAATAAAAATGTCATGATTTCAAAAATTCACTCATGACGTCAGAGAAAAATGAAGAAATGAATTAATGACGACAGCGGGGCAGGATGGGGGGGAGGGGGACCGTCTTTCTTGACGTCATCGAATAGGCGAAATCGCGACCATAATATACAAACGAAAAAAGTATCTCTTTAGTATGAATAAAAAAATGTTGACAGCGTGGCTGGGGCGGAGGAGGGGAAGGGGAAATCGGGGACAATTTACAGACAGACGGACAGACAGACGGACGGACGGACGGACGGACATTAACGACTATTAATATATAGATAATCGAGCTGAACTTGTATGATTTAATTTTTTTGAAATATCTGGCACCTGTACTCTTCGCTGTAATGCCAATATAATTGACAATAGAAAATATTTACTAGTATTTTTAATATTGTTAAAATCGGATTCGGAGTGCAAGGTAATGCTCAAGATGGCAGTTTTTTAAAGCTTTCAAAACACTATGTTCAAATTGATATTGACTGAAAATATACAGTACAAATATTTTATTTTTGTTTTGCAAACTGTCAAGGTTTTTTCATACCGTTTGGTGTGCGAAAAAAAAACACAGACAATGAACGCTCTCTGTTCAGTATCGTTCCGCTCTGCGGCATCGGTGCATCGTGAAAATAATGTTTACATTATTTACGTTCAAATAAAATAATAATACGTTATTATCATGCGATTATTTGCAATTCAAACAAATGCAAATTCATAATAGGTTTTAGTCATGATGATTAAGTAGATGTTTAATTTTCTCAAAATCCGCATTAAAATATTAAACAAATTGTCCAAATAGAAACCTTGAATAAAATTTATGTTTTGCGATTAAAATTTAAATGAATGAAAACATATTAATTTTTACAACATTTTAGAAATAGCTTGCAGTCATCCCTCAAGTTCGGATGACGTCCATTTATTTATAATACCAAAATTTCACAGATTTCATTCAAATAAATTGATTTATTATTAAGATATGATTAAATTTTTAGATATTTATATTTTATTTAGTATTTTTTTTTTTTTTTAAATTGTTCATATAAAGTTTTGAAAAGTAGTAAGCTCTTAGAATATGACACATTTTAAAAACATAAGGAACTATTTATTATGAAGCTATAAGGTCAAAATATACGAGCAACATTAAGAAGCTGCCGACATCTCAGCGATCCCCGTTTTATTTCTTCATATAAAACTCATATTGGGCGCACATACGGGAGCATTGTGCAGCCGACCCAACATATTATTATGCAGTCCAGACAGTCGGCTGCTTTTTTGTTGCCTACAGCGACAGCTAAATGTTGCTTGTGTATTTTGACCCAAGTGATATTTAAAAATGTGAAAAAATAAATATTCAGTCGGAGTTTTTTTGGCGTTTCACTATCGCATCAATAAATCGCCGGTTTGTGAGTAGTAACATCAAATAAAAAACATGCCAACCACTGGTTTAAAAATTATTTGCCCAGAATTTCACCCGCAATGTTTTTCAAAGCGAAAAATCAGTTTATACATATATTTATTCTTCTGCGGCTCATTCTGTTATTCATTGTATACGAATCAGCCGCTATTTAAATCTATTTTAGGCATCCGTGCCTGAAGGGTTTAAGGATAGTTTACAACATCCTACTGTTTTTCTCCGCAAAAAAATCACTGATCCCGCAAAACAGCAATGTGATCCCCTGGGAGATAGCTGAATTTTAAAGTTTGTTTCATACTTTTAAAACAGTTAATTTAGATCTTTTGCGATCTGCGATAATGAATAATGTTTTTATTTTTTTGTAAATTATTGATTATATTTAATTATCTCTTTTATTTCAGTCATTTGAATTTGCAGGGCAATTGTCGATAAACGTAACAGTGAACTAATGTATGTAGATTTCATGGATAAAACCATTTGATGTCTTCTTCGTTCTCTAATCTCCGAATTCCTCACAAAATCAAACCACCTCACCCCCATTATTCGAGAATAGATGCTTGCGTCGGATAATGGGGTTAATAGCACTATATCATAGCAGTCTTAAGGTCTCACTATAGGGGGGTTTGACTATATACGTGCGGCCAAATGTCGTGCAATATTTATTGCAATTTTCATGCTTTTGTTTCAATTTAATTGTCATTATTTATTCACATATGGATAAAAACATATATATATTATATATATATATATATCTGTAATTTCTGTGAATAAACAAAAACATGTTATTGTGAATCAATGGTAAAAATATACAAAAAGTCCTAATTCAGTAAAAAATAACGTACTACTCAAATGGTTAATGGTGGTTTATATATAATAAAAAAAGTCTTGAAGACAACTTAGTGACCTTAAATTAGACAGGCGATAATAATAATAAATATTAATAGATCGATAATTTATTAGCGAAAGATGCCACACAACATCCAAGTACCTACTGAAAGAATTTTTACATGATTTATTTAATTTAAAAAATATTTAACCACCTTCGTAAGTTTTTCTCGATTATTTCGTGGCACCCTTTTTAAGTAATAATATATTTAATATTTTGCTAGGTTATATTTTACAAATTATAGACATGCGTTGTCGGCGAACGAGACACTAGTAAAAGAGTCACTCGTTCTGCCCTATATAAATCGTCGCTAACATCACTCTTCTCCACTCTAAAAATACCTCCCAATTGTTAACAGGCAGAGTGAGAAAACAAATGTCTCGCGGAGAATCAGATTGAAGTTAAGCCGCGAGTCATGTATACTCGGCTCTATAACTGTTTGGTAAATTGCAGGAAGAGTGGGATAACAGATGTCTCGCAGAGAATCAAAGAGCGAATAATTTGTTTTCGTTACGCTGTGATACGTCTCGAATGAACGAATCGGAGAGTGTAATCGATTCGAAATGTTCGGTAAGCGATAGAACTTATTTACGCCTAGCAGATCTGCTTCCCAAGTCTTACGTGTAGCCGTCTGGCATTAAACTGGATATCAGCGATGGACACTTCAAATAACCGTAGAAAATTACTTCTGTTACGAATTACCTCATCTATCCCTCTCAGCAAATTAATTGTCTTTAATAAGCAATCAGCGAAGCGTGTATGAAGTCTTAAATTAATATTTTTACATATTTTAAATGTTGTAGACGGTGTTTTTGGATTGGCAGTGCAACGAAAGATCTAAATTGGAGTGAAAGACCTACGATGGCCCCGGCATGGTCGACTTCTGTCGGCTCCGACATAAACTCTCCGCTAGTATTTCAATCGGTGTTGTTTTATTAAATTATTTTCTTTCTTCACTTGGATGCGTTACGTCATCCAGACACGAACCCAAGCTTCTCGCTTTGAAGACACCGAGGATGCTTCCCGAGTCGAATGTTATATCATTTAATTCAATTACCCAGTGATCATACGTATCGACGCGGAACTTCAAAAACGATACTTCTCATGAGATAATAAACATTCTAGTTTTGCAAATAAAACTATTGAATATAAATCATGCAGGCATGCACTCAATAATGCACGTTAATCACCACATCAATATGTAAATACTAGGGATCAACAAATCTATGAATTAACGTCATTTGCATCGTCTATGATGTGCTGTCCAAACTGAGATACTTCACTTTAATCAACCTTCGATCCTCAGCATTAAAAATGTAAGATCCGATCCTTCAAATGAAGTTGCGCGATTTGAAATCAGACTCTTTTTATACTAAAAAATGTGAAACAGGAGATAATTTTTTTAATTATTATCAAAAGGAAAATACCTAATCGAGGAACATTGATCTAAAAACGACTCGGAAGCACATACACATGTCTCTGTGAAGATACATATTCAACTACGAAATTCATTAAATCAAAATACAGATTTTCGCTGACAGATAAATCGCTTTCAAATTTGCTGCTTTTGGCATTTCCTAACATCGAGATTGATATACAACATAGTTACTTTAGTAAAGGATACAGAGCTATCACAGAATTTTTATTGAAATAAAATTAAGTTAACCGTGTATAATGGCATTAATACAAATAATTGAACCCTATAACTTTTACTTCTAGTATTTGTTTAGGTACTTTCTGAACTTAGCCAATGTTAAATTTTAAAAGTTATTTAATAAATGTTTGGTGCCGTCCGTGGATATATTTTTTTAATGCGGCCCTCGGGTTACCTGAGGCTAAACAGCCTTGCTAGACTCTATGATTTACCAATGCTCCATTGTTTTAGATTGGCATCTTCTATTATACGAACTGTAATCATTGCAGTCACAAGATTAGAAAAATACAATTTAGAAAAACATATGGCGCAACAAAATATATATGGCGCAACAGATAAACACAAAGATTTTGTTACCATGTCAATTGATAAAATAGTCTACACATTAACTCAAGAATTAATCCAGTGATCAGAATTTCAAGATGTAATGAAATGGGTAAAGCAATCTTCAACTTTAAAAGAAAACTAAAAAATGAGCGTTTATCCAACATATAGATATTTCCCGCTAGCAGCCCTGCCTTTTGCATGGGTGAAATGTTTTTAGAAAATATACAAGGTCGAAATTTAAAAGAAATGACTTTAATCAAAATATGATATATTATACCAGTGAAAAAAGTTCACCAGCATTTGACGCCAGTTTTTTTTAATTTGATAAAAAAATAGCATTCTTTTTAGATATCGGTTTACAGAACGGCATTTTGAAAACTTGAACACGGGCTGCTGACTTTACCAGTACGGACCTGCCCACATACTACTACATGATTTATTAATTACAATGAAAGTGACCCCCGCAGTTATTTTCAATTACTGGCTCAATTAAAATATTTTCAGTGCGAAATTACGGTTCAGTATAAAATTAGCGAAAACTAATTCAAAATATTTTTGTACGCCCCCGCAAAGCGTCAAATATATATATATTTGTAATAACATTATTTTTTGAAATCGCAAAAATATAACCATATCCATGTTATTTTACGAATTAGTTTTAACTTCAGTCAGTGAGTTAAAGGGTTACATATGCTAATATTGTGTACTTGTTTAGGTACGTATTCTTCTTGCTGGCAACCCCACTCCGTCTAAATTTTAGTGTTACACCACATTACGTGCTGTCACTGTAGTTGAGTTTTTATCGAAAACATTTTACCCAAAAATGAATTATTCGAGTAAAAAACATTTTTTTGGAAATGTAAATAAATGCATAATGTTCCAATTTATAATAAATAATTTAGTAATAATATAATGAATGTAACACATGTAAAGCTGTTAAGGGAACAATAATAAAATTAATACATACTACTTTTTAATGCTATGTGTGCAAACCTTGTCTTTTAAAAACCCGGCCTGCGCCCGTCTCCGCAACAAGGTTAAGAACCCCTGTTTTAACCTATTGCATTCGAAACATTATGAGATGGCAAATAGGTGCATTTTTACGATAATCAAAAAATCATGTTTAAGATATTCGCCATTCTCTTATACGATAATCATGAAATTTTAATATCTCTTTAAATTATGCACTACAAGTTGTAGTCAAAACATAAATTCAAGCAAGAGGTCGGTGCGATTATTTGGTAATAAAATCAATTTTGGATCGACACGATCAATGGCCAAAGTAATATTTATATATAATATTATACATTTGTTTTCACGCATTTCGCGAATCGTTTAACAAGATTTGTAAATTTGTGATTGATAAAATGTTTGAAAAGATCCACGGATAGGGTTTTGTATTTTGGAAGTCAAGCAAATTACCGCACAACGCCGCAAAGTTGAAAAATAAGTATATTTTATCTGTTAAAAAAAGCATTTTTTTTAATCGATTGACTAATTAAAATTGATATTTTATTTTAAATATTTCATAACATATGAATACATACCTGACACTAGTATACCGTGCTAAATTTATTACCGTAAATAAAGAATAATATATTATTTTCTGGGAAGAAGGTACCTACGTATCAAAATAAACGATACTTCTTCTTTGTTAAAACATTTTTTTTTCGTTATGGTTATCAAAGCTTTCGTTATGGTATTGAAAAAATAAGAATGCGTCTGATAGACGAGGAAATGAACTATTTTAAAATATATTATGGATCAAATAGAATTATTAATAAATAATTACAGAATTTTCTAATAATACATCTTACGTAATGAATTCGTTTTTTTAAATTGCTAATAACTATATTTATATGTAGTAGTTTCATTACGTAGAATAAATAGTTTTTGTGAGTACAATTAACTACGATTTACCTACTACTATTTTAGAATTTAATTTATTTGCTTTATTAAATCTTCAAAAATAATTATCTATTCTTCGTGAATTATGTTATATTATTTATATATTTTTTTAATTTAAGATTTCGACTGAAGGTGCTTGGTGGAATTTCAATTTTCAAAATAATAATATATATATTTATATTGCTGCATAAAATATTGTAAGTTTAGTAAAACGAAAACGAAAACGAAAAGATTACCTACAATGTATCTTTGTATTTTGTAGAGAAGAAAACATCTGTCGCACGTGGTTAAGTTCCACATATTCATTCCTAAGCTCGGCAAATTAAAGTCATATAATGATCAAACTCTTGTGGGTGATTAACTACCACTTAATAATTGAATCAACCCACTGTGAGAATATTTTAAATGTGTATTGTATTCGAATACATACTAATAGCGTAATCAATTTAAGAAAGCCACAAGTTTAGTCAGCGCCTCGACTGTCAGATATATCGATTAATTTATACTATTTATGTTATCAATTTGAAAACTTGAATATTAAAGATAAAGTAAATTACATTAAAGCAATCGGCAGACGGCCCGTTTTCTAGTAATTACCGTTCTCTTTATGTTTTCCCTCTTTATTGATTGCAAAATAAGTTAGGTATGCATGCAAATGTTTGTATTGAAAACATTCTTGAAGAGATCTTACAATTCAATATAAAATATATTGAGCCGTAAAATATACAAATAAATGTGATTTAAGAAACGGGAATACAATAAAGTTCGTGCGAGGAACACAATATTTTATACATGAACTTTTATGTTTTTATTTGGTTTTAATACTTACATTTTGCTCCTCGTTCCAAGTCACAATAATTGATTTAACTGAATCGATACAGAATAAACAAATAAACTTTTATTGTCACGGTATTTCACTGGGCACTTGTACAATTTAATGCATCACAATACGAAACAAACACAGCACGTTTTTATATTAAAACATCACTTTCATATTTTAATAATTCGACTACCCCAACGGACGAGTAATCACATCGACTTAAATCTCGAAATTGATGCAGCTTGCGCACTCGCGCCACTTGTGGGCAAATTTAAAATTAATTTGACAAGTGGTGCATAGTGTTACCACAGCAGCATTATAAAAACCCATAATATAATTTAAGAAAAAAGGTAATTTTGAAGCAATAACAATAATAAAATGACGAATATATTTAAAAAAAATAATGTATTCATGCTCTTGCCATCGATTTAATTCTATGTCGAAAAATGGATGTACTCCGAGGAAAACAAAAAGCTTTATTGGCTAGAATTGTTGTAAATTTGAATATAGGATTCAAATTATTAATCTATGAACAAAGCATAACATTAAGTCATTCTCTCATTCATGCTGTGATCACACAACATCTCAGTACCTGTCGCAAAGGCCGAAACATCCGAAAGACTGTATGTCTTCATCGCTTTAGTTTTGTGGAAAATTTAAATTTAAGTTATATTGAGCTCCAATTCTTTGATATGCGAAAATTGAAAAATTTAAGAATCAACTTAAGGTTTCCACGAACCTCGTCAAAACAATGTCACAATCTTTATACTTTTCCTCCCTTTATCTAGCAATAAATTTTGTTAAAGCGTAGACGGACGAGAAACCGTGCCGTCAGCCATCCTGGCCCTCATTTAATCAACCTAAAAGATAAGTTGTCTGCTGTGGCCCAATTGGTTAGAGCTTACTTTACCAATAACGCAGGTCTGAGTTCAATTCTCGGTAAGATCACAGTGAATTTGAGAATTATTCAATTCAAAGTTGTAATCAAAGACGTGATGTCAATTCATATAATTTACTCTCCTCCCATCCTTCTGATCCTTTAATAACTGGGTGTAGCAATAGCGATTAGTCAACCACTAGCCCTGTTTTAGACAAAAACTCCTGTTGAAATACCTCCATTAGGAGGCTATATGCTCCACATTAGGGGCGGAAATGGATTAAAAAAAATTCCAACATAAAATAAAAACAAAATAGCAGTATTTATCACGAGATAAACCATACAATTAAATAAATATAAGGAAAAAAAAGTTAGATACCAGATTTGATATATTATAAATATACAATAAAACCACCATTTACTCTTAAGTCGAGACTGTGTAATTTAGAGTAGTGCAATTGGGGGAGTGAATCTCATAAAATATTAGGGATTTTGTTTTTTCAGCGAAAAATGGAAAACTAAGATTTCCCTGAGTTTTACAAAAAAAAACATATGAACGAAATATTTAGTTACTAAGTGATAAAATGCAAAGTGCGCGCAAAATCCAACACACAGACGGTCGCCCGGCTATGCGTGCATAGCCTAGCACGTGTTTAATACACAGACGCCAGCCAATATTTGACTGTGTGTACCGCACAGACGGCCATCTCGTAGCAACGATAATGGAATGCGACTGTTCAATTTGGAGATTTACGGCGAATATTTCAAGCCAGCGCATAATTCGGAGTGGTGTAATTGGGGGTTCTACTGTATCACTAATTAATCTTTTTGAATAAAAAAAAAGTGTAAAATTGCACTTAGGATATATACATATATTTTTCTCGATATTGACAAATTATATATATTTCGCTTTTTGTAACTAAGCACGTCATATTTATATCAAATAAGCACATTAAAACATACATTATATATGCCTAAAATTGCTTAAATCATTGTGCAAGGGTATAGGTATAACGAAAATTATGAGAAATTTATTCATATTAATATATTTATTACCACAACAATTTATATATCTCTACACTTTTCACATTTCAAAAAATATTTCATCTTTCAACTTATTACATATACAGTGGAACCTTTCATAACGAGCCCCTCTAATAAATAGTAATTCCCATAACGAGGAAAACAGATTGTGAAAAAAATGCTCCCTTAACGAGTGACATTTTGCATAAAGAGTGACACAGAGTTCTGCAAAGATCACTTTCACATTGTTGCTTCCCTCAAGATGATTGACAAGGCGTGGGAAGGGGTTACCAAAAGAACCCTCATTTCAGCTTAGAAGAAGCTTTGCCAAGGAGCGTCGTTGAATGTGATTTTGAGGGGCTTGAAACAGTACCTGTGAAGTCTACAGTCAACGAGATTGTATCTTTGGCCAATACCATGTGACTGGAGGTGGATAACAACGATATTAATGAGCTTGTGAAAGAGTACAGTCAAGAGCTGACCACCGAAAAGCTTATGGAGTTGCATTGTTTTACACAGCAAGAAGTTATGGAGGAGAGTGTGTTAGTGGAGGAGGATGAAGTAGCAGAGTAACAATCTTCTGGCGCAATAAGAGAAATGCTGAAAGCATGGGAAACTTGCATCATACGTTGAGAAGCATTACCCTTATAAGGAGGCGGCTATGTGTTTTACAAATTTATTCAATGATAATGCTGTCACATTTTCACCAAATTTTGAAGCGTCGGCAAAAACAAATGTCTCTAGAGAGCTTTCTTTTTTTTTTTTTTTTAATCCATGTCCGCTCCCAATGTGGAGCATATGGCCTCCGAATGGAGGTATCTTAACAGAAGTTTTTTCTACGAGAACTGTTTGTTACTCAGTCGCTCAACCTCACTTTTTTCAAAGTGAGTAAGGAAAGAAGGATAAGACTAGAACAGGACTAGTGGTTGGCTAATCGCTATTCTACGCCCAGTTATTAAAGGATTAGAAGGATTGGAAGAGAGGAAATGATGTGAATTGACATCACAAACACCCAGTCTTCGATCACAACTTTGAATTGAATAATTCTCAAATTCACTGTGGTCTGACCGGGAATCGAACCCAGACCTGCGTGATCGGTAAAGCAAGCTCTTACCAACTGAGCCACAGCAGGCGACGAGCTTTCTAGTAAAAAATAATTAATTTAAATAATAAACTAGTGGATTTTTTACTGTTTTTTGCAAATGGAAATCGCATTCCAGGTTGTTACGCTCCTTAACAATTTTATTTAAATATTTAAAAATATAAAAATTGATTTTTTATTCGGCATGGAACGCATTATTGTATTTTATATTGTTTTATATGGGAAAAATTGTTTCACTTAACGAGTGTTTCATATAACAAGTAAGATTCTGGAACGAATTAGTCTCGTTATGAGAGGATCCACTGTAGTTATAATTAAAAAATGTCACAGAAAATTTTCGATTTACACACCATTATCCAAATTTTGAAAACTAAAAAAAAATTATAAAAACATATAAATTTTGTTTATTAAATCTAATAAATAGTACATACGTAATAAAAAATGTTTACTCACACTAACTTACATATTTCATATTTATTTGTTGGTCACTTGAAAAATGTGATAAGCTTAAAGATCTTAATGAATAATTTAACAGACAATACTTAGGATTCGTAAGACATCAAAACTCTTAATTATTACGATATAGATTTTTGCTTTCATTTGATCATTTATCTGTTATGTTTACACACACACACACACACACACTCTCTCTCTCTCTCTCTTTCTCTGTTTCTCTGTCTCTCTGCTCATAAAAAAACAGTGTCCTTAATGCAAAATTCACAGAATAGTAATTCAACAAGATAAAGTATATGGTAATGTATATTTTTATGCAAATGGATTACTAATGAACACATACGTTTTAACTCCTCAAATTTGTAATTTTAAAAACTACAAACTATATAAAATAGTGAAACCATTAATTTATAACACACATACATCATTTATAAAAATGCATTTCAATAAAGAAGAACTAATCTACCATGCAATTGGAGGGTTTTCTGTTGTGTTGAGTAAAAAATGATTTGTAGAATTTCAATTACTGCAACGCACTAAATCAGTTTGACAAATAACTATGTTGAGAATTGTTTGGTTATTACGGAAATGTATTTGAGACATTATTTTTGGTAATCCTTTGACATTTATAGATATTTATGACGGTTTTTAGTAACCAACTTCACAAACTTTTTCTCTTACTTAACTGATAATTATTATGTAAAGATAATACGCTGGAATGAAATCAGCTCCAATGAAGGTTTGGCTCTTCTATGAGACTATTTGCGTAAATTCTTTCACGGATTTCATCCCTTTTTCTGTCAAATACATTCATAATATAAACTGTTCCGCTATTGTCGATTGTGACAAATTTTTCAAACATACTGTCGACCATCAGCTTGTTTGCTCTGTCACCGCTGAGTTTGATGCACGCCAATAGCTCCTTCCGCGGGGAATATTTTCGATACCTGTAAATATATTGAAACTGCTTTTGCATTTCATTACTTATTAAAAAAGTTCAATATATGGAAATCCAGAGAATGCAAAGGCATTTATTTAGGCAACATGAGTTTTAAGCTTTTTAGCGAACTGTATGGTGTATGATTTTTTTTCTATAAGAAACTACATGTATTTTTCAAAAAAATGTGTTTTTAAAGTTCAATAATTAAAATACAAACTTTTTTCCTTTCCAAAGACTTTCCCAATTCGCCTCCACAGTAGAAACATTTTTATTTCGAATTTCCGTAAAACTCATTAACTGGTCCAATTCTGCCAAGCAAAATTTGTCACTCGGAGGGCTGACTGGCATTGAAGTCAAACTCCTTAGAGTACTGAAATAAGATAACAATCATTTTATTAACGGCTTAATTCGGTCAATAAGTCTAGCTTTGTCCAATGTGCTAGAAATATATATGGAATGAAATACCTTAATAAACAACTTTTTGTATTTAATGCACTGGCAAAATATAAAATAAGTTCCATAAATTAATAATAATGTATGGCAAACCTGCTTATTCTTTTCAATGATTTTTTAGCAGCGAGTATGTACGTTATATCCCACCATGCAATTTGTCCAGCTAACGAAACGAGAATTAATGTATTTTCATATTTAGATTTCTTGCCAGTGTCTTTAGAACTTGTTCCTGGTGCTGAAAATAAACTTAGGTGACTCTGCTGGGACTCGGCGTTTGTCTCGACAGGTGCCAGTGGAGCGGGAGAAAATATCAAATCGGTTACAGGAATTTTGTCGAAATTCAGGACTGAAACTAGGCACCTGGCAGTAATGTGCCATATCTGAAAAAATATCAAAAGAAAGTTAAACAATAAAATAATCTTATCATTAAGCTACAAGTAATCTGGTTTCGCAATATTAACTCTTTATTTCGGAGAATATGGATACAAGCATTAGGTTACGACACAATAAGTGCTTAGCAAATTTTTTCAAAACTACTCTCCGTTTTAAGGAAAGGCACCCCTGCCTTTGAGTAGAAATCTATTGAAAAAAATGATGTTCATTCTGGGGCTTAATTCAATGAGACCTGATACGGAAGGCCACAGCTTTGACTGCTGCACCAAGGACCTGAATGTTATCAATTTTTATATAGTATTAAAAATATTAAATTGTTCATATAAAATTCAATTTGATAACTCTGTTATGTTGTTATTGTGTTAAAAATTGTAACACTAGTTTCGCCATATGGAGAAACATTTTCAGACTTATTATGGTAAAGCTATTTATTTATAAATTTAACATTGATTTTTAACTTATATATTACAAAATAGAAGTTTGGGTTTTTTTCTTTTATTTTCAAATTCCCTCCCGCCAATCCTAAAATAACTATAATAAAATAGAGAGTGATTAATTAACCACAAGTTCTGTCCTAGCCCTATCCTTCTATCGCTTCTCTCTTAGAAAAATAGAGTTTGAGCAAATGAGTAGCAAAAATATGCTCCATATTGGGCTCAGATATGGATTAAAAAAAAAACAAAAATGACTGTTATTCCACTGGTTGAAGTTGTATTCAAAATTTTTGATCAGGCAATTAATTTCAGATTTAATGATGCTTTTTACAATCCAGTCAGTCTGATGATGGTTCCTTCGCATAGACGTCAAACTTGCAAAGGTATTGGTCCACCAGAATGTGGTATTTCCAAAGTGATCAAATATAGCCTTGAACTATTATATTTTGATATCTATTCCTGTTTTCTCATCATCATATGTTAAATGTTTACCACAATATCTCCAGATTCCTGTCCCAATGCCAGGATTTTGCAGTCATAAGATATACAACAACTCGTAATACATCTATCAAGTTTTTCACACGAATCAAACAGATGTGCGCTGAGAGGAACACCTTCCTTATTAGTCATGAGGTTGTAGATCTGGAATATAGTAAGTTTATTACATTTAAAGTGATGTTTTTCAGATTTAAGACATTAACTCCCAAGTTTATTGTTGCCTGCTGTGACCCAGTTGATCACACAGGTCTGGGTTCGATTCCCGGTAAGATCACAGTGAATTTGAGAATTGTTCAATTCAATATAAAATATAAAATAACTTAGATTATTCCGAGTATTGATATAATATAATCTAAGTTCTTTTATATTTTATATCAAAATGAACTTCCACAAAGTTACCACCGACTCCATCGAAAGTATTATTCAATTCAAAGTTGTGATCGAAGACTGGGTATTTTTTATGTCAATTCATATTATTTCCTCTTCTCCCATCCTTCTGACCCTGTAACAACTGGGTGTAGCAATAGCGATTAGTTAACCACTAGTCCTGTTCTAGCCTTATCCTTCTTTCCCTATTACTCACATTGAAAAAAGTGAGGTTGAGCGACTGAGTAACGAACAGTTTTCGTAGAAAAAACTTCTGTTGAGATACCTCCATTAGGAGGCCATATGCTCCACATCGGGAGCAGAAATGGATAAAAAAATATATATATTTATTAAAGATTATAACCAGTTTTGCTCATAGCAAGCATTATCATCAGTTGATTTACATTATGCTTTTACATCAAGAGTTGACAGTTAACATCTTAAGAGTGATTGATTGCCAAGCCTGTACATGGTACAGACATATAGTTTCTTTAATATTCAAAGTTAATGATCCCTCTAATGTGCACGCTCGCAGGAGTTTTCAATCTGCTGCGCACTCATTCCAGGTAGCCGCGCACTCCAGTACAACTATTCAAATAATATTATATTTCTATCTTTTATCAGAACAAGAAATTGATTTTAATAAAGAATATAATATAAGGATAATTTACAAGGAATCATGTAAAAAATTAAATAAATTTATAAAATATGTTAATAAATTTATTAGCGACTAATAATTTGTTTCATTATGTTTATTTACTTAATTTGTACTTAATTTAATTTTATGTAAAAAATATAATGAGTTCTGTTATTTCTCACGCTCTATTTAATACTCTTATTAGTAAAAACTTATTTAATAAATATATCAAATGATAATATTTTTTATTTTGCTAATAAAAACAAAAATTAAACACTAATTTTTATATCAAATATTAAAAATTAAGCCGTACATTTGGTGGATTGGCCCACTCAGCCTTTGAATTTTCCGAGCAGCTAACCACTAGCCTTAGAGGGAGAATTGTTCACAGTACATATATTTTGGTACAAACACATCTAAAATTAGTCATAATTTTTAGAATTGCTTGTCCATCATTTTTCTTATGCTTTACGTCAGTACTCCCAAACTGGGAGTTGCAGGTATTTTCCAGGGCCGCCACAGAACATGTTTGTATTCAGGGGGGCTGCGGTTGCTTAAAGTTTGGAAAGTACTGCCTTAAGTAACAATCTTTGAAATTTTTCCTCACTCTTATCTACCTACTGAAATACTTCTTATAAAGTTAAAGATGTCAAATCAAGTTTTTACCTTGGGGTCTTAATGTATTCAAAAATATACCTGAAAATTTCCAGAGCAATAGCATAGCACTAATAATTTTGAGTTTTGCAGTGATGCACTTGATAACTCACTTCCATCTCTGTTTGGCGATATCAAGTCAGCAATAAATTGAGAAGGAGTCCATAATTTGACGTAACCGTCACGAGTGATACTCAATATAAGGCTGTTCTCTTGTATAAAGAAACATTTGACGACGTGTTCTGTACTATGACAATTTTCACCAGATGTTTGTTTTTCAGAATCAATTGACTTGTCCTTATGAAGAGCTAGAGATAACAGAGTCATTGAGGGTCCGGACAGTTCAGCTTTATCTGTAGAATCTATGTCTTTATCTTCATTGTCGGATATAGGTGTACTTTCACTTGGCAAAATGGTTTTAATATGACATTCATTTTCCAAAATGACAACTACAGTGAGTGTATTCTGTTTACCGAACACTGTTAAAGTCATGCTGTTGATAAATTCGAGCTTATAAATTGAATCGTTTAGATTAATCATGGTGACCGTTTGGTTTAGCTTCCAAATGAATTTGGTGATGATGCCATTCTCCTGAGAGTATACTAAATATTGACCGCAGGGTGATATAGCCACAGATGTTATGGCACTTTCAGCTTCAGAAGTTTCAGCAATCAGTTTCTTCCCAAAAAATATCTAGAAACATAACACTTTATTTTCTTTTAGTTGCTAAAAAAATTCATCTCATTTCCAATACGAAGTCAAATTTACTCAGCTAAGGTGTGACATTTAAAGTAAACAAATATTTTTCCCAATGATATTTGCATTATGAAAAATAAATAAGACAGTCTGCTTTACAATTTTTAACATAAATTTTGTAGTCTAACAGGTTAATTTGCTATTTTTTTGTTTTTAATGACAATTGTTATTTTTTACACCAATTTGAGGTAATAGGTATACTGGCGGGTAACGAATCAGATCAGATCATTGTTTTGATTCATTGCATTAAAAAAATATATTAACTGTCACATTTTCAAATAAAGTGTTTATTTCAGAAATAAATATTTCTGTGTTGGCTATAAAGTAATTGTTATAAACTTAAAACAATCTTTTTATTTTACCCCAATACTGGTTTTTGACATGTAATAATAAGTGATCAAATTCAAATATTACCAATAATTCACAGTCAACAGCTTAAAAGTGCTGTTATAATATTTTTATTTGTTACTGCAGTTCGTCCTTACTTGAACTTGTACAAAAAAATGGACGCCATTATTTTGTTGACACCGTTCCGATTAAGGGTGCAAAGTTCCTCAATCTTCAAAGACAAATAAATGGAATACCTGGAACCTTTGCTTATTCGGACAGTGGACAGAGCAAATTACGTCAACCACGATACATTTCAAAATCGGTTAAATCACGTGGAACAAACTTAAATTACTGTGATCTGAACACACCTGAAGCTTGTTATTTTTATCTTGGGCTGCTATAAGGCTAGAGTTGTGTAATATCATTTCACTGCTGGATCTTTTTGAAATGAGGTCACTTATTTGGGACACTTTCCTCCAGTTGGAGTTGAGCGAATACTTTCGGTTAGAGTACATGGTCATAGATCTACGGCTACTAAAGTCAGGACTTCCCCTCTTGACTCTGCTTAAGTGCAAAGTGTTCGACCGCCGTCTCAATGCAGATTGAATCTCATATACTTCAAGTGGATACGCAAAGTCTTTATTGAAGATGCAGTCGAATTTCATGGAGAGTTTGGCTTTCCTGTTAAAAGGTAACGGCATGTATATTCATTCAGCTGATTGCCATCGCATGATTTCTGTTATATCATGTACGTTACCAATGGATGTATAAAATTGCATAAAGAAATACAGAAATCTGTGTGTCTTATTATTATTAACGTTTTTACTTCCAACTATAACGAATATTGGATTTTGAAAAGCGGAAAGAAAGACAGAGATCATGTATCAACCAGTCTTTGCCTAAGAGTTATTTGTAAATAGAATCAGACAATCTTATTATATGATGAAAAGGAAATTGCTTATGTTGTATTCGGCAGTATATTATTGTATTGTGTTATGAAAATAATTTTTATTGTACTATTTATTCAAATATATAACTCTGTTCTTCCAATGGTTGTGTTAATACTTGTGAAACATGGCAAGAAAGATGCTTTTATGTTGTATTTTATGTTTTTCAACTAGAATTATGTAAGTTGAGAATCATTTGAATCAATGTCTATGTTATTAATAAAAATCTTACGATAGAGAAGTCTAACAATGGTTTTCAATGTTAATTTATTCTCTCAAAATATTTTAATTTTATATTTACCTGTAAGCACTTGATGCAGCTGCAATTTCATAAGACTTAACACACCACAGTTTGATGGACAGCGCAATGTCCTGCGTGACTGTTATCAGGATATGTGTGTACATAAATTCATCATTATAAGGAAAGGTGTCCATACATGAGACAACTCTGCAAACAGAAAAAATATATTGATTTGACTACAAAAAAAAACTTTCATTACCCTTTCAAGCGTCAGAGACATGGCTAGTATATGGATACATTTTCGTGTTTATTGATCAACGCTGAATGTGCCATCTCCGCGCTTTCTTACCTATTCAGGTCCAAGGAACTGTCCACAAAAACTTACATTAGTAATCCGCACGCTCTTCAATCAGAAAATATGTTCCCGCACCAATTTTTTAATTTCGGAAATTACATTAATTGCAAGATATTTGTTTTATTGGAAAAAAGATACATACATTTACATAAAAATATTGAAAATGCCACCCCCAAAAATGAGCCGGTCAGCCCCTGCCGCACCCCTCTTGCTACGCCATTACTGTGAGTGCAGTAATTCTCAAATAAGAATTGATAATTTCAATCAATAAAATGTTATTGGCAAGTCAGGTCACTAAGAGGATAACTTATAATAGTTGATCCTATTTACACAATATGTCAATAGTATTTTTTGATTAATATTTCTATGATTTAATCATTAGATAGTTATTTATTGCTGCAAGTAGAACAAAGTGCATTTGTGCCTGAGATGTTATTATTATTTTTTAAGCCCACCACTAATCACCGCTTTCCCTGATCTAAGCAACATGAAGGGTGTATAGCAAAGATTTGTACGGAGCTGAGCTGGTTGAGAGAAGTAAGAAAGAAGAGGCAAATACTCAACAACGGCTGTAATAACATTAATGAAAAATGAATGAAACAGTTATGTATTCACCCTCGATAATTATTCCATTCCTTTATGAGCACGCATGATTGCAAGTTGTAAACGAGAATCCGGCAGTCGGTTGTGGAAATAAATATACATAAGCCGTCTTTAGAGACGCAAGCCGCATGGAAAGAGTATTCACTTGTTGATCCTTCTGAGGAGCTTGCTTCTATAGCCTGACTCGAGTCGTTATCCTGGTCTTCGATCGGCTTCAGATTTTTCCATGTATACAGGCGTTTGGTAGTCACAACTGTAATGCTGTCGGGTTGATGTGTTAAGAACACAATTTTTGCTTGAATTATTGCCTTCATTTGAATCTAATTAAAATTGACACTCTTTCAAAAACTGTCAATCGAGAAAAATTAAGGCTTCAAACTTTTCAACCCTTCATTAGTTAACGCGTGAAGACGTGAAGCATGTGTTATACAATATTTGTGCATGGCTCAAATATATTGATAAGTCAAAATACATTGATTCATTAAATGTATTTATTATTTTGTTCAAATTCTAGAGTTATTCAAATATTCACATAAGATATGTTAAAAAAGTGTTTGATATTTCTACATATTAATTATTTGTAGGGTGAATTATAAATATTATAAACTTTTTGAAAACATTTATTATGTTGTCAATATATTTACACTATTCATTCACAGGTATATTAAAAGATATATCAAAGCTATCGATATAATTTTTATTAATAACGTTGCTCAATTAATTCTTAAAAAAGAGACTCCGGAGAGTAAAATATTGTGTAAAATTTACTTACGGAGCAAAATTCCAAGGTAAATCAAAGGACATTGCTGACTAAAAGTCATGACTTGTTCAAATGGATCAATATTATATACATAAACACCAAACTGCTCCTTATTCCAGTATTCGAAGCCAATTATTATATGCCTATCGTCTCCAGATAGTATGCTGTGACTGATTGTTATTTCAAAGCTCATGACTTTCTCCATAATCAGTTTGCCATCCAAGTCGTACAGAGCAACTGTGCCTCCGGGATTTGTGTGAACCAGGAAGATATCACTTTTGTGACCCCAAGAGGCTGCTTTGCAGGGCCCACTCGAATGAGTTATTGTTAGCAGGCTGTACGAAGAGTTGGATAGTGTAGGGGAACGGCCTTCTGTATAAATAAAATTGAGGAATGAGATAAAGGTGTGAGACATAATATTGTAATGTTTTTAGTTTCATAAGGATTGTTAAATTAAAAAAAAAAAAAAACAGTGAATTAAGCATCACACCTTAGTCTGGATTATGAAAACAGTTTTACAGAGAAGGATTTCAATCAACATGACAGAATCGCGGGAAATCCATCAATCATCTGTGAGAAATCATCTGTTTGTCAAGATTACCCAGATTTAGCACAAAAAGCAATGTAATATTTTAGAATGAATAAAGCTTTTGAACTTGTATTCCTGAAATAAATTTATTGAAAGCGATGGGAGATATAAAAAAAAAAAATCTTTTTCTCCGACCCTGTTCTTTCACACTTTTAGGGTGTTCACTGTCAATACGTGGAAAGGCATTCTATTAATATAAACGCAATATTCCTTTTTACTTTATTCCACTTTATTTGCTCGCAATGAGCGAAACCGGTCCTGACCTTTAAAATAAAGTACAAAGGAATATTCTGTTCTTTTTAGTTTAGGTTAAGAATCACAATTTTCATAATTCTTAATTATTGATTTATTTGTACAATTTTGGAGAGTAAATATATTCATCTATAATAAATTGTATTTTATCTAATGGCGATTTAGTCCGTATGGAGAGTTATAAAAAAACTAGCCACTGAAAAAAAATGGCTCAGTAAACTCAGCACTAAAGTGAGAAACAGGCAAAAGAATACCCATTAAAACATTCTTCTTTTTTGACCATATTCCTTTCCTTCCTCTCATGACATGCTAGCGTACCACAGTTCCGCTGAGTACATCCTATACCAGATGTCTCCAAACTCAATAAGGATGTGAGCTACTTTCAGAAATTGAAATTGTCTGGTGAGCTACCTATACATATTCCTTCTTTATAGTTTTTTATCATCGGTTCTTATCGTACCATACATAATATTATTATATTACTTAAAATAAATTAGAACATCAGATTTTCTAATAAAATATAAAATGCATACTTTAATTATTTACTTATAAACAAAATAATGATTGAAAAATAAGTGTGAGTAAAAATAAATATAAAAAAAAAACAGTAAAAATAATTAGTGAAAAGAATGGCATTCACTTTCCTCCACAATTTTTTCAATTCTCGGTGAGTACCTTGTCACTCCCATCCGAATGTAATTATCAAGATGTACATCTGTGAGTCTGTTTCTATATTTACTCTTAACCACCTTCATAGTGGAAAACGTTGATTCACATAAGTAGGTAGAACCAGTGGTGTAGTGGGGCCAGGTCGGACCAGGTCGGTGACCTGGCACCTGAAAATGAGGGCGCCGTCCTGCCACCTTTTTGACCAAAACAATAACAAAATCGTGGTGTTTTCAGGACCAAACATTCAATCTCGATCTGTACATCAAGTGTCTGATCTTCGTTAATTTTTTGGTTTATTTGAAAGTTTTTGTATTTTTATCATCAAATGCATCGTACAAGAAGTGAGAACAGTTTTTTTTTTAAATAATTGCGCGTTTTTTTATGGATTGAATTGTTAAGACTTGTGGTTTTTTAACTTTGGGCGGATATAAAAAAACAAAAAAAATATGACCGACCTGGTACCTATTTATATAGCTATTGCAGAAGGGCATATTTTACGACATCGTAATTGACAAATCCGTGTCTCAAAAGCATAGAATCAAATTGATGTATAAATAATAATAAAATTCATTTAGAAAATTGTTTATTTTTTCATTTTTGCTATACAGCACACATAACATTAATGCGCACCGTACGCCACTGATGTATACCAAGGTATCTGAAGCTCTAAACCGATAATCTGTCTTGCACTGATCAGTCTCCGCAGATCTCCTGGATGACCTTAACAGATTTGTCGAATAAGACAGCATCATCGGCATATTCAAGGTCACACATCCTCAGACCAGGAGCAACAGATATACCTTGGTTAGGCGGAATTGGCCTACGAATTGAATCATACTGATAAAAAATATTTTTACCTATTTCAGCCGAATCTTTTTCCTTAAAGCAGTCATCGATTTGCCATATCTTAACAACTCCATCAACGTTTGTGGTAGCCATTTTATAAGGTCTTCTATTACTGAATTCAATTGACTGAATAGGACTCGATGTGCCTCGAAATTTCTTCCATTTTTGGGATAAATCTTCATTCCAAACCTGCAATACTCATTTATGAGAATTCAAATATGTTATGTGCTTTACATATCAAAGTTGTAACCGTATACGTCAAGGGCGGGTCTAGCGTTAAGCAGACTAAGTGGCCGCACGGGGCCGAGAGATCTTTGAATGATTAAAAGGATCTATCCTACTGAATTCATTATAAAATTTCATCAATAATTTCCGAGAAGAATTTGAAAAAGTTGAAAAAGAGGCAACTGATAACTTAATAATTACAGAGCATTTTTGAATATTATTTGATTGGAAAAAAGTTGATAGATTTTTACAAAGAGGACATTGATGTTTGTACTTTTGAAGATGAATTCAATCATTTTCAAATATTTCTAAATGAAAACAAGGACACTATACAAACCACCCTAGAAATCAATCTAGCCGCCTGCCTATTTAGCCATCAATCTTTCACATTCCCAAATGTAGAAATACTATTGATTTTTTGCTTAACAATTCCCTTATCAAATACATCAGGTGAAAGATAGTTTTCTGTTTTAAAGCGTGTAAAAAATGATCTGAGAAGTAACTATGGGAGAAGAAAGATTAAATAGTATGGCCATTTTGTATATAGAGCAAGAAATTTTAAACTGAATTGACACTGCCAAAATAATTGATGAATTTGCAAGAAATAAAGCAAGACGAAAACCTATTTAAAAATATGTTTTTTTTCTATTACTTTTATTATATTTTATGTTGATAAATTAATAAGAGCTTAATTTAATTAACTTGAGTTTGACGGGTTCCCAAATTTTTACCGCTCGGCGCCTCCACTTGAGTTGATCCGGCACTGGTATACGTGTATGAAGTTGAAACCTAATCTTAAGTCTAAGGGACTATGAAGTTATATGAAGTCATTTATTCGGTTGTGGGAAATGAGTCACTCGGCCTGAATCAAAAACTTCAAGCTAGTTGCTGTCTTTGATTTATATCACTTTGCAATGGAAAAAAAATATCTAGAGGTTATTTGAATTATTATTTGCGTGACAATTGGAGCATTGAAGGATATACTTACACCGACATTTCCCTTCGCATTGCCTATGAAGATATTATTTGACAGAAACCGAATCACACAAATATCTTCATCGGGAACATCCACTCTAATGAAGTTTACGTCTTCCACGTCCTCATCAACTCTGAAAAATAATATATGCATACTGTATTGATTATCTGCAGAAAATAATCTTTCTATGTGAATAATCTAGATGGGAGTAATCATGATCTCATTGAAATTCGCATAACAAATGATATAATTATGAGAAGAGTATAATTACTGAAACTGTAGGTAGAGATTGTCCTTGTTTTCATCTTGCTGCATTATTACATAAGCTTTATAATACAGTATACTGTCCGTCTCATATTGAAGAATGTTTTGAACAATATCAGTATCCGGATAGTGATATAAATCATGACCATGCTTTTGAACAAATCTGATCAAACATTCAATAAAAGTTTTTTCCACCCCAACCTGAAAGAAAAAAAATGATATAAGTAAAATCTTACATTGGTATTTTTGATATTCAAGCCATGATCTGTGTAATGTTTTATAGCCCAAACAGGGGTCAAACAAAGTGTCACAATTTGTGATGTAGGGAAGGGGGGGATTAGAAAATGTAGCTCGAGGTTACTGAATCAACCACCAGTGTCACCTGTAATGCCTACGAATGAGAACTAATACCACCACAAAAACCAAAGACCACGCACCCACCTACCACCAGGTAAATCCAGGACGCTACGCAGGAAAAGAAATATCAAAATACACCAGATGAAAGGGAAATTGGAGCTCGGCTCCACCAGCCCCAGAATTTGATGTATAGATATCAATAAATTATGTATTTTAAGATTTTGAGACGAAATATATTTTCCACAACCTCTGGTATCTTAAAAAGTATTAGTTTTCAGGAGATACTTGTACTTTATTCTGCCATCTTACAACATGCACATTCATCATTATAAAACAGCACTGGAATCGTTTTCTCCTAAGCATCTGTGAGGAAGTTAATAAGGCAGGAAGCTAAGACGTCTCCATTCATGCTACCTTCTCATTCATTCCAAACATAGCGCATATTATTATTTGCCAACGTTTTTGTATTACATTAAATAAAGCATGAAGTAAAATATATTTTGAAGTATGAGTCAATGGAATATGTGTGTATTGAATCTCTGAATTCATTACATCAAAATACTAAAAACTGTCAAAAATTGAGATATGTGTTTCGAGAAAATCAATGACGATATGTTATTTTTTTTAATATGCCCCGCTCCAATGTGGAGCAAATGGAGTTTATCTCTAATAGAATTTTTTTAACAAGATCAGTTAATCAACCTCTCTTTTTTAACAATATCACAGACATTCATACCTTGGAATACAAATATTCAATTAATGAAATTACCCGTACTAGGATTTGAACCCATGATCTCCGTAACCGGCTCATTGACTACTCCACTGCGTACCTGACAATGTCATTAATTATAGAGTAGGTATATGGACCTAGTATTGTTTTGTAGTATACATCAGTTTATATATGAGTGTTGCGATACCCGGTGTATTACATTAAAAAGGGACAAACAGTCAATGGTTTTCAAAGTAAAATAAAATTTTACTAAAATTGATTTCAAACATTAAAAATTCCCAGAAAAAAGTTGCCAAAATGCCGTTCTACCGCGTAACATGGTAAAAAAAGCACTGATCAAAGAGTTTTAAAATTAAAAGGGGATTTGTCGATTGGGCTAGATTTGTGGCTTTTTTGCATTCAAAATTTGTAATTTGTCATTGTTATGGAAATCTTTGGTGGGCTGATGTTACTTATAATACTTAAAATTTAAAAAAAAAAAGAAATACCATACCGTGTCCGCTTTTTCTACGTATACTTCTAATTCTTTCACCACATTTGCTGGTCCGGATAAACGAATTTTGCTGCCGATAAAAATCAAATTATTATAAAGTGTTTTGTACAAGTCCCACATAGCCTGCATGTTTTGCGTGTTCTCTATATGATAACTGATAAAATACGCTATATAACCGTCGTCCGGTAGATATGCTAAGTTCTCTTGGAAACAACTTTTTTTATATCTCTGAATTAGATTTACGTGCATCTTGCTCATCGTATTCTTGTCAGTATTTGTCTTCAAATAAGACATTATCAGGTCCTGTATTTCATATTGATACGCCATCAGATCTTTGTTGTAATGTTCTATAACGAGACTTTTGTTTTTCCACAGTTTAATTACGCTCTCGAACCGAGCGATCGTCATGTTGAGTATAACTCTTAAAGCGTCTGTTGTCACTTGTACGTTGTATGGTAAAACAGCTAACATTTTATATGATTCAACCGATTCCTTGTTTCCTGATGATTTAATGCACATTTCGATTGCTGAATAAGGATTGTAGTCGTCGGGATGTTTCCAGAAATGACAGCTGCAAAAGAACGTTTCACAGATATTTTATACAAATATTAAAGTGGCTCGTCTAAAATAAAACAATATAAAGAAAAACAGTAACGAACTTACAAGAAAGTGTCTTTATTTTTCAACTGTTTGATATAGTGATTCCAATGGCTATCATTATGTTTCAAAATGTCGCTGTTTTCCGCCAAAACTCCACTCACCATTGCAATCAGAAGCGGTGCTCCTTTGCATATCCGGTGAATCTTGGCAGCCTGATTAGGAAGCTTTTTCATGTCGTGGTCTATGTAAGAAGCAATTACTTCCAACGATTCATTTTGTGTTAGGTTACCTGTAATCTGACACATGAGAAATTTCACAATTTAATGTCGAGTATCTTAGAATATTATATACTTTTAAAGTGTTCATTATCAATTCTCGGTAGAAATACTTTTTGCATTAATTCCACATGTATTTAGTAATATTAGACTGGGTTCACTCATCACAAGCATTTTCATCAGTTGGATTCAATACTTATGAAAACTTTTTTGACGCGGGCAAAAGGTTAAGGGGAAATTAAGGAACAATGAGAGTGAAAACAATGAAGCATCATCAATTTTAAATTTTATAAGAAAAGTGGATTGACAGAAAAATTTAAGATGTGTGTAATGGGTGTGTAAATAAATTCTAAATCGCGACATATAACCTTTCCGACTAAAGCACTAAATTTTGTAGTAGTGAATATAAATAAGTTTTTTTTTTTTTACCATGTCCGCTCCCAATGTGGAGCATATGGACTCCTAATGGAGTTTATCTCAACAGAAGTGTTTCTACGATAACTGCTTGTTACTCAGTTGCTCAACCTCTCTTTTTCCAAAGAGAGTAGGAATAGAAGGAAAGAGCTAGGACAGGACTAGTGGTTAGCTAATCATTCTCGATACGCCCCGTTCATATGATAGGATGGGTGGCAGGGAGGAATTCAAGACATCATCCATCCATGCCTTTGAACAGAAATTCATAAATCGATTGAAAAATCAATTTATAAAGCTGCCCGTACTGGGATTCGAACCCGTGACCTCCGTAGCGGTAGCCAACGATGTTGACCACTCGACCACACAGGCGGCATAAATAAGTATAATATAATATAAATAATAATATAAATAAGTACTTAATATTTTTTATTTAAAACTGTTTTGTTTTTTTATTTGCTATAAAAATACACTTAATATAGACATAAAGAAACCTCACAGCTTCTAGCAGAAGTTAGTAAGTAACAGATTTATAGTTCTGAATAAACAGCAAATGAACTATTTCAGCTTTAGGATAAGGACTCTAGGATCGATATTTTATGTTACTTAGATCATTATTATAATATCAAAATATAGATGTATTAACGTTGATCTGACACAAATTAGAGTTTATAATTAATAGACAAGGACAATTGCCTGCCTTTATGATAATTGTCTATAAAAATAAATGCCTTTTTTGGTACACTTGTGTAATCAATAAACCAAATGAGTTATTCCAGAAAAAGAATCTCTCTTGTATACTTTTACCCAATTTTTTTAGTTACCATCTTATGCCAGAAAGGTGACAAAATGTTCACCTCCATCCAATGTGTAAGTGTTTCTCATTTTATTGTCAATTATGGAAAGACTGAAAAATCAGGAGGAAGTTATCATTTAGACCAGTGTTCCCCAACCGGTGGTCCGCGGCCCGGTGCCGGGCCGCAAACAGTATGCCAAATTTCAAAAAATTTGCCATGCAAAAACAATAAATGTAGGGTCCTTTTTCGTTTGCACGTTTACTAGTCAATTGACTTATTGTTAAATAGTAATAATTGATAGGATGATGCGACACCAAGGAACTTAATAATAATGGGAAGCAAAATACCTAACAAATGTGGTGAAACTGGCAACCGATCTCGAGTGTGGCATAATATGGTATGAATTTAAACACGTGTCAAGAAAACGTCAATTCAAATTATATCCTTTATCCAATTATGTCCTTTTTTCAATATCTATAAATTATATACCCAACCAATTGTGGGTAAAAGTGTAAATTAAATACGCATGCTAATTTTAAAAACGCACTAAAACACCAATATTAGTAATATTTATGATTCGTATGAAATCTTTCTAGTGAAAAGTAGACGTCAATAATGCAACTTTGCATTAGTGGTCCGCGATTTTTTTCTCCTTTTTTTACCGCAGGTGTAAAAAGGTTGGGGAACACTGATTTAGACAATGTGTATAAAGAAAAACTTAGTAATTTACCAATGCGGAATAGGTTAGGATATCTCGATCATCTGTGCCAATGAAGTTTTTACAATTAATTATTGTGGGAGTTTTTTTATGTTACCTCTACATAGATCGGTTGAAAGTCATTCACTAGAGTTTTGTCCTGAGTCGTGGTCATAGTCTTGCAACCGATATTAAATGCCTCCATCACCCTCTTACTCCTTAAATCATCGATCACTAGAAGTGCCCCTTTCAAGCAGTCATTATCGAAAACATCTCTAAGTAAATCACGGTATTGTTGCCAGGTGTAGCCTTGAAGGGATTTTGATTCTTCATTGTAGTTGATATTCATGAATTTGAACATGGAAAGTATTTTCCTGAGCAGTCTAAAAAAGTTGAAATATATTATGAAACAATTATTATGAACAACTTTTACAAAACAAATGCTATTAACCGAAATGCAACATTTTTAGTTGTGATAGAGTGGTTACAGCCCTGTCATATTTTTAATAAAAGCAAAATCAACAGTTAACAAATCATCATTTTTTTTTGACATTAACTAAAAACACAATATTAGTTTTATGTAATAAATTTTACTTCTTCCAAAAGCCTGTCACTTGGCAGCTGAGCAAACATATTTGGTGTGTCAAATTCAATAAGGTACAAATATCCATGTATTAAGTTCCACAAAAATTATTAACTATTTCAGCTTCACCATGATGCAGTGGCGGTTCGTGAACTAAAATCTTGAGTGGTCTAGAGAAAAGTTTAGCATTATATACTATTTACGAAATTTTGTATGTTTCCACTTCACCTTATGCATTAATCTACAAGCAAATTAACAAATACAGTCAATCCTGTTTTTATGCGGTAGATGCGTTCCACGAAATATCGCATAAAAAAACTTGACTTCCATAGAAAAAGTGGGTATACGTTACATAAATTTTAAAATGCGCATAACTTTGAAACAGCGAGTTAAAATATACACTAAATCGCAAAGTATAGGAAAATAAGGGGAAAAACACTGTGTAAACATATTAAAAAATATTCAGTCTGTGTATGACAATTCTAAGTGTGTTTTAAAGCATGTGGTTCTAAATCACTATTTTTCGGAAGAAATAGTATGCGCATCAATTTCATAAAACTATGGTTTTTTTCTAAGAATGAAATAAGTGATCAGAGTTTGTTCAGATTTCTTATGCAGTTTGTTATACCCATAATTTTTTTTTTTAATTAATCGTTGAAACTTGAATTTGAATCATTTAGAATGAAATTATCTTCTAATTTACTGAAAAGTTGGAGACCTTCTTGAATTATTTTCGCAGTGAAGGAACTAGAACTTCTTCCAGTTCGTCAACGTTTTCTGGTTTTTTGTCAATAGTTAAAGGTGAATTAATGACACCATCGTCACTTATAGCATTATCCAATCATTTCAGCTGATATTACCGATGTTTCAATGGTTTCATCGACTGTAACACGCCCAAGTAGGTGGACTTAATTCAGCGATGGCAGATGTAACATGATTTAAACAGTCCAAAATCGTATTTTTTCCAAATTTCGGTTGTGTTTATGATTCAATCTCTATTCTATCCAAAATACAACGATACATGCTCTCGGTGTAATATTTAACATTTTTATATATCGTAAAATATAGTACATTTTTTAAAAATTTGCATCGCTAAAAAACCGCATAACTTCGAAATCGCATAAAAAAACCGCATAAAAACAGGATTGACTGTACTACGACACTACTGCAAAGCAAAAATTATTGTATTATAAAATCAAAGCTAATGTAAGTAAGTACTATTTACGAAATTGTGTATGTTTCCACTCCACCTTATAGATTAATCTACAAGCAAATTAACAAATATTACGACACTACTGCAAAGCATAAATTATTGTATAATAAAATCAAAGCTAATGGAAGTAAGAAATAATAGAATAGTAATAACTGGACCTCAAATTTGTCTCCTTCAAAGTGAACTAACATGTACAAAAAGCCATACGGAGGAACTGTCATCAACCAGTGGCGGATTATCCCATAAGCGCAAGAGGCGCGCGCTTGGGGCCTCCAAATTTTAAGGGCCTCAAAAATAGCATACATTATATAAACCCTCATATTTTAATTTCAGTTTTCAATATTTAAGCTTTGCTTTATATATAAGTTTTGCAACACTTTAATGTTATTCGAAAAACAGAGCCTCCAAAATGTATTGCGCCTAGGGCCTCCAAAGTGCTTAATCCGCCACTGTCATCAACTGTCATACAACACAACGAGATTGGTATTTGTGTTTGTATGTATGGACTAATCTAATGTAGCCTCTGACGTCTGACAGAAGCCTGAAACTTTGAAGCGCAGTCGTGTACGCTTAGATGACGTTTCCGTTGGCCAATGTGAATAAAATACAAAAAAAAATCTAATCGTGCTTGATTGCGCCCCAGTGTAAACAAAGTACTCGGGCTATATTATAGTTAGCCCGAGCCTCTGTTATTTTGTATTAATTTTGTTCAAAGGCCGAATTGCTGTTCATTTTTATTAAGCCATCTAAAGTTTTTTTTCTACACATTTTGGGTGAAAAATGCAGGTCGGGCTAAGCCCACCTAGCCCAGTACCTAGAACCACCACTGCCATGATGAGAACTATGTTGAAACTTAATTTAATTTATCTGTTAATAATGGCTTCGAAAAGAAAGACAATATATCACCTCACCTTCTCTAACATTCTAAATTTTATTTAAAAATAAAGTATTGACATGGTTCTAACAATGGTGTGGGGCTGAAATAATTATCAACTGACTAAAAACATGTCGCCTGCTGTGGCCCAGTCGGTTAGAGACTGCTCTACTGATCACGCAGGTCTGGGTTCGATTCCCGGTCAGGTCACAGTGAATTTGAGAATTATTAAATTCAAAGCTGTGATAGAAGACTGGTTGTGTGTGATGTCAATTTACATTATTTCCTCTCCTCCCTCCCATCCTTCTGATCCTTTAATAACTGGGTGTAGCAATAGCGATTAGTCAACCACTAGTCCTGTTCTAGCTTTTTCATTCATTCCCTACTACTCGCTTTGAAAAAAGTGAGGTTGAGCGACTGAGTAACTAACAGTTCTCGTAGAAAACACTTCTGTTGAGATACTTCCATTAGGAGCCCATATGCTCCACACTGGGAGCGGACAAGGATAAAAAAAATTGTGAAAATAAAACTTTTGATATTTTTACGTTGTTATAATTGAGTTTCACCAACTAATGCCCATTAAAACAGTATATATGCTAAGCCATAAGGGAAAATTTTTGGTTGTTAATTACTTTAATTTGGATGTGATAGTAACATTCCCATTTGGTGTCAAGTAATCAGAAGTTTTGTGAATGAATCTTTTAGTCCAAACCAGGCCAAAACTATCAATTAATCAAAACGATCATCCAACTGTCAGAAAAGTATATAGAATAACACAAATGACCTTATCCATAGACCCCACAGCTAGTATGAAACAAAATACTAAGCTCACTGATTCATTCATATCTGTGAGGGAGAATTTACATTTTCATTTTGGTAGAAAAAATTCTTAATACTAAATGAGAAAAATGCACGTTAATTGTCTATATTCGTTAAACCTATTAAAACAGATTGCTCTGAAATACAATATATGAGCCAATGATGCTACGGAATGTGGTATCATGGTACATTCATAAGACAAGATATAATATGCTGAGCAAATATTTTCTATAATATTTGAAATAGCATGAATTTCATTAAATAAGGCTTTAGGGAAAACGGCACCAATAAGCTACAGGCACCGTCTTAATTGTGTAGTGTATCAACATTCTGAAGAGTTAAGTCTTCAGTACTGTTCTTCTCTATCAATTAATATGCGTATACAATTGAGTGTGATTCAATTACCTAGATTGCAATAAAACAATTTGTTCATCTGAAGAGCAGTTGCCAACGTTGACCCAAAAGATTCTTCCGTTTAAATTATTCAAAACAACTGATTGATCATTTCTTAGAGCGCTTATTGCCAGTGATGACTTGCCACTGCCCGGCACCCCCAGTAGTACCATCATATTGTGTGGTCTCAGCTCTGTAAGGTTCAGCTGAATTAGGGTTTCCTGCCAAAAAAACGAATTTAACATTAATTAATTACGTTTCCTATGTCAATTTGAAGATTAGTCTGATCAAAAATACACGAGAAAAGAAAAATTATTTATATACTCAAATGTCAGAAACTAGATACAGAGTGTGGAATATGTAAGAAATGAAAATGAATTACATAATGAAATGAGGATCCTCTTTCAAAAAGGATTGCTTAGGTGGTTTCATGTTCCTTATGCACCCTCTTCTTTTCTGTTCCAAATATTTTTCCTATAGGGTGAATAGAAAGTAAAGAGTTGATTGCTCAAGCAATCTTTTGGAAGAAAGCTCTTCAAAAACTCACAAAAGTCTTTTGGGAACGAAGCGTTTTAGAGTAAACTCTTCATGTTTAATATAATCCTGCATTATAATAACATTTTTGTTTATTGCGGTGCTTAATTGATCTTCCCAAATGTTAGTTCTCCAACTGACATGATCTTTATAAAAGACAGTAATTGGCTGGAATTCATGCCTAAAGTGTCTTTACATAAAAATAACCAGAAAACTGTTAGCCCGCTTTTGCAGGTTATGCAAATTTTCAATAGGTTAATGCAGGTAGGAAAAAATATGACATACCAAAACAGTTCTTCTAACATAGTGGATCGGTAAGCGGGGAACATTGCCACGACTCAGGCAATCTTCGAAATGATCATCAGACAAATCAGTCGGGAGTGTGTCCTTCTTAATTTCTAGTAGCTTACTCAGCCAATCGTACTCAACCGACAGCGATTCAACAAACGCATGATAAGCTTCAAATCTAGCGGTCAATAATATATCTAAGAGTGCCTTCACGCGGTCCTCACGATTAGACTGAAAGAAAGATAAAAAATAATTAGGATACAATTAAAGGAAATGTTTAGAGCATTTAAAATGGTTTACCAGTAATGCTTGGTAGAAAGATGTTCTACCAAGTCTGTCACCGAAACCAACAATGCAGACCACTCGACCTCAGACCAAAACCGAGTACTAGCATTTCCATAAATTGATGTTGTTCAATATTGATTAGTTAATCACTAATACTGTTCTGGTGTTATTCTTCTATCCTTAGTCTGTTAAGCAACTGAGTAATAAGCAATTCTGTTAAAACAACTTTTCTAGCGTAAACTTCATCAGTAGTATTTAGGTATACAGTAAAACCCCCATTGACGTGAACGTTGGGACCGCGTGATTAAGAGTTGCGTAATTGGGGAAGTGAATCTCATACAAAATTAGGGGTTACATTTTTTTTCGCGAAAAATGCAAAACTGCCAAAACTAAGAATATATGAAAAAAAATATATGGACGAAATATTTTGTTTTTAGATGGTAAAATGCATAGCGCTCGCCAACGTTTGACTGTATGCACTACACAGATAGCCGCCCGGTTGTATGTGTATAGCCTGGCAAGTGCTGAATTCACAGACGCTTGCCAATGTTTGACTGTATGCACCACACAGAAAGCCGCCGAGCTGTGTATACAACAGCAACGACAATGGAATGAGACCGTGCAATTAGGGGATTTGCGGTGAATATTTCTGTTTGGCGCGTAATTCGAGGTGGCATAATTGGGGGTTCCACTGTATGTTAATACGTATTTTCACTGTCCAAAATAATTATTATGCGCTCGGGAATACCACAAAAGAAATCCATATGTCACATTCCGAGCAGCCGTAGTAAAACAGTTCAAACTGCTTTGATGCTCATCGTATCTTTACTGTTGTTTGTATATGGCGGTGGGCTGCCAAATACGCAAACATGGGGCTGGTTTAATCTCAAAACTATTCGCAGCGCTCTGGTGAAGGGGTGGATTTTGTTATCATTTTTATGGAATAATTATTAAAGCAATTGAATTTACTCAATATCCGTACTAACATTATGTAACAAAATACAATATAGCATTAAATAATACATATCAATAGCTAAACAATTTACTAACTATCTTAGATTGCTAGAGTTCCAAGATTGATGCAGACATAAGCATTATTATTTTTTCAAAGACAACTTATCCAGAGACTTAACTGATAAAAAAATATTGGAATATATCCATAAAATTTTCTTGCGACGTATTAATATTGATGTGTTTTACAAACCAATGAAGTAATGTGACGAAACTCGTCAGCATTGAAAAGTTTGCTGGCCAGTAGATGGTCAACGATATGATTAAAATCCAGGTCCTGGACAATACTCTCTCTGTGTGTCTGAAGAAGATGTCGAGCGTAGACCTCCATCTTTTTTCCTGTAATTTAAGTGACAAAAAATATTCTCAATCTAATAGATTTGCAACAATATTTATTTCACTACTACATCCAAGTAGCACAAAATATTGTTTCTTTAAGCCGTATACAGGGGTACAAGCCGTATGCCATCTGTTATATTTGTAAATGGTACCCTCCGGACAAAATAAAATGCTTTTTCGGTAGTCAATATGATGTCAAACAAAATGTATGAAAACCTCCTGCTAAGTTTATGACTCGCGCCAAATAAATTTATATACAATTAAAATCGACAGCTTCGTTATTCCACTGAAACATGTATCTACCAGAGCTGTGTACCAGTAGGTTGAGAACTGTTTTAATTGGAGTTGTGCTACAAAAAAACTATTAACTTCGAATCTTTTAAAAAAAAATGTTTATTCAAATTGCAGGGGGCAAAAGTGGCTTCACTGCATGCTACTAAGTCCAAAAAAATAATTGGAGTCATGTTAGCTCGATTATGGTCGAAGTCGTTTTATTTCTTCACGAACAGCCCTGGTTTCTACAGATGATTCTTTAAGGGAAGTTTAAGCAGGCACCAATATCATTTGACACCAGTCAAAATCATAACACAATTCGGATTTCAGCATAATAAGTAGTTATAGCGCTGTTGACAATAGCCATAGACAAAAGTTAATGTAATATATTTGTACAACTGTGACTATTCTTTGAAAATAAAACAAGTTTAGCTTTTTGATTTCAGCATCTATCGCAAAATGCTGCAAATAAACTCTCTATTGTATAGTTAAGTACTAGTCCTTTAGACCTATCCTTTTATCCTTACTCTTTCGGACAAACAGGGTTGAGTGACTGAATTCAAATAAGTTCCGATAAAACAACTTTTGCTTGGATGCTCCGTTAGGATTCCATATGGCACTGGGAGCAGCCAATATGTCATACTAAACAATTCATTCATGAGTAAGAAATAGATTTTGTTTTTAACAACATTCTTTTTATGTAACTCATTTTTGTAAAATGTATGCATGAGGCATAAGAATGTTAATTATTGTACAACGTATTTTATTAATATTTAATAAATTTCATTGGCTACGTCATAGAATTTACATGTAATTGAATAAACCTTATCAAAAAGGGGAATCCAATGTCATTAAGTAATTGGCTTTACAATAGAATTTCCAGTGAAGTGAGACATAGTTATCTAATCAACGTGCAGGCCACCAGTCAGATAACAAATTTAAAAAATTGGTTGAACACCCATTCAAGTGATCCGCCTGAAATTATAACACATTTATAATGTATAATAAAATTACTATTTTATGCCACTGAATATTATCAAAAAAAAATCAAATTAGTATGTTAATTGCCTGAAAATGTTATTACGTAGCTCACGGAATATTAGATTGCTTCAAAATCAAGAAAATACTGTTTGAAATGTCACAGATTCTTTTCAAATGCTCTCTATTTCAATTAAAACTCATTTTAAATATTATTTAAATATTTTTATTGATATAATATTTTTCTGACATAACGTATTTTACATCCTTGAATTCATTTCACTCTTCATTCTTTACTAATTTCTAAATAGTTTCAGGGAAAACCCCTTCAACTACTGTTCTGTTGTTGCCAACCACATTAAAGTGGTATTTTAACACAGATGCAATCAAGCAAGTTGATTGAAAATCAAAAATACATATCTAGAAAAAGTGCAATTTCACATTAATAACAAATACAGATTTGTAATAATAATAGTAGTAAGTTAATAATAAAAAATTGATTTCCTAAAAATTAAAACTTTCTGTTGTGATCATTTTTTTTATTTCTGTAACTGTTTTTACAAAGGTAGTCCTTGAAATGTTAAAATACTAAAGGGGGACTTATTTTAAATATGTTAATGGACTTTCATTTTGCAATAGTATTAAAATATAAGTATTACATTAATACAGTGTTTCCCAAATTGTGGTACGCGTACCCCTTAGGGTAGGCGGAGTGTTTAGTGGGGGTACGCAGGGGCAAGCAGCAACTGACTTTTTTGATTACAAACATTGATGTTTTTTTGACGAAGAGTATTGGGTGTTACGAAAATTATAAAAGGGGTACACAAATGTCGAAAGATTGTCGCGACCCATAGGTTGAGAGCCTGTGGTCTAAGGCAATATTATAAATAGGGTGGAAAAATACAATCTGGTCTGGGGTGGCCAAATGTCTAGCGCTGGCGCTGTCCTGTGCTGTGATTAAGGTTAAGATAATATCATATGAAATAAAAGTGGAATTAGTATAAATGAGTGTTCTATTTTTTTACTGCTATTTTTGTATTTTTTTTTTGTGTGTGAATTAGAAAATTAAGGGTAGGGGACAATTATTGACTGATAAAAAATTCACGTATATATTTTGAGCCGATAGGTTACACATCCCTGCTTATTTCGCATACCAAAGGAAATGAGCGGTGACAGTAGTATGTTTATCGACAATGCTTGTGGTTTGGCATTTCAATTTTTCTACTAGGCTCTGTGATACCAACAATCAAAAATGATTTTAAAAATCATAGGACTAAATGAGAACGACCCAACAGATTATATTTTGATAGTCTCTATAAGGGATGCCGCCTGTGTGGTCGAGTGATAAACGTCGTTGGCTTCAGTTATGGAGGTCACGGGTTCGAATCCCAGTACGGACAGTTTTATAAATTGATTTTTTAATCGATTTATGAATTTCTGTCCGAAGGCATGGATGTGTTTGATGTCTTGAACAAGCAATTCTCGTAAAAACACGTCTGTTGAGATAAACTCCATTAGGAGTCCATATGCTCCACATTGGGAGCGGACATGATTTAAAAAAAAAAAGGGATTTTTAAACTATGACATTCGAGGGAAGACCGGATCACGAGCACCAGGAATCTGACCCTCAGAAACGGCCTAAAACTCAAATATTTATAAATTTGTCAGTCATTTGACCCCTCCTTTCAGAGAGTGCGAGGAGAAAAATATGGTGTTGGGACCATTAGGTTTTTTTTTAATCCATGTCCGCTTCCAATAACGAGCATATGGCCTCCTAATGAAGGTATCTCAACAGAAGTTTTTCTGCTAAAAATGTTTGTTAATCAATCGCTCAACCTTACTTTTTGTTAAAGTGAGTAGTAGGGAAAGAATTATAAATATTTTTTGTATATCACTATTTGGCATTACAGCTAATGCCAATGCGCCAAATATTTTAAAGTTGAAAGATCATATGAGAAAAACTCGATGAGAATTTATTGTAAGTTACTCGAGATCAACTCGAGGTAAATTGACATCACAAACACCCATGTCTTAAGTCTCAAATTTAAATTTAAAAATCTAAATTTCATATTGACCTTACCGGGAATCGAACCCAGGACTGCACCGTTGATAGAGAAAGCTCTAACCAACTAGACCACAGCGGGCGACGAAGCTGACGGGCTGAAGAAGGATAAGGCTAGAACAGAACTATTGGTTGACTAATCGCTATTGCTACACCCAGTCAGATGAGCAAGGCAAGTCAGCAAGGATCAGATGGATGGGAGGAGAGGAAATAATGTGAATTGACATCACAAACACCCAGTCTCCGATCACAAATTTGTATTGAATAATTCTCAAATTCACTGTGATCTTATGGGGAATCGAAACCAACTGGACCACAGCGCAGGCGACTTAAGTTATTAACCACTTGACAGTTTTGCCTGAGTGTGACTCGGGCGCGGATTTGCCAGGAATGTTTAACACGAGTCCCATTCGGGCAGATAATATTTCAACTTGTCACTCAGTTTTTTATTAGTTTTGACTGAAATGGTGTAATATAATGCTTTATTTATTGGTAACGTAAAATATTATTTATTATTTCCGTAAAATTTAAAATATTGTAAACTTACATATTGGTTCTGATAAAATGTAAAAAAACAACACTAAAATGTCAAGAGAAAATTTGTTTTTTTTTTAAATTTCCATACAATTTTAAACATTGTAAACCTGAGTGTTAATGTAAGTCTTTTATTATAATGAAATATTTTAAAAATATTTTTAAAAAAACTGACAATTTTTTAGACACTCTTTTCACCAAAAGTAAACTGGTAAGTGGTTAATAAGACAAATAAGTTATTAATATGTAGTTATTCCAGGCTTTGATATTTTCCATATTCTGGTATGGTGTGGAGGCCTGGACCCAACATTAGTTTTCAACCATAAACTTCCTTTCCTCACCCCCTACAAGGATGAGCAACTGACTCGTGCAGTTAGCAGATACTCAGTTAGGAGTCCATGAGCTTCAAATTGGCAGCAGATATGGCATGAAAAGTAATTAATATAATTGAAAAAATAATTTAAGGAAATACTCAATTTATAACGCATTTAACTTATCTGACTCTAAAAACGAGGTATAGGGAGAGAGCGTCTTGTTAATTACTTGCTATTTACTAGTCTCATCCTTCGGCTATCCGAGAAAGAGAGTTGAGCGGGTGAATTACAACCGTATCTAGTGAAAATACTTTTTTAGAGATGCTTTAACCTTTAGAGGAGTATGGACGTACATGTACGTCGGCGCCATTTTTCTGTAAATGAGTATAACTATTATACTCAACACAGGAGTGTCTGTCTGTAAGCATATATATGCTCTAAGTATGAATTACATATATTCATTGGGAAAAAGTCACAAAATTGTCATGTTAAGAAAAGGCAGTAAATTAAAGTAAGGTCTGTATAAATCTATTCACTCCTCTAAAGGTTAAATACAGTACTGTGAATTCCGTTTATTATGACTTTGTTTATTATTATTATGACCAACCGCTTTTAGCAATGTAGATGCAATCTCAAGTTAGATTTTTGTACAAATTTTTAAGAAAGCACATTCGTTTAGTATGACTACAATATTAATAACCAACAGCTTTGAACGTAATTTGAATTGGGTAAATTAGTACACAAAATGGCATAAAATTATATCATGAAACATGTTTTTAATCAAATAAGTTTTTTCATGACCAAGTTTTTAAAATAGTTTTAGTTCCAGTGATGCTTGACCACAAAAATATACAGCTAAAACTAAAACACACTATTTAGTAATATCTTACTTTCTAATAAAACAATTTTTCTTATTACTACATACCTTTTTTAGTATATCAATGTAAACGCTTAATAAGGTATAATATCCATCACAATAATTACTGCATTCAATTCACACTACATCACTACAAGTCATGATAACAAACTAGTGTTTCAATTTTGCTCAAATGTTATAAACTAAATACAAAATTATAGTGAATCATATCATTAATGAAGTCCTAAGTAATACATGTATGTTTTGTCTATCTCGATAATAATTAGGTATTTCCTGAAATGAATCATGCGGTTTGGCTGTGTTTCACACTATCTCAAATATTTTTAAAAATGATCACGTCTTCAACAACCTTAACATTCTTTTCAGTTATTAGAAATAGTTTCATTAATTCTTTTAATAAATTAGTTTAATTTAAAATTAAAAGAGATACTTAAACAATCATATAAATTAAAAGTTTTTGAAGATTCTATAAGTACGTTTGGCGCATTTTTTTCTAAATAAATTGGAAAAGTGGGCTTAACACTAAAAAGGTGGAATGACTAATTTTATCAACGAATAAAATAAGAATAAAAAAAACCATTTTAATGCCTTTTTTCATTTAAAAATCTAATATTTATGAAATTATTTTCGTAGCAGTGAAGGCTTTATTTGTGCTATTTAGGGAATATTTATTATTATATGACAATAGCAATACCGTCAATGTTTCAAGTGTCAAAATAAACGTCAAAAGCATGCTGTTGAAAATATCAACATGGTCAGATACAAAAATAGGTAAGTAAAACACGTAAAAACCAAATTTGATAAAAATATTGCAATTGGTTTAATGGGTAAATGTGCTTTACAGCATGCTATTCTTTTTCTCCATTCAATCCCGCAAAAAACGATGCAATTTTATAGGAAATTTAATTTCGAATAGGAGAATCTCAACAAACCAAACGTTGCTATCAAAATCTGATAACTAATGGAAATCATGAATATTTTTACTAAAATTTGTAACCATGTTTTCTCTTTGGTTTGTTCTAATAGATTTCTTTTGACATGTGTTGACTTTTTCACATACTGATATTATATTCGTATTTCGCATAAATTATTTTTTTCCCTGATTCCTAGTATAGTTAAACCCCGATTTAAGCGAAAGTTGGGACCGCGTAATTGAGGGAGTGAATCTTACACAAAAATTAAAGTTATGTTTATTTTCGCGAAAAATGCAAAACTGCCAACACTAAGAGTAAATGAAAAAAAATATATGGACGAAATATTTAGTTACCTAGTGGTAAAATGCATAGCGCTTGACGTTTGACTGTATGCATCACACAGCAGCTGTCCAGCTGTGTGTGCATAGCCTAGTACGTGCCAATTACACAGACACTCGCTGACGTTTGACTGTGTGTACCACACAGCTTTGTGTACAGCAGCAACGACAATGGAATGCGACCTTCCATTTGGGGGATTCGTGGTAAATATTCTGTTCGGCGCGTAATTCGGGGTATCGTATTTGAGGGTTCCACTCTATAAGAAAACTTGCTTATTACTGATTATTTTTACAGATACGTTGTGATTGAAATAAATGTTCCTGGAAAATCAACAAGAGCATCGTTGGTTCTGAAGCCATTCTCTTTTTACAATGCTGTTATTGCAAAGGTTCAACAAATGCATGGGGATTTCGGTGCAGCTGCCATTAAAGCGGGGTTCACAACCAAATATTGCAATGAAAAAACCAGGATAGCACTAATTAAAGTCCGCCATGGACCACACCGGATACTAACAAGTTCACTTCCATTTGTTGACACTGTAGAAGGAGTAAATGTGACATTGAACTCCTTGTACACTGGTGCCACAATGAAACATTGTTTTAAGTTTATTCAAATTCATCAAAAAAAGAGACTTTATGAAATGTGGTCCAAGCTGAAGACAGTTCAAGAAAGACGAGCATACGAATCTGCAATAATGGATTTTAGCTTAGCGGATCAAAATGATGTTAAAATGAACTGATTCAATTAAGTTTGTTTATATAATATACACTCAATTCTTTTTTACACGTTTTTGAAATTGCATGGTTCACTAAAAAGAACAAATACTATATTTTCCTAGACATAATACACAAAAAAAAAACGCGGGCATAGATAACGGATTTCCTAATAACAGGAAATTCAACAACACAAGACAGTAATAACAAACAAAAGACTTCTTTAGATCCCAACACATTAGATATGTTGGACATTTCTAGTGACGAAAGCAATTAATGTCCAGTCCCTCATAAATGTCCCCGTATATAATCAAGTAGTGATGAACAGTATTATTCTTTATTAATTAAAATACATGTTATGAATAATATTTTGTGTAATTTACGTATTGGGTCTTTATTATGTACCATGTAAAAAAAACAATTGAGTGTATAAAATAATTGCTGAAGTTGCATTACATGAATTGGTTATTTGTAATTCATTTAATTGTTATGTGATGTTTGTCTTGGAAGAACGTTCTGTAGCTGCATTGGCGGATCCAAGGGATCCATGGCTAGGGTTGCCTGACAGTCCCGACTAACCGGGACTGTCACCGGTTTTGACTCTCGTGTACGCTGATTATTTGGTAAATCTTGGGTTTTTGGATTCGTCTTGGAAGAGTTTAAAAAAAAACGAGTCACGGTGGTATTTTGGGCAAATTGAAAAATTCTTCGGATTTTGGATTCGAAAGTCTCGGAAGAGCTACAAAAGTAAACGAGTCACGCTGATCGGCAAATCGGACAAATGTCCCGGTTTGACTTGCAAGAAATCTGGCAACCCTAGTCATGCCCCCCCCAGGAGATTTTTTTTCCAATTTTCTAATATATCAAAACTTTATTGTGGCATTGGCTCTTTAATTGTTTAGTTTACTATGTTTTATAGAATACATAATTATATTTTTATATAGATACATTATTTTTGAATCATCTATTTTTTAATGTATTTATATATCATGTTTATTTTAAAATTGAATGGCCCCTTCCTGGGACAATTTCTGGATCCGCCAAATAAAATGTCAATTTCTACAATGCCCCCTCAATTTTTCTATAAAATGTAAATTAAATATGAGGATAAAATAAAGTTTGACAGATTTTGTATATAAATATTAGGAATTATTTCAGTTTTTGTTTTATCACAGAATGACTTTCACCTGGCACATACTTTTTAGTCAAGATATACCATTGTATTTCTGTAGCTTGGCGAGGTTTTTTGCATTCTTTTTTACTGTTTCAGATTTTTTTAAAAGTACTAAATAATAAAAGAATACATTTTTCAAAAGAAAGTTTAAAAATAAAATTGTAGCAGCTGTCAGTGCGAACTGGTGACATTAGCTGTTGGCTGCCTAGTGTGCGGCCAGCCTTATAAATCAAGTCCTCAGCATTCGCTTCCAGAAAGAAAGTGAGAAAAAATGTAAAACATCAATTTTGCGATGATTATGCCAACAGACCGGTTGCCGAAAGTTTAACCTGCATATTGAAACACTGAGATATTTCAAAAACAAAATTAATGCTCTCATTTGAGAACAAAATTTCACTGTAACATTTATTGATATTTCCGTGTTACTTTAAAGCAGGGATTCACAAACTTTTTCATCAAAGGGAAAATATTCAAATCAAAAAAATTCAGAGGGCCACCCTTTTTTGTTAATATTTTGTTTATAGAAAACATAAGGCAAAAAATAAAAAATCATTTCACTGTGTGTATTGATATTTTTTGACTACACATGAATTTGTATTACACTTTTTGATGTACTATGTTTTTACTATCTGATTTATGCAATTGTTCGCTTGAAACTAAATCCTGCAATCTATTCTCTAATTGTGTGGTGTGAATATATGCAAAACAGATGCAATATGGTTGTCCGATAATTTTAATCATATGTTTGATTTCAATACTCATTGAAGAAAATATTTTTTTTGCAAATATAGGTACTTTCCAAGAAAGTAGCCATTTGATGAGCATGTTTAATAAAAATCAAAATTTCAAACCATTCATTCTTGAGGATATTTTATTTAAAAAATATTTTTTGATATTAAATATGAAGAAAATAATAATACGTGGATTCAACATAAATCTCTTGCTTTAAAGTGTCACTAGTATGGTTGCAAACCATACAGGACTGGCCTGGATTGTAAAGGAATTGACGTAGTTGTCCAGAATCCTAGATATGTTAAGTGGTTTGTTTCTTTGTAAAATTAAATGTATTTATACACATAAATTTCAGTTTAGCAAAATATGTCCAGGAATTATCCGAGACAAAGTTGGCAATCCTAGTCACTAGATACAAATAGAAACGTACAAAAAATCTTACTATAATTCTCTATCGAAACTAAATAGAACTTAAATTAATTGTATTAAATGTCTCGAAACATATTTCTATTTATCTCACTGTCTCAAGTAGCAATATGTAATCAATTATTAAAGGTGAATAAAACATTTTCTAAGACAAATCAATTTTATTAAATCTTAAAATACACAGTTTTTAATAAGTAATGAACACATTTTAGTCCCATTTACGAAAAAAAAACATCACAGCCTAAACAGGAAAATTATTGATACAAATATGAATACCTGGAAAGAATTTTTAGTTTTCAATTAAATTGAAAGAACCGTTACAAATCATCACAGCTGAAATACCAATTCTTCTTTGACTCGGTAATAAAGTTGTTTCCAAGGTTAAGTACCAGTGTGATGAACTATTACTTGTATTTCGTAAATGGGACAGCGCAGAAAATAACAGTATAAAATTTACAGGTTACCTTAATTGGAATGCTTCCTAAATAAACATAATATGAGAATACCTATTCAACGTTTGGATTTAACTCTAGTGCAGTACATACATCTATATGAAAAATCAAGTCAGCAATTTTGCTGATTTATTTGAAAATTTAAAATCATGAACTGGATGGAACCCGTGTACAAAACACTAAACATAGAAAAAAAGACACTATTGTATATATAATAAAATCGGTACACGGTATATACCACTTGTGATTTTACGATAGTATATATTATTATCCTCTTGACTTTGAGTTAGCCATATTTTAAATGAAATTAAGTATACTAAATATTTTAACAATAACTACACAAAAAGAATAATGTTAATGACAATTTCAAGTATTTTATAAAAAAAATATTGAATATTTAAAAGATCATTGACATTGATTCCAGGAAAGGAATCAAAAAGAATTTTTCTCAATATTTATAATATTGAGGAAAGATATTATTTTAACAATTTGTTTCAAAATATTTGCAAAGTTTTATGTTAATTTGAAAAAAATAATCTCTGATGAATGTGTAGTATCCATAAATGGAAAAAAAATACAAAAATAATAGATTCTCCGTAACACTGGCAATTGCGATAAAAAAGATAATTCTCTGTATCTATGAACAAACTATAAATATGCTGGTTTCAATATCAGTGATCAGTTTCATGACTATTAATATTTTTTTACTGGATACAATATCAACATCGAAAGCATGATAAATTTGATGAAACTTCAACACATTGTCTGAAACGTTACCAATTGTACAAAATTTGAACATGATGATAATGAACCTGTATAATATTTTTCTCACATAATCAGCATAATTATTTTTGTAAATCTTCGAAAATATGCATTAGCGGCATATATTAAGTTAACTGAAAGTGGACTAAAAAAACTACGGTCGATCGAGTCTGCCGTATTCTGAGTATGATTTGATGAGATCTATAAATTAGTTACATTTATTGAAATCTATTCAATAGTAATAATAAAAATAAATATTCAACAATGCAACAAATTAAAAACTAAATTTAATATTTGAAAATGTTTAAGAACTTTTGTTGAGAAAAGAATATCATTTATCCAACAAAAGGACTAATTTTCCAATACATCGTTTCTCTCAGGGGCGGCAATAACGGTCTATAATGTTATTCTTCAAAAGAGATTCAGAACCTTCTAGCAATGACTGTTATAAAGATAACAAAAACAGTGCCTCTTTGCAGCTTGTCACTTGACCATTATTTCAACATTCTTGTTTAATAAAATAACTTTCAAATAACCAAAAAGTCAGGTTAATTTATATCGGTCGATTCATAGTTGAATCAAATGAGCCAGGTACAATATTGATAAGCAAATATAATAAATGACATTTTCTAAATTATATCACTATTGATTAATTCAATCGATAGAATTGATTTCACAGTGGTTAAATAAAAAGCACATTTTTTCAAAATCAACATTGCAAATGTTTGAAAGTTATTTTTTTCACTAAAAAAAAATTTACTATAGATGTTTTGATGGGCTCAATTCCTTAACGAAGATGAGAGGTATAAAAGTAAACAAGAAAAAAACTTAATAACTAAACTACAATGATGAAGATTCTCAGACAGGTATGCATTAATCACAGATCTGTGTTTAATTGATGTAATACTTAGTTTTAATATTTAATGAAATTATATTTAAATATTTCTATATCCCAGATTTGCCAAAAACAATTTAAATAGGTCGCCGAACATGGCATTGTTTTAAAAATTTAAGAGCTGACAGACGTGGCAATTTAATAAATACAAGATCAGTGCCGTGCCACTCGCAAGCGGTATGGTAAAATCTCAAATAGTTCAAATAGTAACTTTTGAAAAGAAAAAAGACAAAACAAAAATTTAAAAATGGAAAAAATTGACCGAAAATGAGAATTGAGAAAAGTTTTATTTGATATTAAACCTACGGTGTTGACAGTTCTTATTCATAAATAAGAAAATAGGATATGCTGACTTTATACGTATAAAAAAATCCACGAATAACAATAGCATTTTACAGTTTATACCAGACTTCAATTCTTAATCTAATTTACGAGTCTTCCTATATCAAAGAAATTACAAATATTCTGTGGAACGATCATTGCTACTTCAATGTTCATTGCGCAGAGAAAATGTGGTTTAATTTTTTTTGGATAATCACATTTAAAGAAATCACAGATTCAGACTAAATGGTCATCATATCCTTTGTGAAAATAATCTTAATACTAGCACTTATCTAGAACACATTGATATTTCGTAAATGATGAATATAAAATATCAAAAATCTGAATTATTATTTTTATTTTATACTATTTTAAGGATTCAGTAATGAGGCTCAGTCACAAATGAAGGATTTAATTTGGTGCAAAAGAAAAGCGCATGTTAAAAATTTATTTAGAAGAAAGAGGAGCAGTCGAATCAACGAAACTGAATTAGTTAATTTTATATTTTTTTATCAAAGCTTTCAAAAATGTGAATTTTGTTTTGGTTTTCTGAAAAATGTTAATTTTAGACCCAACACTCATTTCTTAATTCTTAAAGAATTAGGTGTTAAACTACCTAACTTAATAATATTAATGAATACTTATCTTAGGGATTAATGTTCCCTCTAAGCTGCATTTATTATTATAGTTAAAATGTTTATTAACTTTCTTAAGCGTAATTTCAAAAGTTGTAAAATAATTCAATAGGAGAGTAATGATAAATTCAAATATAATTATACTCAGAGAAATTTTCATGAAATAATTTATGTTATGTTAATAAAATAAATAACGAAAGGAAAGCAGTCCCCAGAAATTACCCAGTTACCTGGAAGTAGTTAAATCGTCATTAGGTTATTAATTTTGCTAATGTAACATTAAAAGTTATTTTCTAAAAATTTCCCAGGTTATAATTACATCTGAATTTCTCCACTTATACTTTGATGAGTTTTGAAATTATCTTTAAGAGATAATAGAAATATTAATTAGTCAATTTAGTGTCACTTATGTGTTTATATTTTGTATCCATAAATTCCTTTAATACCAACTTTCATTTCAACCAATCCTGATAATATTAAATAAAAGTGGAATAAGTACAAATATTTATTTTATTTTTTGAATATAATTCTTTTCCCTCAAGTAAACACTCCTTAAGTGGTTAGTAACTAATAAGCGACTGATTATTTGTTTCATTCTGCTTTTACTTAATTTGTGCCGATTTATATTTTATGGAAAAAAAAGAGTTCTATAGTTTTAAGTAACACACCCGACCAGAGTAATACAAGGTTCTATGTGAAAATTTTTGACGAAACAGAAATAACAATGTATACCAATAATGGTACTTGGAAGACTGCCGCACTGTTACTTCCGTTTCGCTAAAAATTTACACGCAACTTATGTAAAAACTTAAAAATCAAAAAAAAAACAACACTTTTTTATATAATATATGACAAATTATGCCGCTGATTCAGTGTTCCACGCAGCCTTTGAATTTGCCGCGAAGCTAACCTCTTGTCTTAAAGGGAACATTGATCGAGACTAGGTTTTAAAAATACCACAGTATATGTATATTACCCCAAAGCTAGAACTATATTTAATGTGAGCAGTGGTTGAAATCGGTGAGGTTTTTTTTAATTATTAAAATTGTGGCATATATTTTCTACATAGTCTTTTTCATTAAACATTGTCTTTCCACCGATTGACAGAAAAAGATATAAAGTTTTAATCTAATTTTTAATTTAATTTAATGATACAACATCAAGAGTGATGTGAAAGCGGTTACAATTTTGTACATCACAGTTATTCTTTTTACACCTAGAGTGAAATAAAACCAAAAAAAGATTTTTTTTAAAGTTTCATAGCATATTGGCGAATGAAATGCAAATTTGCATCGAGAGAAAACCAAAGATAATAAACTTTTAAATATTATTCGCAAAACAACTAATCAGAATAAAAAAAATGACAAATTAAGTTTTGATTGCCATTTTATTAAATATTATATAATATTCCACATGATTTGACAAAAGCATATAAAAAGAGGACCAATAGAAATCAAGTCATTGATCAAATTGTCTTTTTCCATTATTCTTGAACAGTTTAAAGTTACAAAAATATATAAACAAAAAGTGGTTTGGCTGGAAATAAGGATATGCAGCTTTACCTTTTAAAATATACAAAGAAAATGCTTAACATTTATTATCCTCTATTAAAAATTGCAAATTTGCAAAAGATTTACATTCCAGATGATGGAATTAATACAATATATTTTGGTACATGTTCTTTATACAGTATATCTTTCATATACAAATATAAATAGCACACAGCGCTGCCGCCAGTGGCGGATTTCACATTTGGGAGGGACTAAGCGTAATAAAATTCGAAGCCCTGTTGTTCGAATAACATAAAAGCATTGCAAAAGTCTTCATAAAATAAGAAGAAATATTAAAAACTGAATAATAATTAAGCTTTTTTTGAGTTCCTTGAGATTCCAAAACCCCAAAGCCCTATGTGCTAATCACCCACTGATTGTCAGTTAAGTCTAATGCTAATTATCATCTCACTTCAAAATTTCCAACCCTGGCCAAAGAATACTCTTCCCCCGACAATGGTAACCAAAATTCACTCTCATTTTGCATGAAAAGCAAGTAATTTCTATAAATATAGCAAAAATGATTGTTAGAAAGAATGAAGGGATGTATCCTGTGTCAGTAATTAAAGATGGTTGGAAAGAAAATATTAAAGACGCAATATGCAATATGCAACAGTGAAAAATAATTATCACTAGTTGTCTTTATATCAACCATGATAATAAACCAAAATGGGATTGTGTAGGATACAGATTAAGATCTTGTAGATATAAATTTAAATTAAAAACTAGTACCGAATTGAATACTTGACCAATAAATTATCAATATCTTCTACCGCGCCCTCGTCCAAAGCGGCCACCTCTACTGGTCGGACCTTCTGCCTTTTTTCTGTTAAATCTCTCCGCCATGTCAACAAGTTCATCCGGAACCTCCTGTCCGGCCTCTCTGAGAATGTCAATGAGCCCTTCGGCATTGGCCCAATCGCGGCGGCTAATGTAAGTGATGGCTTTTCCTGAGCGACCGGCACGTCCCGTTCGCCCGACGCGGTGCACAAACTCTTCCAGATTGTGGGGAAAATCAAAGTTAATGATGTGAGTGATGTTCTCAATGTCGATTCCGCGGCTCGCTATGTCAGTGGCTATCAATATGTTAACTTCCCCACTCCGCATGTCTTCGAGGGCTTGCTCTCTTTCGCATTGATCTAGCCCCCCATAAATGCTCTGATAGTGGATACCCATCAATGCTATGTCTGTCGAGATTGCGATGGCAGTGGCTCGACGGCCGCAGAACACTATGACTTTTTCAGACGGCTTCATTGCTCTGAAGAAGTCTACCAGAATAAGGAATTTTTCTTCAACATCATCATTGACGAACAGTAACTCCTGCGTGACGCTGTGAACTGCGGCCAAATCTAGAGTCCCGACTACGACTTGGACGGGATTCTTCATATAGCTGTCGGCCAAGCGCTGCACCATCGCGGGCCACGTGGCAGACGTCATTATGGTTTGTTTATCTGGGCGAATGTTGATTAAAGAAACTCGGATTTGCGGGCCGAATCCCATATCGAGCATTCTATCGGCTTCATCCAAAACTAAGTAGGTTATTGTTTCGACATTGATATGTTTCGCAAGAACCAAATCGTTGAGTCTTCCAGGTGTCGCAATCACGATCTGCACGCCCTTGGCTACAGCATTTATTTGATCCTTCCTACTGCCTCCTCCGTACAGACACACAGATTTTATGCCCCTATAATGATATTTGCTGACCTCCCTTTCGATTTGAATGGCGAGTTCTCGAGTCGGAGCCAGAACGAGCACATTGGGCCCAACTCGCTCATGCATCGGAATGGGCTGACGCTCAATGTGAATGAGGGCAGGCAAAATAAACGCCAGCGTTTTTCCTGTGCCGGTTTGCGCTATTCCGATCATATCCTGGCCACTGAGGAGCACAGGCCAAGCTTGAGACTGGATAGGCGACGGATTCTTAAAATCTTGCTTGTAAATCTGTTCTAAAATTTCTGGGTAAGGGGAAAAGGCCTGTTCGAACGTTATGACCGGATTCGGGATCGGAAGCATCTCAAGCGAGGCGTCGGTGGACACGCGCTGAACGGTAATGTTGTTATTCGCTAGACGCCAGGCGTTCACGTCCCTCTTGTCCATGCCGGCCACTTCCGGATCCTCTATATAAAAGTCCTTGGTGATGGGCGGGAGTGTAGCCCAGAAGTCTTGCAGTTGTTTTTGACTGTCGGCAGCAATTTTAGCCCAGTCGAAAGATTGGTTTTCGTCCTGTGAATAATCATTGCTTTGACCGCCTCCGTCTTGCGAGACTGGATAGTTGTAAAAAGAGTTGTCGGTGTGCCTCGGCTGCCTGTTGTCTTCGAAGAGTGCCAGGATGATTTGTTTGGCTTTAGATTGAGCTTCGATGGTTCCGTACAGAGAGACGGTTGTTTGATCGCCGGACGGATCGTTCTTGTCGATTTTAACTCTGGCTTCGCTTTTCTCTTGGATATCCCGAATGTTGCTACCTCCGCGTCCGATAATTTTGCCGACCAAACTGGATTTCACTTGCATTACGGTTGGTCTCTCCGAAGACTCGCGCTCCCTATAGTTAGATCCATTATTACGCCAGTTGGTGTTGGTATAGGTGTTTTGGCGATTACCACGGCTTCGGTTTCCGTAATTATTTTGGCGATGGCCATCGCCCCTCGAAGAATTCTTAGATTGTTGCCGAAGTGCGGCGGCGGCCGATTCGCCCTCGCTGTCCCAACCGTTATCTTCTTGCATGACAATGAATTTACAACAATGCACTTAAAATACGGTAAGAGATTATTCATCGACACAATACACACCACGTTAACTTTACAGTATTCAGTGAAAATTTGTCTTTCAAAATATTTAACACTTAATCTAACACAACAGGTCCGTATCTGACAAACTAACACGTGCTTCTGTTTTGTCTTTATTTTTCTTAACACTCGTAGACTAGTATCTTTATTTATCGAGTGTTGATTGGCCAGCTAGTGACAATAGTGTTGCCAGGTAAGCAATTATACTATTCCCTATTTGTTTTCAATAACTACATGAAACTAAATAGTTTGCAAGAAACATTTTTAAAACAATTCACTACACAATTGTGGAGTTATAATGCAAAACGTACTATTTCCAAAACTCACCTTTTTAGTAGAGTTAAATACTATATCAAATAACGCAAACAAAATAACATTTGCATAAAAATATGATTTCCAATTTGAAAACGACAGTGTTGTTGACATTTTATTTTAAAACTTATATGATCCGTTAATTTCTTAGGCTTGAATTATTTTATCTGCATACCTAATTCAGTATTGCTCATTTTGAAAATAGTACGTTTTGCATTATAGACCTACAATTGTTAATAAAAATATTCTAAATTCAATGAAAACTGCTTGAATATGCTTGAATATTCGGAATTTTATTAGTTATAGATTAACAGTGTTAACACCATACCTGGTAATATGGGTCTAGACCAGCCATACTCAACCTGCGGCGCGCGGGCTGCATTCGGCCCAATCAGCTCTTATGTGTGGCCCAAAATAATTATAGTCAGTCATTTTGTCTGTGTAAACGATTTTAAATTTTGGATACATTGATATTTTTGTGTACTTTTTACGTATTTTTTATTTGTTTCATTGTTATTTTTTACTTTTAAAAATACATGAATATATAAATGCATACATATCGACTGTGGAAAGGAAAAAGGACGTAACCCACAGTATGTTCAAAATAGCTTTTTTTCAATAATCACAATGTATCCAACTTGATACACGTTCTATCAAAAGGATGCAAGCTGCAAATGCCGAATTAGTATTTAAATTTAGCTTTTATGTTTGAAAAAGATGACCTTGTAAAATATTAAAACCAAGAAAAAAGTTTGAAATAAAGGTTTTTCCTAGACAATTTCTGTAATTAATATTAGATTATGTCAATTAAACACCAGTTTAAAAGTCTCCGTGCACTACAAGGTTGTGTTTAATTTATAATTTGCATATGGGCCAAAATCATCAAAACACGTTGTTTGCGCTTCCTGTAAAATGTTATATTTGTGGGTTACGTCCTTTTTTCTTTCCACAGTCGTATATATTTATATAAAATAAAAAGTTTTATTTTGACATCATAATACATACATATGTATGCAGTATGGTATGTGTTATATTTACAGTTTACTATAAATATGTTGCGGCCCACGTAGAGATTAGAGCAGCAAAAATCGGAATGTGGCCCGGAGGAAAAAAAGGTTGAATATGGCTGGTCTAGACACTAGGGGGCCCTCGTTGATGATTAGGTGACATATGTTCCTTATGCCTAATGTGCATAAGGAACACACGACATCAAAGCGTTGACGATTTCGCGCCAATGTAAAGTGTCGTAATATATTCATTTGAAGTAGTCTATCATAGACAAGTACTTTTTTAGTCTATTGATAAGACTAATTCAAAAATATTTCTTCTAGTAATTCTTATTATTCTTAATTACTATAGCCATGTTTTTCACTTTAATTTACCAATGTTTACAGATAGCCTACTACTATAAAGATAATTTAATGACATCAGAGATAACTGGGACAATGTTTATGTTTCGTTTTGCGAACTAATTATCATCACGTCAATCTCTGATCAGTATTCAGTACATTCCCGTCGTCAAAACACATCAAACACAGCTGCCAGTATACACAATAACAACATTATTCTTGCTCTAGTAGTTATATAAAATTAAGATGAAACCAGATGATTCATATTTTATTGGGGTTGATGTGGGTACTGGCAGCGCCAGAGCAGCTTTAGTCAGCGATTCAGGGAGAATTCTGAATGTTTCGGTAAAATCCATTAAAACATGGAATCCGAAGGTTGACTATTACGAACAATCCTCCGACGATATTTGGAAAACGTGCGTTTCTGTTATTAAAGTATGTATGATATTTTACTAACAAAAGTCTTTAATTATTTTATATTCAGCGATTCTCAAATCTTGTATGTTCACGAGATTTATCCCTTTGACTTATTAACCTGGTTAAAAAATATGAAATAAGTTTTACTATTAGATCTAGAAGGAAATAAATGTACTGACTGGTGGCTGTAATTGATAAATTTTGTGAGCTTAGGGTAAATGTTTTTTAGTCATATACAATTGATAAATGTTATATGTAATGTCAACGTGTCACATACAATCTACCTACTCTGATTTTGAGTAAAAGCCAGGGTTGCCAGGCGTTCCGGTATTCCGGGTTTGTCTCGGTTCGAGCCAATTGTCCCGGTGTACCGAAGGGAACTTACAGGACAGCTAAAATTTGGTTTTAAATAAACTTTTATTTATCAGAAATGCCGAGTCCTCAGAGTTTCTAAATATAAAAGAAATACATAAAAACATGTGCAATACTGTAAATACCAACGTTTACTTCAGAACCAGCTCAAATATTAGTTTCTGTTATGATTTTTTTAATGTAAATAATCTGAGTAAAATATAACAAAATATTCTTGCAAGCAAAACATCAATTATGATTTTGTATGATATAAATAGGGGTCAAAGCATGCTGTAAATACCAGCTCTCATCTGATCACCAAAGTTGTCCCGGTTTTGATGTCAAGTAATTTGGCAGCCTTAGTAAAAGCGCTTATGTCATTGAAAACTACAACAACTTTTTTTGGTTTTTATCCTATACCCACAGAGTAAATTGTATGTGACACAATAATGCTAACAAAATATGATTTAAGAACTTTTACCCTGAAGCTGCAGAATTGCAATCACTATATCATTTACATTTTAAATATAATTCTTATGGAACTTTATTACATCAAATCTTGAAAGAATTGAATACCTTTGAGTAGAAAGGTGCTATGTACAAAAAACAAAAATCATTTTCAAAATACAAAGACTCTTGGCCAGTGGCGGATTATCCTATAAATGAATGAGGCAAATAGCGAAAAGTCTTAATCAATTTCCCATACTTTTGGTTTATGGCGCTTAGCACCTTTCTTCTAAACGATATTTAATTGTAAAAGTTGTTAATTTTTAATTTTTTTACGAAAATTGCATGTTAAAAATTCGTGTCTGTGATACTGTACCGATTTTTAAAATGAAATTTAAAATAATCACTTTTTGTACATATTTCATCACATAACAGAATCAGTGAATTAATAATTGTTATAACAAATTAAAATATTTGGCAGTGTAGCTAAAAATAGCCAAGATGCCAAATATGTTTACATTTTTAATCACATAAACTCGGTGGGGATTTTTTAATGTCGCCCGAGATGTTTTCAGGAAAAAAAGACATCAATGACACCCAAATCCGAGAACTAAAATGTTGGATTTAAAAAACATCTAAATTATTTTTTAACTTTGTTGCGACTTGTACTCATACCTGTATGATCACTATAGCAAAATTCTTACTACCCATAGGGCGACTAAAAAATATAATTTCACTCAGTACTTAAGACAGAATTACTAGTTGTTTTCAAATTATACAATATTTCAGGATGTCACCAATGGGTGTAACCCAAGTAATATCAAAGGAATTGGATTTGACGCAACTTGTTCATTGGTAGTTATTTCATTTGCCTCATCGCCTTTAACTGTCAGTAGCACTGGTAACAATGAACAAAACGTTATTTTATGGATGGATCATAGAGCCAAATTAGAAGCTGACTTTATCAATTCCAAGAAGCATCAGATTCTGAAATATGTCGGAGGCAATGTCTCTTTAGAAATGGAAATGCCAAAACTTTTGTGGCTAAAGAAAAATTTACCAGAGACGTGGAATAATGCAGGCTTCTTTTTTGATTTGCCCGACTTCCTGACGTGGAAAGCTACCGGCTCAAACAGTAGATCGCTTTGTTCAGTTGTCTGCAAATGGAACTACGAAGCCAATGGCTCAGGTAATAAGTCATGGAACAAACAATTTTTATCCGAGATAGGATTGGATGATTTATCCGAAAACGACTTTGTAAAAATTGGCAATAAAGTGCTACCGCCTGGGTATAAATGTGGAGATGGCCTCTGCGAAACAGCTGCAAAAGAATTAGGCCTTCTACCTGGGACTCCAGTTGGAACGTCTATTATCGATGCTCATGCCGGCGGTCTAGGAATGATCGGTGCCACAGTTGATAATATATCAACCGAATTTAGTTCTCGCTTAGGGCTGATCTGTGGTACTTCCACGTGTCATATGGCAGTGAATGAAACTCCGATATTTGTGCCTGGCGTTTGGGGGCCGTATAACAGTGCCATGGTGCCAGGGTTTTGGTTAAACGAAGCGGGCCAAAGTGCATCTGGAATCTTAGTCGAGCATGTCATTAATTCCCATCCAGTGACGGCATCTATAAAGGATAAATGTAAAAAAGGAATGTAAGTAAAAACTTTCTTTATAATTCTTCTGCAAGCCCGCACTCTAAAATAAATCACATTATTTTTCTTACATCTCAGGACTATTAGAAAAATGATGTATTGTATTATTTATGCTAATTTTCTGATTTCAGGATACCACAAGACTATTTAAATGATTTTCTTGAAAAATTGACAGACGTGAAGGGTGTGAGTAATCATTGCTTTCTGACAAAGGATATTCACGTTTGGCCTGATTTCCATGGAAATCGATCACCCATTGCTGATCCTAATCTGTCTGGAATGATAAGTGGATTGAAACTTTCAAATAATGAAGAAAATCTAGCTCTTATCTATCTCGCTACATTGCAAGCGCTAGCGGTGAGTTTTATTTTACTACACCCTTATTTTTTTGTACAAATTCTATCAAGACTAATAGTCTTGATAGAATGAGATATTTTATAATTTGTATAATTTAAGATTTCGACTGAGGGTGTCAGTTCAAGTTCATCCGTGCACTTGAACGCCTGAAGATGCCGAACGGCGAAACCCGGGTCGTTGCGTGAATGTACATAATTTAAACGATTCAAATTTATTAATCACTTTTAAGGTGTTCACTGTCAATACTTGGTGGAATGGCATTATAATAAAAATAATAAAAGATTTTTAGTACTTTTTCCACAAAAAAATTGTTTGATCAGGACCGGTTTCGCTCATCACGAGCATTATCAACTGATAAGAAAAATATATAAGCACATATAAATAGCACTGTTTATGTGGTATTACCGGTCTTGATCAAATATTTTTTTGTGGAAAAAGTACTAAAAATCTTTTATTATTTTTATTCAAATTTATTAGTTGTAATGTTTCTGCTTTAAAAACTTATTCACAGACATCGCTACTAGAACAATTTGCAGTATTAAAAGTGTTCAATATATTTCTATGGGCATCCACTGAATTGGACTGTTGAAATCAACTGAATTCTGTGTGTATATATTTATTACAACTCTTCAATTTTCTTCTAGTATGGGACGAGGCAGATTATCGAATCTCTAACAGCGGCCGGATACGAAGATTTCAAATCAATTTTGATCTGCGGCGGCCTATCCCGAAACAAACTTTTCGTACAAATACAAGCAGACACTGTCAGGTTACCGCTCCTCTGTCCTGAAGAATCTGAATCAGTTCTACTCGGCTCGGCTATCCTCGGAGCGTGCGGAGCTAATCATTTTCCCGATATCAAAACCGCCATAAAAAAAATGGGCGGAGGTGCCAGTGTTGTTTATCCAAATTCATCTGTTTATCAATATCATGAGAAAAAGTATAAAGTATTTTTGAAAATGCTGTCTGATCAGCTTTCATACAGAAATATTATGAACGAAGGTAAATAAGTAGCAATTACTTTTTTAATAAAATGAGCACAGTTGATTTAAAGTATGTTTCTGTAATTTTCAATGTAAAATTAAAGTTATACAATCTATTATAACATACCTCGATTAAATATAAATTTAAAGTAAAAACATTTTTAAAAATGCAGCTAATTTTATGATTTTTACAATTGCAGTGGCGTAGTTAGAAATTCATCAGGTTCTATGGCGCAGCAGTTAGCGTTGTTGGCTTCCGTGCCGGATCTCACGGCCTTGAGTCCTAGTATGAACAGTTTTTTTTTTCAATCGATTTCTGTTCAAAGGCATTGATGTTTGTGATGTCTTAACTTCCCTCCAACCCTTCCTATCCTTCAATAGCTGGGCGCAGCGAGAGTGATTAGTTAACTACTAGTCCTTTCCTAGCCTTAACCTTCTATCCCTACTACTCTCTTTGGAAAAAGAGAGGTTGAGCGACTGAGTAACAAAAAGTTCTCGTATTTTTTTTTTACATTATTTTTTGTGGAACGTATCACGATCTACCGTGTAAAAAATAGTTGTAAACCTAAAAATTAAGACAACTGTCCCAAAAATATACATTGGGTAATAAGGTTAAAAATGTATATTTAGTTCTACAACTTCTCTATAAAATTAGTTTATAGCTATTATATAGTTCTATTTTTAACCTTATTACAATGGAGTTCTACTAAGCAAATGATAATTCAATCAATATTTTGGATACATCAACTAACCAAAAAAGTCATACTAATAATGCTGCATGTTGTGTTTTGTCAGAATATAGTACTGCACTTGTGCAGTGCTATATTCTGACTCAACTGAATGTCGTGTCATGGAAGAGTACAGTACAATCTCGGTATAACAAATTAACGGAGGCAAAGGAGTGTTCATTGAAACTTAGTCTGTTATTTAATAATAAAGCTTTTAATATATATAGGACACAGACAGTCCCACCTTTGGTATGAGCTTTATTTTTTTTATTTCACAATAAATTTATTATTTCGAGTGTGTACTAATGGGTGGGCGTGGCTTAACACACATTAAATCATCAGCCAGCACTTGCGAAAACTGATTTTTATATTTAATCACGTGAAAAATGATAAAAATGTTCTTAACAATTTTCACATTTATCCTTTAAATTTGAAGACTGTTATATCGAGGTCCGTTTTATAAAGTTTTTACTGTACTTAAGAATATTAATGTGTGCATTACAAAGGACTATCTATGCTTCTATTGATTGAATTTGCATTTACTTGTAAAAAGATAAAAGACACATTTTAGTTCCACAAGAACCGCACGAATCAATAGCTATTTCAGTTATACTCTGAACGGTGTGAAGCTGAAATAGCTATCAACCGATTCATATCATCTTAGTGTACTGTTTTACATGTTTTGATAATCAAAATTTTATTCCATGCATGATCATAAGAGACTGAGCTCTAGGCAATGTTATGGCATATATATACTTTTATACTTCTGTGATGGTAGTTTGATTTTATTTTGTAATGTCTATGTTTGTGGTGTTGGGGAAGTGATATATTTAATATGACTCAATTGTTGCAATTTAGTTAAAATAAATCTACAAAGGTTATCTAATTTAAAAAATATATTTTGATACATATTTAACTTTGTTTTATTATTTTTTTCTTTAACCCTTTCCTTACTATGCAAAAAAAGCATGCGCTCCTGAGCAGTGTATCCGTTACACATCAGGCAAATGGGAATGAATCATGACAATTATATAACACTACTACAATACTTCTATTATTGCATAACTCAATGCGTAAATGCAGTGACGTTCCTAAGCTATGTGCCGCCCTTAGGCAGAGTTTAAAATAACAATCTTACTATTCAAAATATTTTTTTTGAAATAACCTTATCTGCCACCTATAGTGCTGCGATCGGTAAATGTCACATTTAAAAAAGAATTTTGCGACAAATTGAACTACTGTATACCGGTCATAATATTATTACCATTGAAAATGTCTTTTGTCAGCATTTTTTGTTTATCAAAGACATTGAGGCATCATTTTTATTCTAAACTTAATTTGTGTGTTTAAAATATTCAGTCATTTAAAAAAAAACTGTAATCATTTGTCGCCCCTAGGCAACTGCCTACTTGCCTATGCCCTCGGAACGTCCTGCGTAAATGTATAAGGAAGGAATACCTGAATTTTAGGCAGAGTATTTATTATATATACAGAGAAACGTAAATGATTAGAAGGTATGTGTACTATTTACACATCTTAGTTAAGAAACGGTTAAAGAAATGATGTCACTCAAGTAAACTGCTATATTTAAGTGAAAATATACCTGGTGCTGACAAAGTCTATGTCTCATCTATCACCTGATAAATTTCCACCGAATGTTTCATTCTAAAAATTAATATATCATAAAGCAATTTTTCTTGACCGTTTCGCAAAAATAGAAATTCTTCTATGTTATAAATAAATATCAAAACAAACAGTGTACGGTAATGTAAAAATCAATATATTTACAAACGAATGTGCTGTTTTTAGTAATAGCCTCAATTATTTTTCAAAGTGAGTTATTGATTTTATTGGACAATAAAGGTGACATGAAGCACATGCTATGTAATGTGGACTACTCCGCAGACTTCAGAGGATATGAACATGTTTTTAAATAATTATTGAAATATTCTATGCCTCAAATACAAAAGATACATCATATCCAGGGTTGGATTTACTCATAAACTAAAGCGGCTGAAGCTTATGACCTCAAAAGTACCTGGAATGGTTTTAGTTAGAATTAATAAATACTCGTTTTAGGTTACTGACAAAAAGGTACATATTTGTCCGAGCACTTAGCCTCTGTTCCTTTACCTACTGGTAAGACTTTTTACAATTCTATATGAGCCATGATGAAACAAATATAAACTGTCCTAATCCTAACCTAATGGTTGGTAGACGTTTTTTTAGAAGGGCCTCACAAGTAAGTGGAATAGCCTAGGTCCTAGACCGAGAGCCTCTCTTCTCTTAATCTATCATGAAACTGTTCCTAATCTTTCATAAAGATATGGATATTGTACACAAAGTGTTTTATTTATTTAATATAATGCCTTTTCACAGAGAGTTGACTGTGAACAACTTAAAAGGGTAAAAAAGTTACATAAAAACATTACACTTAATAATTGTTCATACATTTTTTATTTCGAAAATAAACAAACAATTGAGTTGGAGTTAATATTCTATGTAAGAAAATGAAAAAATGTGAACCCTAGTTTTTAAAGACAACATTTTTGAGATCGAAGAAACCTTAATCATTTCATAAAATTAATAAAGTTTCATTCATTTTCTGTAATGGTTTTATACCTCTGATTGATGTACCAGTGTGGTGCTATTGAAAACGTTTTTAATCTACTGAAATCACCAAACCGGCATGTATAAGAAAAATATAAAGATGATAATTGATTACACAAGTTATCTATAGAATGTAATTTTAATAAATGTAATGAACTAGTCCAGATTGATTTAGATTTTCTATAGTAATTAGCTTCAAAAGATTACATAACAGTAGTGGATGCATTACAAAAAAGAAGAAGAAAGTTATTGTAGAGACGGGAGATGCATCATCACTTTCAAAAAGTGTCAAAATGTGTATGTATTTTTGCAATGTCTGCCTCAATCATTTAGGAGGATTTAGTTAGTCAGAGTGCATAGACAAGATACTGTATTCTGAGTACGAACTAAAACTATGTATCCAGATGGAAAATGAGAATGGTGAAAAATATTTTATGTTAGAGATTCAATCTATCACAAAATTAGGCAAGGATATCATAGTTTCCATTATAGGAAGTTAGTTTTGGAATGATATATTTGGTACAATACATTAATTTTTAATTTTACGAATGATAATGCCTGTTCCTCAGTGTCAGGTACAAAATCCTGTTCATATACGAGAGCCCCGTCCCCATTGTGCTTACTTCACGAAGAGACTATGTGGAAGACTTCACCTTGTGTCAATTCTATAATAGTACCTATCCCAAAAAAAAAAAAAATTGATTGACTTATTTATTCAAGATAATTTGACGAGTTGTCAACAACAGTTGAATAACAGGTATAGATTGAGGGCGTTACTTTCTGAAAAGGGTTAACACATTCAATTTCATGTCATGCTCGAGATTTACTTGACATACAATTTATGATGACGTTGATGTTCATTGTAGAATCGTTGCGGTCAGTATTCATAAAGAGATTTTGTTTATTGTTTATCCCTACATAAAGTCTTCTGCTGATTTAAATTATTCAGTATCTACATAACTAAACTAAAATATTGTTCAAGTATACAAACTACTCTACCCACCACAGCAATAAAATTTTCTGGTAAACTGAATGCCTATCTAGATCCGAATACAGAAACAAAATAAATACAGTGGGAGGGTAAAGAGGGTGTTATATTTTATTCCGCTCTATTGCCTGCATTCTTTTTTTAATCTAGGAACTGTTAGGTATAAGTTCGAGAACTTTTTTTAGATTCTATTTTTTTCAGTTACCTACTCATTATGATTACGAAAATCCATGCAACCCCACTGCCATTAGCGATGGCGTGCGAGGACGCACACTAATATAAAATCGATTGACGATTGTTATATTTTATTCATCGTCTACTGTGTTTACCTGTTTGGCATATGGGTGGTGTGTGGGGTCGGCCATTTTGTGATGACAGGTCATCAAGACAGTAGCGGCGAACTAGAAGCGCCAGAGAATATAATGAATTGAATAGAAACAATATCGACGCAAAGAAGTTTAGTGTCCTACTTCTTTTATGAATAATGCTTTAACTTTCGTTTGATAAATTATGGGATCTCGCAATGTTTTTAAATTGAGTGTAATTTGATTTAATCAAGGGTGCCGTATATTTAAAAAATTTATTATCAAACATAGAGATTTATGTCCAGTAGGTATACAAATATATATATATATCTTTACTAGTCTGATAATGTAAATTAGCGAGACAAGGATTTTAAAAGCATTCATACAGCCAAGTGAACCATTTATTAATGTCTATTGGAACAACATTGCCCATAAACAGAAAAGAAAATAGCGTAAATTCAACCACAAATTTTCCAGATTAATTTTAAAGATCGACGAAGGCTTATACTAATTGTTCTTTCTCCTTGTGGTAAGATATTAATCATATTGCAGTTTTTCAGTTGAAAGTTGAAAAAACAGTCAATTTAAAACCTAGAGTCGTGTCACTATTACGGTCAAATGACAAAATTTATAAATCTCTCTGTCTCGAGGTATATTTTTCTTTATACGCGTTGTATGATAACAAATTCTCCTTTTATTATTAAGTCATCAATATAAGAGTATTATTTAAAAAAAACATTGAGCGTTGATTGAATTTGTATTTACTCTGTAGATCGCCATTGTACGAAGGAAACAATAAAAATCTGAAATAAATTTGACGATGGCGTGATAGATACTTATCAATTTGAATTTAGATATTATAGTAACAACTTAAGTGTAGATAAACATTTTTCCGCAAAAGATAAAGCATTGTCTCATAATTTAAGATTTTGTGCTACTTTAAATTACATTTTACTAATTTTGTCCAGACAAAAATATTAAGTAGAGTTAACTTTATCTTATTCTAATTTAAATAATACTTTTATCATAAGCGCATTCGTTTTAACAAATTACGGTCTTTTACAACACAGTCGTAAAAATTATCACAATTTTGCTATGCACTTAACACAGCTTTGATAGTGTCAACCTATTATATTGTTTCCTCCTTTGTCCTTCTTAGAAACAATAATAATTAATCCATAAGCTTAAGCCGTTTTACCAAGAAGGCAAAAACAATCCCTACTTTATTATTATTAGTAAATGAAATAACTGACTTACTTAATGGGCGAAGCGTTATTCTGTGAAAAATAACTATTTAATACTTTCAAAGAACTGGACAAATTTAGCATATTAACTGAAAATACGACGAAAATGAGAAATATAGTCGGCCCATGTATAAAGCATATTATGACCACCGAGTGTGTCACGTCTCCATAGTTTCGCTAGTTAAATTAAAACTATCAATAATATAATAGAATCTGAAAAATCGTGGCACGTCAGTGATAAACGATAATATTAAATTCGTAGATAGGGAAAAAACTATCACGCTGGTTTTCGTTTAATCCAAAGTAATTATGTTTTTATGTAGGAAAGGATTTTTTGTCAAATTATTCAGACGTTTAGCGTCTCACAATAAAGGCAAGTAGAAGTTAGATAATGAATACGCATTCAGTAAATTTCGCGTTTTTTTAATTGAATTACGTCAGGATGTCGTATTATGCGGAGCTATTTAGGGGTAAATTAGATACATAATTGTTGCCCTCTTTGGTATAGTTCGGGGATCGGCAAACCGCGGCTCTTTACATAGGCTCAGACATCAACCGTAACTTATCGCATTTCTTACACTACACATCCATATATTTATGGCTCTCGAGTACCTTTGATTTCTTGTTTCTTTGAAAACTTGGCTCATCTCAGTTGTAAGTCTGCCGACAGGCCAGGGGGTCTTATTGATAAAAAGGTTTTTTTCGGTCTGTGTTAAGTCCCAGTTAGTTCACTGTACGGCTCGTGGCTCGGCAGTCATTGTCGTTGGCTTCCTCCATGAATCTTACTGATTCGAGTCCAGTACGAACACTATTTCTTTCAGAAGGAATGGATTTTTGCGATGTCTAAGAAATTCCTTCCCACCACTACCACTAGTCCTGTCCTAGCCCTATCCTCCTATCCCCTACTCTCTTCGAAAGAGCGGGGTTGAGTAACTGAGTAACAGTTCTCGTTGAAAAAACTTTGGAGCGTGCATTTATTTAACAGTCAATATCACATTTAGTTTATTTTAATTTGAATTTGAAGACATAGTCTATGATGTATGAACTTCTTGCTAATCAGTTGCTCAACATCTATTTTGTCGCCGAGAATAATGGTAGTGCTAGGACTGGACAAGTAATTGCTCCCTCTATTGTTGTATTGAAAAGTTACACACTTTTTAAAACTGATGGACTCAACTTTTTTACACGGTCCTTGCACGATTTTGATATCACACGGTCCACTCAAAAGAACAAATACTCTATCTTTACACGAATTATTTGATAGATCAAATAATTCGTGCTAGAGCACAATACAATAATAACAAACAAAAAGCTTCACTAGATCTTAACACTTTTTTTACACGATTTTATGTTAAGGTATCTACTGTATAAAAAAGAGTTGAGTGTACTTTGGTATTCATAATAATATAAAATATAAAATGAGCAACATTGAATGACATTTGTTTTCTTAGACTTAGGCAATTGGCATTTGTATGTGTCAGAAATGGACAAAGATTAATAGTAGTCTTGCGAATTTCTTTGAAAGCATAATCATTTCTTTGTTTCTCATTTGCGAAAAAACTAGCTTGATGCATTTACTACATGACCTTTCCAGGAAAATTTCGGCCCGCGATTCACGCATGAATTGTTTCCAACAGTAATAAATCACCGTAGACACATTACAGAAGCATAGTAATATGTACAATCACAGTGGCGGATTAAGCACTTGGGTGGCCCCAGGCGCAATACAGTTTGGAGGCCCAACTTTTCCGATAGCACAACGCATTGCATTTTTTTTCGTGAAAATTTAACGGTAGGATGGTCAACTAGAGCTTGCAATACCGGTATTAGGAAAACGTGGATCCCGGCATTTGCGGTGTTTTTTCAATACCGAAATATCAAATTTGAAAATTCGAGCAAACCGATTTTATATGTATAAGTATATATATAATATTTTGGAATTTAAAAATTGGTCGAAATCAAATTTGGAATGTACATAAACCATTACATATTTTAGTATTTTTTTTTAAGATAAATTAATATAATTTATACCTGCCATGAGTTGAGTAAATATTGACAGCTTCCGGAATTGATGGACCTTTCAATGGTATATTATAATTTTACGTAACACACCCATAATAATATAATTTGTATAAAATGTGGTGCAAATGCAATCAATGTTCCCTCTAAAACAGTGATGCACAACCTTTACTTTCTAGCGGGCCTTTAATTTTTAACCATTTTTTTTAATTTGACATAATATTTGTAAGCCTGTTTCTATTAACGGATTTATTTTCCTTCATTAAAGAAAAAGCTTGCTTACATTTATGAAATAAATGTTTTACGTGAAAAAAATATGTTTGAGAAAAATATTAAAGGGCCGCCACAAGATTCAAAAAGGGCCGCGGTTTGTGCATCACTGCTCTAAAATGAGAGACTAGCTGCGGGGGAAATTCAAATGCTACGTGGCATCATTTGTCATATCTGATATAAAAAGTGTATTAAAAAAATATGTGACAGAACTAGTTCCTTTTTTTACACAAAATAAAGTCAAGCACAAATTAAGAAAAAAGCTTAATAAAACAAATAATCATTCGTTAATAAAGTTTATAACATATTTTATAAATTTATTAATTTTACTAATTTTTCACGTCGTTCCTTACAACTAATCCTTATAATATATACTCCATTTGGATCAAATTCTTGTTCTGCTGATAATATATAAGAATGTAATTCTAGCTGAATCATGTAAATATTCAATTTATATATTTTTTCGGTGAATTAGGCTTATTCCAATGAAAAAAAAATGAATAGTTGTATTGAAGTGTGTGCTAATCAGCTATGACTGCGCGCGTATTCTCCGATTGCTGCGCGGCCGTGCGCAGCTCAAAGGGAACGATGATTGAAATCCCTATGAAAATTACTAGAGGTGAATCAGTATTAAAAGTCTTATATTCCTTAGTTATGGTCACGCAATAGCAAGTTGGTTTCCATCACCACGCGTTGTGTACATGCAACCAACGTTTCATGATCGCTTTCCACAACGCGGCAGAAAAAAAGTAGTCTGCCATTTACATTCATGGCCTAAGTAGAGCCGCACGGGACATATTTTGAACCATGTGTGCTTGAAAGAAAATAACAATTATAATTAAGAGTGTGAATGGCTCAATCGCTCAAATCTTGTTGATATTAAGTATCCTGTGTATAATCCATCAACTTACTCGTTTCAGAAGAGTTTATTAACTCTAGTGAGAAATCAAGGTTAAAGCAACTTCACATAAATAAACATTTTTTCAAATGCAGTGAAATAAGTCTTGATTTTAACCAATCCAGGCAAAGGCTCGTGTGAGGACGGACCGCAGTAAACAGTTCATGGGTCGGGGCGTATAGTAAGATAAGTCATAAATTGTCAGTTTGAGAAACAGCTAAAACATAGTTAATAAACCTGACGCACATCCCGTTATCTAAAAACATATTTAGACTAAAAATGCACACTCTCAATACTAATAACATACGACCTAACTGAGAACACAAATCGAAAAACGTAATATTTTTTTTAGTCGATTGGCATTGAATTTCATTTTCAATGTTTTGTGACATATCTGACTACACACCCAGCTTCAGCCCAGGTCTCCTTAGATAACATTTTACACTATTCTAAAGCTATAGTGGGATAAATTGAAAATACTAGTTTGGACATTATTAAACTTTTAGGTTTGTTTTGTACTTTTTTAATAGTGAAATATGGTTTAATTTAGTTGCATTTACGGTTGATGATAAAAGATAATATATGAGGTTTTTTTGTACACTATTATATGTATTTAGTTATTTTACTAATCTCGCTGATGTTTTGAAATCGCAGGGCAATATCCATTATTGTGATTTTTTTTCTTCTTATGAATGGGGAATTTTCTTTTTTAATTAAAATATTTCAGTGTTTCTTTATATAGGTTCACCTTTCGGTAATCGATTGGCATACTTATCTTTAAATCAACTTGTTCCCTGTATATTACCATTGCTTTATGGTAGCGAATATCTACAGTCCAAATATTCGGCCAAGAATACGAGCATTCTGCAAATTTTTCTGAATGTATTCACATTAAAAATTTCCAATATTTGTTTCAGTCTCAATTTTCACTTTTTTAGTGAAATATCTTTGATTACGTTTTTCACTCATTTAAAAAAATATTTATACATTTTATATAGTAATCGGGTAGAATAATATTATACACACACACATATATATATATATATATATATATATATATATATATATAGATATATGTATATAAAAACACAATGAAACACTTTACGTAAAAGAACACTAATACATAGAAAGGTAAACAAATTATACGTAGTATCTACCCAACACTAGTATTATAATGTTTGTTTTTTTTTCAAATCAAATTCACTACACCAATGTTATAATTCAGACTTTTCGTATTTATGATTTGTCGTTTTTACATTTCAACGTTTATAAAATATCACGAATTAAAGTGGTTAGGTATGAACACCGAAAACGATGGACTTAAACTAAAGTGTCACGAAAGATTTAAAGGAAGCTTAAATACCTTAAAACGTTAAAATAACATTGACGAAGTCTGCAGCTGCGAAAGATTCGAATGAAAAAAATTGGTCGAATTTGTAGAATTTGCAATACAAAAAAGGGTCACACGTGGCTTGTGATGCTGTAAAAGTAATAAAATGCATTCAATCGAATCAAGGAATTTCTGCTCATGAGATAAAAACGCACATGTGCTTAAAATCTAATGAAATATTAACTTATACATTTCAAACATTTTTTCGAAGTAAGTCAAAAAAAAGAGCCGGCACTCTCACAGGTTAGATAAAGGTTGTCTGGGCGGGGCGGGGATCCTCGGTGTTGACTTACAGTATTATGCTAGGGCCTCACATATTGGAACAAATATTCTTAATTCAAAGTGTTACACGTAGAATTAATAAATATTTAAATAAAAAAAATATGTAGACGCGAAAAAGTAATTTTGATTATTTTTTGTATTCTTAAAAACGAAAGAAAATTTAATGTGAAATAATTAAAATCTGAACAAAAATGACATGGCTTTTTTTTATCAAATAAGCTATTTTTGGGGCCTCTTAAATTTGGTGGCCCCAAGCACGCGCCTCAAGCGCTTAAGGGTTAATCCGCCACTGTACAATCAGTGTATCACCAGACCTTGAAGGGCGCAGAGCGTCATGCGCAATAATTTTCGAAAAGCCTTAAAATTTCCCGTTGGTGGAAAATGGGAAAAATCACGAAATTTGTTTTGAATTAATTCGGTGTCTTAAATAATATGTGTTCAGTAAAAAGATATTTAAAAAATACGGTATTAAATTTAATTAATTGTTGGCATATTATAATTATTATAACTGATATAATTAAAAATATTATAATATTCATAAATATTATTGTTATAATGGTTTTTGCATATAAATATTTTCAATAATTGCATCGTAAATAATTTTTGTTTTCTTTTGTTTTACTTAAAGATATAGTAATTATCTAAAAAAAGACAATATTTTATATACATAGTATTTATTCTGTTTTATTTTCTTACAAAATAATGCTTAAGGAAGACGCTAGATTGATTCTTAGAAACTTATTATACATTTATATTAGAGTTTATTTAACAGATCATTCAAATTTGAAATAAATATATCGATACGATATACACCTTATTGAAAACAAATTCTAACTATCTACCTAAAATGAGTTTTAATTGCTTTGGGCTTTTTTTCGCCAATTCTTTATCAAGGTATCTGAATAATGTGGATTATGTGACGTAAAATTGCATCATCTGAGTATCAATTATGTATATAACATATAATATTATAAGATAAGTAACTTAACATGCCGGTTAATTAAAAAAATACAATATAATATAAAAGAATATCATAATAATGTGCTAAAAACTATTATATAATAAGATTTATAAAATTTGTCGCCTGTTCTCGATTGTTTTGTTCGTCAATCTAAAAAAAGCTGTATGAATTAACGAAATACTCAAATTTCAAATTTAAACATTTTTTTACGTTTGTTGAATGAACTTTAACGCATAGTTGATCGAGAACAATCGATGAAGACAATGTTTGAAATATTCTAATGACAAAAGATCTGACGAAGGATTCACATCGCACCGATTAACGGTGAATGAAATTAGTGAATTTATAAAATAATGTTTTTTATTTAACAGAAAAATTGTAGTATTTTAAATGGTGCCTGAAAAGTGGTATTATGCTTTTTTGGATATCATATCACCGAAGTGATTTAATAAAATGTGTTATAAGTGTTTGTTGATTTATCGAAAACATTGATCAGTGAAAGAACGATAACAGCACATTATGTTCTGGTAGTTGTTTAACTTTCAATACGCAATCTTTTAAAATGAACAATTTGAGGCATAGTTGTTTACACCATGACCGTTTTATTACATGGATATCTTGTGTATATCGTTTGCCTGATGATGTCAAATGCCTCCGTTCACAACAGACGATGACGCTTCGATAAATATATTCAAACCAAGTAATACACTACGAAAATATTTATCATCGGGAGATATTCGCAGAAATACGCGCAATCTTAAAAAGAATATCGAAAGAACGTTTACTCCAAAAACACAAACCGAAATTTTGAAAATGATTGAAACTGAATCCATACACCATAAAGAGACACTTTCTCCCTTTAATCCCTTACCTGCTATTGGCCAAAGAACAAATCCAATATGGGATGGCCGACAAGTGAATATTGATCTGAGAAAAAAGTTGAGTGATATAACGTTAAAAAACTTAGAACAGAGAAAACTCAGTTCTCAGAATTATTACATCTTCAGCGTAAACACAAACGAGGGAATGATCAAGCGAAATAACCGTATTAATAGTGTCACAAAAGAATATGAAACTTCTACTGACTTGGAAAAAATATCAAATACCGAGAATGATATTAGCAAAAAAGAAAAAACTCAGAACGAGTCAGTGATTAGCGATGAGACAAAAACAGTTATAGAAGAAACTCTCAATAAATCGAAGCATTTAGTTAGGCAGCAAACCTATAACGTTCTGGAGCCTATTATTTTAAAAGGATCAAAAAACAAAAAAGTAGATTTTGCTAAACAACCTGCAGCAAAATCGCAGGTCGTATCTCTAGCTAAACTGTGCTGTAACGGGATAAAAGAGAATAATAAAATGCCCGATAAAGAAAGTGAACAGAAGTATTTGCAAGAACTAGAAAAACAGAAAATTATGAAAATGCCTAGCTTGGAAAAGACCGATGAAACAGTCAACTACAAATTGTTCGAGCCGCGAGGGAAACTTCTGGATCGCAGGAAACGGGAGAGTTTTCCGAACGTGGTCATCGAAGAGGACGATTTGAAAGAGCTGAGAGCTGCCAAAGATATTAAGGACATCGATAATTCCGACGACTGGAGTAGTTCTAGCGAATCTGAAAGTGCTCGTCCAAAGATGAGGAATTTAATAGACATTTTTAACAGTTTACAGATTTCGCGCACGTACAAAGAAACAATACGAAAAACCAACAACTGGTTTTAACTAAATTCAAATTCGATTGATGTTAATTGACGTTTGATTGAGTTGAAATTTTTAAGATTACATGAATAGTGAATAAAGTAATCTATTTTGCTTAGTACAGTGACGTATACTCCGAGTAGTAATAAGAGTAAGTAAACAAAATGTCATTGACAATAATGGAGCTCACAGTTATTATTCCAATATTGTACTCAAAATTCTAGAATGATTCTGAATTATGTGAAGTACTGGTTTTGTAATTATGTCATTTTCAAAATAGATCCACATTACCTATTTTAAAGTTTTTGAGAGGAAGGGCTGTTTTTGGATTCTATCACAAACACTGAATATGTAAGTTTTGTATAAAAATAGAGAAGCTTTTTATGAGGTTTGCTCGGGTCCAATATCTAGAAACATATTTTTGTGATCAATTACCCATTACATGAAGTGTTAACTTGAAAGCAAAACTGGTCATTGCAATAAATTATTAAAAAAATATTACCTCTAAAAATCCATATTATTTTGTTGAAATAAAATATATATTTATATGTGATTTTTATAAAACAATGTAAGTGATATTTTTCGTAATGAGTGGGTGAATTGATAGAAAATAAAGCTTAATATTTTGAATTCGATTGTTTATTTGTTTATGTAAGTACCTACATTTATAATATTATAAAATGAAAAAAATATCTAGCGTAACTTAAAGTTTCATATAACATAGCAATGAAAACTAATTTAGTTTTAAAAAAAACCAGAAAGTGTTAGGTTTCGTGTTTTCCTATTGTGATATCGTGTCATTTTCTGGGTAGAGCATAACACAAACCTGAGATTATACGATAAAAAATGAAATTAGAAGAAAATGTATACATACTCGCGAAATAATTATTAGTTTTCATTGAGTAAACGGACGTAGATTTGAAGTTAATTTTCATGGAAATGAACGTAAAAAAACTTTACTGTTTTATAACGTGAATGACGCAGTAACATTACACTGGTTAATTTTATTTTGGTAAAAAATATAAAAAGGATTTGTTTTTTTTTTAACAAATTGAGACTCGTAAGTGAATCCATTTTATTTTAAAATTATGGGGGAAGCTTCATTGCTAAATTTACAAGTAGTAATTTAACACTGGTAAATCGTTTATGGAAGTGTTGACAATTAAAATTTGCCAGAGTGAAAAAACATTAATTCTACATTAATTGCAAAATTATAACGGTGGTTTTTTCATCCGAAATTTTAAAACTATTAAAGTATACCACTCAGGTCTATAAACGTACAATGAGAAAAATATATTACTATCAAAACGTCAAACTATAGAACCCATGAGAGGCGAAGTGAGTCAAGTGGTATTTAAGGAAAAAATGAGTTGGATGCATTATAAAATTCTACACGTTTACACACTGAAATAGTGTTATCTCCCTAAAGTAAAAATATTCAAACCACCAAAGCACCAAGTAAAGTCGTGATTGTAGTTAAAAGTTCAATAGAATAGTTTTACAATTTTTCTACTTGGCGCACTTCACTTCTTCAGGTCTCAATAATAGCAATTATCAGTGACGGATTATCCTGCCAGCGCACGAGGTGCGCACTTGGGGATCCAATATTAGGAGACTCAAAATAGAATATATATTTTTTTAGAACCCATATATACAGAAAACAGGGGGCTTCAAATTTGATTGTGCCTTGGGCCTCATATTTTTTGATCGAAGTTTATCAAATCTGTTTTAAGAGAAGTGTGACGAATTTTTAGACACCACAAACAACCGTGCCTTCGAACAGAAATCGTTAAATCGATCGAAAAAAAGCTATTCGTTCTCGGACTCGAACCCATGAGGTCCAACACGGAAGCCAACAATTCTCACCGCTGCGCCATAAGATGGCAATTTTTTTAATTTAAAGATATAATAGAATAGACAAAAGAATCTTAACTTGTTTGCTTTTAACATAAAAACCTTATTTGAGGTAAATATTGAAATGTGTACATATCGATTTTTGTAACTAGACAATTCAAATCAACTCTACTCGCTAAAAGGACTACATACTGCTTTCGATCTATCTTTATCTACCATCTTTAAATGAATCTATTAGTATATCTACAAGTCTTTACCGTTTTTCTTGTGATATCTGTTAGCTTAAGCTATACAATATGTAAATGATTACCATGTCTAATCTGCCCAATGCTGTATAATAATAATATATTAAAATAAACCATCCGTTTAGCTGAATATATTTCATGTATTGTAGAATAATACGCATAATGGACGATGATTAAGACTAAATACAATCATACACGAATTTTATAGGGTAATATAGGCGATTAAAATAGTATTCACAGTTCTTTGAAAAAATCGTGCAAGTCATTACATCACCAACCAACCACCTTCGGTCATAATTCATAGTAAACTTGCAAGAATTTCTAACTAGTCCGTTGACCGAGGGGACCACCATCGAATGTTCAGTACGAAAGTTTACAATATAAGCAATAACCAAAAAAATACTATCGTGCTGTAAATGGCCTGAATTAAAAAAAAAAAACAGTTTATGAGTAATCAATTTGGCTTAGCAAGGGGTTTTGACACCCAGGGCGGTCCTTGAACTTGCATTTCATTAAATTTTATAGCAGTGGCGATTTAAGAGGTTTTTTTAAATTGTCCACTCTTATAGTTTACCATAAATTATTATAAACTATGCGATACTACTGGAAACTATGCTACGGATGTTTTTTTATATAAACATAATTTCTCCAAATATATACTACATTTTTTTTATTAACAAGTTTCATATTTTCACAATAGTGAATGATTACAAACAATTGCACTAATACAAGCGATCAACCGATCGGTTGATGATACTGGCGATAGGCAAAACCGGTTCTGATCTTAAAAGTATTTTTGAATTAGTACATTTATTGTCTTAATATAATGACTTTCCAACGAGTTGATACCAGATAAAATGTAGTTTCTTTCTTCTCGAGGGTTTAATGTGTCTCTGTATTTATTCATTGAACATTTAAGCATATAATATTATAGTCATATTCGTATGGCAATTGGCAATATATTTTTACATTTTTCATGAAAATTCAACTAAATGTGTTCAATACAACTTAGTCACTGTTACAAAGTTTGTAAAAAAAACAATCGTGTTTAAATATGACAAAAAAATAGACGCCATTTACAGTTATCGAACAATGCTAAAAACAGAACAATATCGACAAGTAAATCAAGCAATATGGAATGAAAAAATATGACATTTCTTCTTCGCACCCAGATGGAGCACTTTTGTATGTGATTTTGAGTATGCAATTCTTTTCCTACGCCAATTATACAGTTATTAAATTGAGTGCTATAAATGTTATAACAAGCGTCGAAATAAGGTATATTGATTTAATTATGTACAAATATGAGTCCCAAGCATTCTCATATATACTTTCGGTTATTTCTATACTCAAATCATCAAAGCGCTTACAGGTGTGTACCTAATTTAGAGTTAATGTTTACATCAGTTAAAGGTTATCGCCAAGTTTAAAGTTATGTCTGTTACCATAGAGCTAACCATATAACTTTTTTGGCATCATTTTTTTTTAGCAATAGTAAATAAAATTATGTATCTAGAAACTAAACAACGGAAAGGTCACCGATACGGCTAGTTAAAGTCGTCGGACTCTAATACAAATCGTAGAATCTTATACTATTCATTACAACTACCCCGAATATTCAAGGGTGACCTTTGGAACACTACGCCGATGGAATGGGGAAGGTTCATACTATACCGTTAAAAAATATATAATCCATTAGCTATCGATTGCTTTTATTCACATAACAATAGAAAAATATGTTTCCTGGAAAGCATACCATTCCGTTTAACATATTAATTTCTTAAATTCATTTCTTGAAAAATTTCAGAAAATACTAAAATACTCGAATTAAGTAATAAAAAAATTATAATGGTAAATAATCGGTTTCCCTGTTCCAATGTATGATAATTTGACATTTTCCTTTTCATAATTAAATTTCCTGGTGAATTGCATGGTGATTACCGGCATTTTAACATTATTCGGGTAGAAAAAGAGTAACATATTGTAAAGCATAATTTCTTTAATACTAATCTTTGGTATAAAAAAATATGTATTAGAATGAATATTATCAGCTTATTTAACTTTAAAATGCTCACTGAATAAGCGAAAACAGTATTATTGTTTAAATCAATGATTCCCAAACTTATTTCCCCCGTGGACCCCTAAGCCCAGTATTTTATCCTTCGTGGACCCCCTTCCCCAAGATGCATAATAGTGAAGTTTTCTAATTTTTTAAAATACAAATATGAGCACACTGTGATAGGGTTTTTTGTATAGTGGACAATTGTAAAAAAAAATATGTTAATTTTTTATTCTTATCATTAGTGAATTTTTAAAAATGAAAATGAACAAATCAAAACACAATCAAATTCTTACATAAAATAATAAAATCTGTTAATGAGAGGGATGAACCTGATGCTCCGATATCAATTGGTCAATATTTGGGTTCAAATTCGTAAGGTACAGTCGTAAATCTCCACGTTCAGTGATTTGCAACCGATTTCTTTTTTTCGTAAGAAAATTAGTAACTGCACTAAAACCTCTAGAGCTCCACGAGGTACGAAGAAGAAAATGCTATCAAAAACTTTCTTACGATAGCCCACAATACAGGATAAGCAACAGGGATATCTTTCTGCAGCCAGAACTGCTGGTAACCCTTTCTAAACTGTACCTTAAGTTCTTCGTTTGTGCTTAAACCCAAACAATTCTTCTTGTACTGTGACTTTTACTGTATTCACATCTTCAATGACGCAGTATGGATTAATAATCCACGGAGGTATTTCCATAGTCAAAATATCTTCAAACCGGATTTTGAAGTCTTTGTGAAGGACATTTAAATGTTCAACGTAGATTAAAAGGTCATCGTCCTGGACGTTTGTCAATGACATGTTGGGAAACTGCAAAAATTCGCAAAAAAATAATATTTTGTTTTATAAATTTAAGAGATAGTTTACTTTGACCTATTTAAGCCCGCATTATTTTGATTAAATTTGATTCCATTGATTTCGGTCCGTGGACCCCCATTTACATCTCGTGGACCCCCCTTTTTTTTTATTCCTGTCAGGGACCCCCTGGCAGTCCTCACGGACCCCCGGGGGTCCGTACGGACCACTTTGGGAACCTATGGTTTAAATAATACTCGTACAATTTGTGGTATTGATTGTGGTTTTTAATATATCACAAAACATAGTCATTCATTTAGTACTATAATTCAATTAAAAATATCAATAAATAACTATTTACTTATAGACTATAAAATAAAATCAGCAACTTTGGGGCTAGTTTAAGAACTCGGATAATGATTTCGTAAGCTAGAATTTTTCGTAGAGTAGACGAAGAATTACTCTTTTAATATTAGGAATTCCACTTTTAGCATTTTACAAGGAATAAATACGACTTCTCAATATATATACACAGGGCTTTTTTTTACCCTGTAACGGGGCGGAAGGGCGTTCCGGCACCTTTTTTTTCCTCGAAATTTTAATAAATGCTTGTAAAATTTTATTTTTTCTATTTCAAAACTTTCGTTTCTTTTCTTGCAAGCCATTGACTGTTAATCCCTTTTGAATATATAGGGCATCATAGAACCCATAAATTAATGTCATGCAAGAGATTGCAAATGCAAATTGGAATGTAATTTTGGATAGCGTTTTTAATAAATTACATATTTTTTTGATGTTTACATAATTTATGTAATGTTCTTTGTTTAATTTTCTTCTATCAAATTCTATCAAAATGATATTCGAATAAATAAAAAATAATATACCTTCTTAGAAAATGCGTTCCGGCACCTTTTTTTTCGAAAAAAAGCACTGTATATACATAAGGAAGTAATATAACCAAATCCATAGAGTAAAGCAAATGATTTATTAATACGAAATTGTATGTAAAATTCAAATGACTTCGATCATTCCACGTATTAAGTCACTGTTGGTAGTACAATACGTGGAATGATCGAATTATTTTTGAATTCTGTATTCAAATGAACTTCCACAAAGTTACCGCCGAGTCTATCAAAAACAGATGATTTATTTTGAGAATAATATATAGCCATTGACTAGAACAAAATTGTGATTTGCGGCATCATTAATTTAAGTTGAGAATTGGCGCGACATGAAGAAACAGATGATTGGATCGGACATTTGACTTTGAGGTAAGATGGTTCAACTATGCGAGGAGTACCGAGTTCATGAAATGGATTGCGCATTTCAGGTTTAATCAGTGGCGGATTAACCCATAAGCGCAAGAGGCGCGCGCTTGGGGCCTCTAATCTGAGGGGTCTTAAAATAAAATATAATCTATAAAACCTATATAATATTTTTATTTAAGTTTTAGTAGTCCGAAAAAGAGGGCCTCCAAATTTAATTGCGCCTCGGGCCTCCCAACTGTTTAATCCGCCACTGGGTTTAATCAATAGTTATGAAAAGACATTAAAGCAGGCATAGGCACGTGATACGCAAGTATTTGGAGACCCTCAACCCTTCCTGATTTTCTGGGGACTTTGGAGAACATCGAGTACCTACTTCATTAATTTAATATGTATTTGGTGGAGCGAAGAGGTGTTATCATGGCCTAGGCAGAACTACAGTGAAAACAATGCAATCCTGGAGACACCGGGTGGTAGGTATATGGATTACAATTTTATAAATGAACTCATTTCGATAATCAGATGTTTACATGATGTGTACACGTTTTTATTTGCCTTTATTTAATTGGGCAGCAATATGTCAAACGTCGGTAAGTGCTTAAAATTAATAACTCACGTCATCATTCATTTTGAAAGGCCCTTTGCGTTATTGATTTGTCTCTATACATACTTGGATTTTTTAATGACGCCGCAATACGCCCTTGAACTGACCGGACATTCGGTAAGGCAGTTGGGGAGGTAGGCTTTATTTCCATTCAATGACCTCTGCTCAAAAACACAGGGCGGTGAACGGTGGGTCAAACACGACACAGGGTAGTTATTATTGGGTAAGTTACCAAAGAAAGTTTAAGATAAAAAAGATTACTATAGGAACACAAATACAATATTATAATATATGTAGCTATGGATGCTCCACTTTCTTTAAGTAATTTGATACGTTTGCTTACGATATTGCTTTACAGATTGAACAAAGAAAATACATATTAGATTATTTTAATAATGTAAGGGTATCACCCATTATAATTATTATGACTTTTTATTTCTCCGGAAGTTGTTCTTGAATGATTGAAAAATCTCACTGTGCCATCAAATTTGAAACATTTTTTTATAAATGGTGCTTTGTTAGCTGTATTTTCATTCAAATAAGTTGATAAGTGCTTACTCAGAACAAGATAAGGTTACGGTGACGGATTTTACAGCCAGTCCAGTGGCGTAGGAAAGGTGGTGCGGCAGGGGCGGCACATTTGTAGAGGCGGCATTTTCAAAAACAAATGCAATATTTTTTGATAAATTATATTTATATATAAAAACATTAAGCCACTTAGAAAACATATTCGGGGCGGAAAATTCAAGGATCGCCCCGGGTGGCAAGACCTCTTCCTACACCACTGCTACAGTCCCAATACGAACAGCATGTTTTTTTTCAATCGTTTTCAAAATTTCAATTTATCGATTTCTTTTTGAAAGGATGGGTGCTTATAGTATTTAAAAAAATTCGATCCAACCTTCGAATTTTAAAATAGCTTCGTCATATATAGGTATGTATTTAAGCTTTAATCAATTGTCGGGTCCCATGGCGCAGTGGCCAGTGTTGTTGGCTTCCGTGCCCAATACGAAGAGCATTTTTTCGAAGGCATGGGTGTTTATGATCTCCAAAAACTTCCCTCACACCTTTTCTATCTTTTAACCTTTTAACTGCCAGCAGGTGTATGTATGGCGGTACCTCGCACGCCACGAGTTTAATTGCAATTATATATATTTTTTAATTTATCGTTTTTGAAAATGTTTTAAAGTTTATTTGTTAAAACTTACCAAATAAATGAAGAGTGCGCCGATGACGATGCGATTGTGCCGCCATTTATACATAATAACAATGTTAAAATGTTTATGACACATCAGGATTGTCACAAATTTTGTCATAGAAAATACGCGAACTAAATATTATTTCAAAAGTAATTGTTTATTTGAGCTTAATTTTTAAAATGTACACATACTAAGTTTCAGAAAATTAATAGTCTTCTATAGATAATATGACTGCCACCCCTGAATTTTGCGCCATTTTCATACTCGGAGACAGACTTATTTCAAATTACATTTCAAGTAGTAAAAACGAAAACTGTTGCAATTGTGAGTATAGGACGATATTCCCAATAGATGTCGTTGTGTGTTCGACACAGTTGTATGTTTAACATAATTGATTTACGTTAGTAAAATTCCGTTCAAAGCGTGCGTCCGAAGACGTCATTTTATGTATGATTGGCGTACCGTTCACGGAAATGTTCGCGCCTTAAGACGCTTGTGGCAGCCATCCGGTTAATAACTGGGCGTAGCGAAAGCAATAAGTTAACCACTAGTCCTGTCCTAGCCTTATCCTTATCCTTTTACCCTTTCTTTAGAAATGGAGGTTGAGCGACTGAGTAACAAGCAGTTCTCGTAGAAAAGGTTCTGAAAAGAGATACCATCATTCGGAGGCCATATGATCCACATTGAGAGTGGACATGGATTAAAAAGAAATTAAGCAGATAACAAAAAAAATGGTAAAAGTATAGTATAGCGTGTCATGGATTATTTCGCTGAAAAACCTCACAAACTAAGCTAAAAACAATTATGGATAATAGAGCCCGAAGTACTGAAAAATATTTCGTATTTCGCATAATTTATCAGTGTTCTTCGCATTAATGTGTGATTTTAACGCGATTATCAAGCCCTCAAAAAATAATTTTAAATCGGGCCGTTGTACTACCGACTATACTTTTACCGAAAAATATTAAAGCATTATAGAGTTTTTGCATTACTGGCTTAAAGAATTTTTAATGTTGTATTGCCATCATATATTGTTTTGACATTGACAGCCATAGACTAGTATCATAGACTAGAATACTTAAACTAGTATTGACAGTTTCCGAAATCTGTAAACAAACTATTTCCCGCCGGCATCTCTTTTATATTTATTCTTATAATAATGAGTCTACCCACAGATTTTGGACCTGATTCTGGAGGAAGAGTCAAGGTAAAGCTTTTCTTTCTGGTAGATATTTTGTTTACTTCTTCAGGCTAAGTGAATTTTAGTTAACGTATTAACCTAACATAACCCTCAAAGTGGGAACGTTTCGATTTTTACCTTTAAAACTATACACTTATCGATAAACAAAACATTTATAGATTGGATGTTGCCACCTGGAATAAGTGATTTTTAAAAATATCTAAAAAATTTTACAGGGACTAACGATCGTCAAACCTATTATATACGGAAACATAGCTAGATATTTTGGAAAGAAACGAGAAGAAGACGGTCACACACATCAATGGACTGTTTACGTAAAACCCTACAATAATGAGGATATGTCCAATTATGTAAAGAAAGTCCATTTTAAACTACACGAGAGTTACACAAATCCTAACAGAATTGTAACGAAGCCGCCATATGAGATAACCGAGACTGGCTGGGGAGAGTTTGAAATTGTTATCAAAATTTATTTCCAAGATCCTAATGAAAGACCGGTAAGTGTCGTTTTGGTTTTTTTGGTAAATAAATATGCTTAAATACAAATAGGAAAATGCCAAATTATCATACATGGGAATCAGGTAAACAAATAATTTTAGCGAAAAACACAAATGAGGCTATTATTTGCAAACCCTACTCGTTCCAAAATTGTTAAAACATGAATCATGAATATAATTTATTAAATAAAAAAAAAATGAAAGTATTTTTAGAAGTCAGTCTCAAACATGGCTTGATAACATACAAGATATCATTCCAAAGTTTATTATTTTACAAAATGAAATTCAAGTTTCATTGTTTAGCCATTTTGAACGAGCCATGTTTGCAAATAATACCCTCAAAAATAATATCAATATGAAAAAGTCAACGTTAAATGTCAAATGAACTTCTTAGAACAAACCATAGAGCTAATTTGAAATATGGCGATGAATTTGGCGTTGAGTATTGTATTTATTCCAGGGCTTCGAACCGTTATTTTTTTCATTCCGGTTCAAGTAAAAAAATATATATCGGTTCGGTTCCGGTTTTTGTTCCGACAAAAATAACAGTCTTTCCGGTTTTCGGTTTTTGGTTCAGCTCCGAGTGATTCATTTTGGTACTTATCTGTTTGCGCGGCACCATTTTTAGCCCCTCACGTACAGTTTCAGAAGAAAGTTGCAATAGTTTCTAAAATACTTATTCAATAAATAAAATGTCTCAGTGACTGTAAAGAGTGACTTGAAAATATGTGAATATACGCAGATTGACCTAGGTAATGATCGAAGCACGCGCCACACGAAATGCACCAGAACCTCAGTGGCACATGTCAGCCCCCTTGCTGTTGGATTTTTAGCCCATACGATTTAAATAATAATATACCCGAACAAAAAGTGATTGATGGTGGTGAGTGGTGAGCGAGTCCAAGGATAAGACCCAATACGTGTCACACCTAAGACAATCGAACGACAACTGACTTGGGGAGTAAGAACATGTTAACGCCCGTGTTTGAACACACACTGAACCGAAAAAAACGGATATTTTTTTTCTTTTCCGTTACGATTTTCGTTCTGACGAAAATAACGGTTTTAACAGTTTTTGGTTTTCGGTTCAGTTCCGGTTCAAAGCCCTGATTTATTCTACATAAAAATATTTTCAGGTTAATTAAATAAAATTATAAATATTAAAAAAATATGAAAAGTTGTATTATAGCAAAATAATATTTAGCATAAAAAGATAAATTAAAAATGATAAAGAAAATATGTAATTAACCACTTAATGCTCGCATTTTTATTACAAAGAGGGGTAAAAAAAAACATAAATTTTTCTTGCATGCTTCATCGCAATCTTGCACGCTTCATAGGAATATACTGTATCCAGCCCAAATTTCCTTTATACAGCATAAGACTTTCGTCGATAGTTACGTTTTGTTGCGCTTGCTGAAAATTATTGTTTAGATGTGCGTAAACAGGCCAAATTTTATTCAATTTGGGTTAAGGATGAGTAGCCGGGTCACAAGTATCATTATTGGAAAAATGAAGATATTTTTTTATTTGTATACATCTTCTGAATGACATTACTTTAGCAAAGAATGGAGTCGCAATGCAGCATGCGAAATATTCATTCGAATTATGTAGGTAAAAGAATATGATACCGGAGTATGCGTATGAATAAATACATACGTAAATAAAATATTGTGACTAGGGATAAACAAAACTAAACACATCTAATCAAAACCGCGGTGAAGCATTGAATGTATAACGTGTCACAAATGTATGCATGTCATGTATGCAGTCACTTGACACCTTCAAATGACCTATGACGCATTACTATAAAAAAATGGCGCGAATCGTATTCGGCGAGCGTGTCTCGTCATAATAATTATTCGCCCGCTTTCATCGCGCGAGTAGGTCTCGTGCGACGGCATTAAGTGGTTAATCGAATATGTAAAAAGATTTTATATACACAAAATAATATTTAAAGAAGTAAATAAAAGTAAAAAATATAATTGATCTTACTAAAATATCAAATGAAAAAATATTTTGTTAATGTCGATAAAAATAAAATTAACTCAATTCTAATATAATAAGAATAAAAAAAAATATATATATTTAATAATATTATATGAATGGTCTTACTGATTTTCCATTTTCATATTTGAAATATTCAAATTGACACTAGTACCCTTTTGAAGTCAAATTTTATTTCATTTCAGACAACCATGTATCACATATTAAAATTATTCCAATCACCCATCGTAGAGGGAAACACATCAGCAGCGAGTGGAGGCAAAAAAGGCCTCGTCTCCGAGAACTACGAAGAGATAGTATTTCAAGAACCATCTCAAATGATGCAGCACTTATTGACAACGATTAAGCCTTTAACACACGAGACCTGGACTCACGACACAGATTGTAAGTATATTCAAGGTTGATCAAATGTAAATTTGATTACTTGTCTGTTTTTTTCCCTATTTATTATTTTGGTCTCCGCTTTATGTGGATTTGCTCAGATAACGAGGACACCCTGTATTTCAAATTGAAGCTCAATGAAACTACGTTTGTTCTATCAGCTCCGATTTATAGAGCTCTGCTGGGTTTATCTAGCAGCTAGTTCATTACCACTTATTGTGTACTCACGTTTTTGTTTTCATTTTTGCAGTTGAAGATAAAAAAGAAAAAACACTTGAAAAAATTATAGAAGCAAAAGGGAAAGTGCGCCTAGAAATAACTGAACTGAAAGAGAAGCTGAAATTAGCCAAGGAGACCATTTCCAAGTTTAAAGAAGAAGTTTCAAAGCAGTCTCATCCAATATCAAACGTTCTATCATTATAAACCAGTTTTTTTTAAACATTCTTCCCTAAGTAAAAAACGAAATGTCAAAGTTCCTTTTTTGTGTATATGTATTTCAAGCAATGGGTTTATAATAAAGGGCAAATTTGTAATGAACTGATTTTAGAAGAACTCAGACACACCAACAAAAAATAAATGATTGCCTCTGTTTCATAAGCATTGACAGAGATGACTGAATAATCACAATATACAGAGTCTCCCGCCCAGCATTCAGCAGCGCTTCGCCCCCCAAATGTAAAAAGTATTAGCACGGCTACAAGGAGGCATTAACACTCTTTAATGCTAAAACGCTTTTATTGAATAACTATTGTTGCTGCAAAAAACGGTATTATTTAAAATTGGTAACTTAGTTATTCCGCAGGTTGAAGCTTCCACGATTTACATAAATTAACTCAAAAGGTTATCTTTTCTTTAAATTTAGTGTCATATTCCCAGTTTAACATTCGGAATAACGTTAAATATTATTGTCCCATCACAAATATTACCCCAATTGATCGTTTTTCACTCAGAAATACGCATAACTCCATTTAGCAGTTTTTGCTGTCTTGCCACAAATTTTATTCCAATCTATTATGTTGTGAAGCATCTGTCATCTGCTTATAAGCGTGTGACCTCATTCAACCACTGTTATATAAATGACCATGACTGCAAGTTTGCAATCGTCATCTTTTTATTATGATGCCATCTCATGTTTCCGCTGATGACTCGCTTACTGAGCATCTATATACGGACTATTCAGTCGTCCCATCGAGTTGACCAGTGTTCGCTATTGCCTATTATTCTAACTTGCTCCCCTCCATAAAAAATCTTAGGACTCAACTGGAAGACTGATAATAGTTTAAGACTTTTCCGCATTCATTGTTTTCTTGCATTTATCATCCCTTGAAATACTAAGAATTAGGGTTCCACTGTTCTTGTAAATATGGTACATTCAACAGTTAACTTCTAATTGAGTTCAATCTCTCAGTAATTAAGTTATATAAGATACAATTATAAAAATGGTACTTCTTAATAATTGGTTGTCATGTTACTATTTGCTTGATAATTCAACTATTGTATTGCTACAACCATTCAGAGTTGATCTTCGTAATATCAGTTGTCATCCATCGTAGATCGATACCCATAACACTAGCTAGATGTGGCATATAGATTTGATTTGGTTTGCTGCATACTGTGTTGTAGACTGAGAAATTTTCCTTGAATTTGCTGACTCAGTTCATGTATTGATGTTTTTGTTGTGATATGGTTTCCACATGAAATAAATAAGTCTGTATTATGAATGAAATAAATAAAATTCTAATTTTATGTGTGTGTGTTTTAATTTAATGTATTTAGTATAAGTTTCTTAATTATAATATGTGACTTTTTGTAAATATTTTCTTCTGAATAATTTATTATTAGTAGTTTCTTTGAACAAGTCTATATTTACAAAAGTTTTAAAATGTTATACATTGAATTTCAAATTCAAAAAGCAAATTTTAGCTTTTATTCTTAAACAATGCCCTTAACATAACTTCACAAATTCAAAAGTAAGCTTCTATGTATTATATTGAGCACATATTTAAGCATTTACAGTAATGCATCAGTAGTCATAAAATCTTATCGTAGATAATTATTGCGGAAATATTATCATTGGTCTTTGACTTTATAATTATGAAAGGACGCTTGAATTTCTTTTTGAATGATACCCAACTCTTTAAACCTCAAAGTCCATATTTATTGGTATACCAAATCTGCTAAAGAGCTACATAAAGAATTGCATGGCTATATTAGGTAAACGAGGCTTTGTAGCAGGCACTCTGGAGTTTAAAAGTTTATTAAAATTGATAACTTAGTTACTCCATATGTTGTGTTGCAAATTATGATACGTGTTTCGCCTCTTTAAGAAGCATCTTCAGACGGAATATCGCAAGGTTTACGAATGAACTAAGAATTGATTTGAACTCTTAAACTATAAATTACAAAATGAAGGACAAGAGGTTTTTCCAATACTACTGGACGCATGACAGGGGTAAGGTACAAACTTTGATAGTACAAATTACAAATTATGTGCTTATATTAGGTATGGTAAATCCCAAAGGTAATGAGTTCAACAATAAACAAATTGTAATAAATTTACCGTTGAATTTATCGAAAATTATAAAAGTTTATTTCATGAATTAGGATTTTTTTACAAGTATTGAATATATTCATTATACTGCTGATAAAATATATATGTTATTCAATTAAATAAAGTTAAATTAATTGAATCTTTTTATTGAGATTTACCTTATTCAGAATGTTTTCAATAATATTGAAAAGTAATTAAGTAATAACAAAAGTTGGAATTATAGATACACAGATTTTATTTCTCTTGTAGAAACTTAGTTTTGCCCATACAACATTGTCATGTTGTACCAGTGACAATAATAGCTCGTAAGCTTTCTGCATAATTTTTTTTTTTTTATAAATTGACATTCAAGATGTGAAATAAACTGCATTATTTAGAGATTTTTGTTGTGTGATAGAACAAGAAATCTGCTTACACCTAATATCAATTCGTTGGGAGTATTTATTATCAGTTTTAATTCATATTTAAGATGAATACAAGAAACATAGAGTTATGTTTTATATGAAATAGACTATGTGTAATCTGTCTACACATACCTATATAACTTGAGCAATGTTCTCACTAACAGTTGATGTATTTGGACTGGGAATTCCAATACTGGTATTTAATAAAGCAACATAATACACCCAATTGGAATCGCAATACTTAGTGATTAAATTAAAATTGCTATTTTGATATTTCATATAAAATACTGTCATTAAAAAAAATACTTAATCACAAACGGCTGATTTTTATAAAAAACTTACGATTTCTTAATATAATAACACTATTAAAAAGGGTCATTAATTCTAGAACCTTTCAATATTTATACAACTCTTGACAGATTTAAAAATTTTCAATTCACCGCTAATAATTTTATTAAAATATTAATTGATTTCTAAAATTCGGTTATGGTTAATTATCAATACCGAAATATCTGTATTTTCGCATTTTCAAAAGTAGTATTTCAGTATTGAAAAAATACCATGAATACCGGTTTTCCCCGATTTTCAGTAATATTGGTATTGCGATCCCTAATTTGGACGTCTAACAACATAATTGCATTCTGCAGTGTATTTTACTCTTTATATTAGAAAATAGTAAAGCTCTTTAGCTACTGTAGACTCTCGCATACAAATTGATAAAGTTTTGAAGTCATCATTATCATTCTAGCTTTCGAAGAATATTATCTACATTTGACGATGATAGAATCACTGAAAAGACTTTCATTTGAAGTAAAGTTTCCGCAAAAATTATCTACCATATAACTTAACGATTTTGAATGCATGTTACTTTTAATTTAACAAAACTTTGTATATAGTTGATGTCTGCAAAAATATCTTTAAAAAAAAAATAAGCAAAAATTTATTCACTAGTGTCAATTTCCCTTATCATTAATGGAAGATTTGTTCATTGAAAAGTGCATTATGAAAATATTTTGTAGCTGTGATGTAGTAGTTACACGACACCATAATATTATATTTTACATAGAATGATTACTACAAAGCGATGGCACAATTTGAATTAGTTTGTATGAACTATTTATCAAATGGAAAAAATAATTTAATTCTGTCAAAACATTGTGTAGACATAGTGAAGTATGATCGGGATGACCGCATTGTATTTAAATCTTTTGTGTGGTCAGTTTCACTGTATAAATAAAAAGTTTTCTCAACAATCTGTTCTCAATTTAAATTAAAACAAGCCTTTCCCATGTAACATTACCCTACATTGATTTGAAGAAATAAAAATGGTTTCATAAATTAAGAATAGATTAAATTTCATTTTATAGTAAATATTTCATTTATTGTGAAATCAAAAATTGGTGGTTTAACCCTCAAGCCCTGTTGACGTGCTGCACACGCGCATCAAAAACCACTCCCAAGGACAGATGCTCTGTTTTATTTTCCATTTATAAGAGCAATAGTTAACCGATTTCGTTCAAATAACTTGATTACTGTAAAGAAATGATTAAAAAATGTATTGTGAATATTTGTTGTCGTATTTGATTTGATTCGAATAAGTTATCAACTGATAAATTTAATTTTTTTTAAGCGCCTATGAGTCGGCGGCCGGAGCTTTGAGTTACCGCCTAATCGGCCTGAGTGATATTTTTAAATAGAAAAATACTTGACAACCGCTGGTATCATACAGCGATTGGCCCGAATGTCACCAAATGTGATTTTCAAAACAAAACAATCCATTTTATCTTTTAATAAATGTGTTTAAGCTGGGGGTATTATGTTATTTATTGGAATTGAAAAAACGAAATTGCGATAGCTTTCAATTTGTTATTAAATAAAAAATATTAAAAAACAACTTTACCGCTGTCTCAGTAAAATAAATTGTTACGTCCCTGGGACTGAAAATCAATTTCAGGTTGCCGAGGCTGAAGGGTTAATGAATGATTGTCATATTTTTATTTTATTTTTCTGTGCATTTAAGAGTACTAGATCTAGCTTCAGCACGAAATATGGATGCTTCAGAAGAACCTGGATTTGACTATCTTTTTCCTACTAAACGAATTCCAGTATGCTAAAAAATGGTTGATGACCGTACACAAGATATATACGGCGATGTTACAAGATGATGAGATGATTGGGTAGGATTAAGAAAACTCGCGCAGAACAAAGAATTTTCAAATATTAAAACAATACATCTCTCAAGCGATTGCTGTATAAGATCAGCTCTAAAAATATAATATATTTTTTATAGATACATGGAACAATAGACACTGGTTCATAAGCATGTAATGATTGGGAAATGCTGTTTTAAATATTTTTTTATAGGATTGTTTGAATGTGTTATATTAATTATAATTAAGTTTAGTGTATATCCTCGACTTACTTGCCAAACCCATTTATGGATTGTCAAACATTTTCTTTCAGGTTTATGTCAAAGATAGAATTGGATGAAATGAAACTATCAAGCGACATAATTGTTCTTTGATGTTGCCGTCGATGGAGCCGTGAAACCCTCGACATGTTTGTTTGCTTTTAATCACACAGCTTGATTGTATCATTCCAAGGATTGAGAAGTAAGCTGAGGATTTATAATTGTACCATCAGTATAGTGGGATAATAAAATAGCTCTGTCAGATGAATCGATGCGGTTAAAATTGCTTTAGCAAATAAAAATGCCTTCTCTTACAAATTTGATCACTTCACATTTTTTTTTTATTTAAGGCCGATAACAATATTGTCCTTAATTTATGTTTTTTATTTTTCTCTTTAGAATGAATACGATTATTGAATGTCGAACAACCACAAATACTACATTTATTTCGCACTACTGTCTGTTTATTAAATTGTCGATGGTCAATCACAAAGCGTTAGTCTATTTCAATTTAACTGTTCGCCCTCGTCGCCTGAGACGTCTTGCTCCGTCAGCAGAGGGCTGTCGTCCGCCTGAGTGTCTTTGCTAATTCTTGAATTCCTCCCTGAAGCGGCGGCTCCCGGGCGATGGGATACAGTTAAAATATTTGGCACTAATCCGCTACCGCACGGAGTCGTCGGAGCAGATCTGGACAGCCAGCCTCTCCTCCTAAACTGATGCTTGAACGCAGAGTTTGTCGTTGGTGATATTTTTCCCGGATGAGTATTTTTCGTCGTCAAGTTCAAAGGCATGTACAAGCTGTTCTTGCGACTCTTGCAGAAATACCTCTTCGCTTTATTGACGTCCGATGTGAACTCTGAATCTACATTTTTACTACTTTCCCCGTAATATTTATCTTCTTCGCTCTCGTTAGGCAACTGTTGAATTTTATCTAAAAGCTCTTTAAATTCTGAGGTGGGACTGGTCGCTCGCGGAGGGGAATCCGGGGTTCCCAGATTCGCCAGACTGCTTATATCTGAACCCGTCATCGAATTCCCCACGCTGAACGTTCGATGTATTTCATCTTTCGATCCAAAGTTGTTAATATTTTTGGCAAAGTTGCTGTAGTCACTCGATATATTCGTTTGCGGCTCCACCGCGGAGTGGGAGAACAGCGGGCAGCAATGGTTGTCTTCCAGACTGTGCAGATTGAGCGCGGACGTGTTTCTTTCACAAGAACTGTCATGGAATGAATACTCTCTGGTTTTAATGGCGCTGTTAATGTGCCTCTCGTCATTGTAAGGCTGGGAATACTCATGTGAGAAGTGTGACGTCGGGTATGGATTACTCGTCGAACAGTTGTTCATATTTTGTAAGATGTTTTCTGGTTTTTTGGAGTGGTGCAAATCTTGAGTTCCATAAACCTTATTGACAAAGTGATTGTTTTCATCTACGGAATCGCACGAGTTTCCGTTGAAGTATTTGTTTATTTGTACTCTAGGCGATTTTTTCTCTATTAAGCTATTCATTAGGTTATTATCTGCGTTATCGGCCCGACTGTTGGACTCTAAATTTTCTCTAAAAGCGCAGAAATCGCGATCGGCATCGGCAGGTTCTTCGGAGTATCCTCTTACGCTCGTTCGGGTATCCGGAGAATGCGACAATATTCTATTATTAGGCACTGACAAAGAGTGAGCAAGCGCTGTCTTTGTAGGATTCTGTCCAAGAAAAACTTGGCTGTCATCAGAAGGCGTTTGCACGGAAGCGGGTGAGTTATTCACATTCAGGCTTATGCGGATCTCGTCGCTCGTCTGCGAATCGGGAACCGAGGGGGGGCTTCTGAAGCGGGAGCCGTCGGAGGGCTGCAGAGATCTGGCCGGGCTGGAGTACTCGTGGCATGTCACTGAAGAAATTGATCGTAGCAGTGCTTGCCGGTGCGGTGCTGAGGAGGGAGGGGCACAGGGCCATTCCACGCTTCCCGCGCACGAATATGGAGGTGGGATGATTGAATTTGCCTGAAATATTGAAATGTAAACTGTAATTGCTATAACTTTATGAGGTAGGTGAACTATAAGTAATTAAAACAACAAAAATATTTTATGGAAAAGCCATTATGAAGTTGTCTATTTTAATTATTTCTTAGAAATAAGTTTTCATAAGTGGCTGTCGAGTGCAATCGAAAAAACCATGCAACTTTTAAATTTGAATCATTCAAATTATGTACATTCACAGAGCCTTTCGGCATCTTCAGGCGAATTCCGGCTCGTTAATGACAAAATCTGTGAGAATGTACATAATTTGAACGATTCAAATTAATATTGAAATTCCACCAAGCACCTTCAGTCGAAATCTTAAATTAATGCAACTTTTATCGATTTAAATCCTTTACCAGTGCAGTGTCTTCAAGCTCGATTGGAATTCTTTTGGCTTTCTTCAGCAAAGCTGACTCGCCAAGTTGGTTATTGTTTTAGTACTAAATCCTAAGGAGGAACCAGTCAAGAGTATTTTTTTAAGAAGTATCCAAAACATCATAGCATTAAATTCGTTGTAGAATGTTATTCAAAATTTAAGTATAATTTATAAATCAACAGTTTTTTAGCCATTGCATATTTTTTCAGTAATCATGGAGACCTATAAAAAATCAATGTTTTTTATGTTTGTTACCTCATTCGCTGTGTTGCAAAAGTAACTGGAGCTGAGAGAGTCGGCAGTACTTGTCGCCGATAGAGAGCCTGGCATCATAAGAAAAAATAGAATCATCAAATACGTACAATCCATTGAAACATATTTATTTACCTGAATAATGATAAGGTAATACACCAAATGTTCAGAAAAGATTTACCCAACCATTTCACAGATGAAACTTTCAAAATACTTATATAAGATTAAATTAAAATTATATTAAATTATAGAAAATAAGATTAGATTAAAAAAATTAAATATAAGATTTAAAATAACTAAGATTATTCCACGTATTGTGCTACTAACTGTGGCACGTGTTTCGCCTGTTTCAGAGGCATGCTCAGACAATCTTACTTTCACAATGCTTGTTTAAGTATGAATGATTTAAATTTTACTATTCTGACATACTATAAAAATAAAAACAGGAAGCAAGGATGGGAGGATAGAAAAACAAACAAACAATAATGATACTACAAATGACATTTACTTTACAAAATGATTAACTAATGAGTTGCATCAATTAGGAGGGCTTAAGCCCATTGGAAATAAATTTAGCAGTGGCGAGCAACCTGTTCCATTTAAGATATTATTTAATAATAATTCTTTATTGTCAATATTTGTATTTATTTCTAAAAATTCTAAACTATTCATTTTAAAATCTTTTTTATTTATTCGTTATACTATTAATACGTGGAATAATCTAAGTTATTTTAAACCTTATATTAAAATGAACTTTAACAAAGTTATCACCGAATCCATCGAAATTATACTTCTCCTAATTTACCATAATTTTTGTCTACTTAATTGTTTAATTCAATGCATTTAAATAAAAAACATTACAATAAGGAATATGAATTTTTGGGTTCATTGCTTTTTACGAAGGAAATCTACCAAACAGGTTCAATTATTATACTTGTAAAACAGTATATGTTTGGACTCCGACACAAAATTTTTAGCCTTTTGGCTGACGTAGAAAAATGTACGATTGTACCTAGCACGCCGGCTATAATTTTCAATTAGTTATTGGCGAGATAACTCGTCTCTGGCGTGTTGAGCACGAAAAATTTTACGAGATATTTCGTTTGTGGCAACCATCCAGTTAAATAATGTCAAACCTATTTCCAAAGGCATTATTGTTAGCTAGCTGATTCTACTCATTAGAAGAAGAGACACTTCACATTAACAATTCTTCAGATACTCTTCAGGAGAATACAGTTTTTCACCCTCGTATAAGCCAAATGAAAATATGGTACTTTTTCCTCTGGGTGTTCAAACTATTTGACCCTAAGAGAAAGTCGGTCAGATAAAGCTAAATAGTATTATTAATATATTATGCTCAAATGGAATTTCTTGAATGCATTAGTTTGAATTTTACGCAGTGAAGCCTGTATTGAATTTATGAAAAGGATAAAATAGGATTTGTAATAATTCCTCATAAATGTGGAATTGGTGCAAAAAAGTGTTTTATTTTTTTAATACAATGCCTTTCCAGTACTGTAAAATACTGACAGTGAAAACCTTAAAACCGTAATGAATTTATTTGAAATGTTACTGTGTAAAATTTGATCAATTGCATTAGGTTCCATACTTGATATGACCACAAAGTAAAAAAGGATTTCAAAGGAATGATGTGAAGTAATTCCAGAGCACATATTTTATCCGCTTTACCTGCGTGGCGTTAAGTTTCACAAGCCGTAAAACACCTCCCCGTTTACAAACAGCATTTTTGACGGTATCCATTTTGATTTGTTGATAAGATATTCCGGATTTTTTCAAAGAATTTTAAATGAACACCAACCACGGCAGACTAGACGGAACTAGCAAAAATGTGTGTAATGTGGAAAGTTGACTTTGTGTTCTAATTGAATTAACATGAAGCCTTACATCCACATAAACATTGTGATTAAAATAAATTCTAATAGCATTGAGACCAATTTTGTTAACAATCATGGTAATTATTACTTCTCTTATTAGATTTAAAGCAACATAACAGGTTATTTGTATAGCCACACCCCACATGTGAATATATACTTTACCATAAAATTGCAGCAAATCTTTTAAATTTAAATGTTTCCATAAGTTCTTATCTTTAACATAAGTATGTATAATATATATATATATATATATGTTCATAGATAGAGATACCATGAACGGAAGAAACTCGGATCAACTTTAAAATAAGAATATTGAAATGTAAAATATTGTCAGAGCTTGTTATTTCATTTTAGCATGAACTCTGAAAGACAAAAATATAGAATTATTCCATTTACCGGGTGGTCTAACGATGTAGTTCTTGAAATATTGCACCATAAAGTCTCCATCTCCCTTGTCTGCCCCAATGTAAATTACCATTGGGTATAGATCAGGCTTGGATGTGACCTGCGAATATAAAGTTTTGGAAATTTATATAAAATAAGTAAATTAGATGTCGGGCGGTCAACGCTTTTGTCTTTCGTTGCGGTGTTCACAGATTGGAATCCCAATAGTTAAATAAATTTTTATATAAAATCAATTAATGTATTTGTGTTGGAAAACATGCGATATCTGTGATGTCTAAATTAAAAAGCCTAAAAAATTAAAGCTGTCCTCGCATTATCTAGGTAGAGTGAGCAATACACGGTTCTTGTATAATGATTTTGGTTGAGATTAACTTCGTTAGAAGCCCGTATACTTCAAATCAAACACATATGATTATAATAAATACATCTTTCATTACAGTAAATATACGTATAAAGTTAAAAAATAATCATCCCAGAGTTGGAGGTCACTAAGAAGTGTATCTGACTAGAAAACATATATCCAACTTTTTCTATTACCGTCGGACAATTAGCCATCAGGAGCCTTCCAGGATAATAGAATGCATCAAGTGGGATAGACCCTTAAAAGAGTTTGATGGAATTCATTCTGATCTACAGAACTTTCCCAATCTAGCATCGTTCTTCTTTTTTAATTTTGGACATTTTATGTGACCACTGAAATTTCTGATAAAATCAAAGCACTGAACCAGTAGTATCTTAATCAGTTTTTAAAACTCTATATGCTGCCATACCAATTTTTTTGAGGTGCTATCACTCGTAACTGTAAATCAAGACAGCCGTCATCCACAATATTATACCTCATTGTACGGTGGTGGCGCAGGTTGAACTGATGCTCGGCATAGTGATCCACACCGACTGTACTGCGGTGGATAGTAGCACGACCCCGCGCTATCGGCCTCTGAGGAGCGGGAGCCGTGCGTGCAGCCGCACAAAGAACGCCACCATCTCAGCTGTTGACGCATGCGACAGCACATCGCCAGGAACAGTACCAAGGCGACAAAAGTTAATAGAAGCCTGGAATATGAAAAAATATCATTTATTTTACCAGGCTGATTTCAATACCCTAGAAAGGGGATTGCAAACTTTTTCGTTTGCCCAAGAATTTATTGCACATTTTGTTAAATTTAAAAAAAAAACAAATATAATATAAAAATAATATTTTATTTATAAAATCTTTGTAATAAATACCATGAAAAGTTGTTGGGGTTTATTCAATGCTTATTTATACATCTTTATTCATAACTAGCTGGCCCGACGAACTTTGTACCGCCTCAGAATCAATAAATGTTGTGTTAATTTATTGGATGAATTAAATTCAGTTTGAATGAATACTCAAAATGAATTAGGTTCAATAAATGTTCAAAATTCAAAATGAGAAGTATTTAAATTACATTGAAATGATGTAATTCACGTGGCACAGTCGATAGATTTAAAGGAATGCAGTAGATCAACGATTTGATTTTGAATTGTGAAGTTTAAATGATCCATATGTTTTTTCTTAGCCCCAAGAATTGCTCGTTCACTCGACCAATTGCGATTTTTGTGATTAGATGTTCGGGAACATTTTGTTGATGAAGCCGTCCTTCGTTGAGACAAAATTGCAAAAATTCGGCGGAATCGAAATCAATCCGTTCGATTCGTCAACAGGAACACGGCCGTTACCGACGATAGTCAGCAATTGCTTGGAGAAATCTTCGGCAGATGGATCGTTTAAAAATGCAACTCGCATGTTTATCGTTAGCTGAAGTTTCTTCACATAGCGCCACAGAGTCGATGTTTTGAGGCAAGCGTTTATTTCATCGGCAGCTGTCGATCTTAGAATGACTGGTAGTGTTTGGCGGAAATCGCCAGATATTTAAATCATTGCGCCTTCAAAACATCTTAAGTCATTGCACAGATATTCGATTGAGTGCTTCCAATGTGCGTCTGTGCGTCATTGTGCATAAATCCCAGGTGATGATTTTACTTGCTACCAAAACTTTGGTCATTGCTGAGTGTTTCGCAATCTTGTATGTCAGTTTTTCAGTCGTTTAAAGGTTTAACGGATATTTCAGCACTGAATGAGCCGTTCGCCATCCTTCTATCAGCGTGGCCGCTATTCCAGAAGACGAAACTGCTACAGCAATTTCGGATCTCGCACGAACAGTCGCCATAATCAATGACATGAGGAATATCTTCCCAGTCCCACGATGTGGCGTTGGCATTCCTAACTTGACTAACAAAATGCCTCACATGAGGTAACACATGTCTTCGATCTAAATCAAAGCCTGGTTATTTATCTCTTCATTCACCTCGAGATCGGGATTCCCCGAACTGACACGAATTCGATGTAAAATGTCTTCCGACATGTCATCCTTGTATGTGAAGCACAAGAGGCCATATGCTCCACATTGGGAGCGTACATAGATTTTTAAAAAAAAAAAAGAATGCTTATATTCTTATAACATTCTTCTATCTTATTTTTGCTTTGTGACTTGCTGATTAAATATCACTTTTTGGGGGGAGCGTTATAAAAAAAAAGAACTACAGAGGTAATAAGCATATAAGTCTTTCTTGTATAAAGAATCGAGTCAAGCAATAATTCATTCACCATTTTTTTCCGTATGATTGTAATTTATGACTTGTGATATTGCAAAGAGGAAAGCATAAAAAATAATTTTCAATTTAATTTTTTGGCAAATTTTATGTTTACAAATTAAAATCTAGTAATTACCTCTTGTTCTAAATTAACTGATATTTTTTTATTCATTTACTTATTTGTAAAATAAATACTTGAAATAATGGTAAAATTTTGCATTTTTTCTCTGAACTTAATAAAATAGACCAATTACTAATAATTTGAGACCCATTTAAAAAATATATATTTTTCAATTGAATAACATTTTTACATAATAAATAAGACATCTGAAGCTTAATCTCAAAACTCATAATAAATAGTTCATGGTTAAAAAAAATAGTACAAGTGACTTAATAAAAGGGAGGAAATATTGGGGCCGGGAAATTCAGACTGCTCCGGGCGACAGAACTCCTTCCTACGCCACTGTATTTACCCATGCTATAACAACGTTGGGTATGCCCAATAAGCAAGCTCCGTGATGATTGGAATTATTTTAACAGAAGTGGAAAACTTCAAGGCTCTCTAAATCGATGGAAAGCAACAACAACGATTCCAAAATTATTGTGATGAATAACTGAAATATACGAACCATAGATAATATTTAACGGGAGCGTTGATGACGTAGTAGTCGTCGAGAGTTACCGGGGGGCGGTATCCAGCGGTGGGGCGCGGTAGGCAGCATCCCTGCAGGCAACATTCGTGGGGCTCCGCGCACTGGTGGCCCCCCGGGCAAGACTTGCTCCACACCTGAATTGAATTAAAGAAAAAACGTTAATACTCATTTATTTCGGAGAGGCAGATTAATTCGAAAGCGGCGCTAATTCGATTCAGAAACGTCGGATGGTAACTCATAAATAAATATATACATAGGTATAACTGTCAAATGGGAATATAATACCGCGAAAGCACGATACTATTATATATAAATATATTTTCTCCTTTATAAAATAAAATCATAATGCTGTGGCAATTCTTTTCAATATTTATGTCTGTCAGCAAAATTACAATTTCGGTTTCTCCTTGGTGATTGAAGAAATAAAATAAGCTATTGAAGAAAAGAAGCGATTGAAGTAATAAAATAATTGACGATGCTCGTAATGAGCGAAACCGGTCCTGACATATTAAATAAAGTGGAATGAAGTACAAAGGAGTATTGTGTTTTTACTAAATAAAATAAGCTCTCTGAAATATTTTCAAGTAACAAACTATATAATATTGAATAAACTTAAAATACAAAAAATTGCAAACGCGCAAAAATATTTTTGGAGCACATATTGAACAAAATAGCTATGGATTTAATTTTACAGTGAAATTGTATGGTACTTGTTAGTATAAATTGATTTTGTATTCAATATTAAAATGGCATAACCATCAAATAAGTGCCCATCCAATCAATTGACAATGTTTATATCAAATTACCTCCAATAAGAATAAGGGGATTATAACGATTTGAAGTCATTCAAGGAGAAATATATGTCTTAGATATCAAATGTGAAATCAATTTATTTATGAACTCGGACTTGAAGTGGAGGCCCTGAACGGTAAAAAAATCAGGGCCCTCAAAAACTCATGTAAGAAAAAAAAGTTTTATACATAGAAAATTTTATTCATTTATTAACGTAAAATATAATAATAAAAAACATATATTTCATAAAAAAAATCATGTTTCATATTTCTTGCAAATTCGTCAATTATTTTGGCAGTATCAATTCGGTTTAAAAAAAATTACTCTATATAAAAACTAGCCATACCATTTAATTTTTCTTCTCTCATATTACTTCTCGAATATTTTTTACAAGCTTTAAAACAGAAAACGATCTTTCACCTGACGCATTACATAAGCGTAAGGGAATTGTTTAAAAAATCAATAGTATTTCTACATTTGGGAATGTGAAAGACATTTCTTTCGAGGCTCGAAAGATGTCTGGGGTGGTTTGTGAAGTGTCCTTGATTTCTTTTAGAAATATTAAAAAATGGTCAAATTAATCTTCAAAATTACAAACATCAATGTCCTCTTTGTAATCCATCAACTTTTTTTTTCGCGTTTTTTTTCTTCCATTGATAGATTCCAATCAAAAATGATTCGAAAAGGCTTTATAACTATGTCATATGTTTGCGTTTTTTGCGATAGTTCCGCCTTGGTGTTATCACATATGACATAAAATGAATTTACTTTGAATTCTTCTTTAGTTGTAAATTCACGTTTGACTTTTTCGTCTTCATCAAAATCATTTTCTCTTTTGTTGTCGGCGAGTTTGTCCATATTCAACATTAAATGATAATCTTGATAAATCGGTTGTTTCTTTTTCAACTATTTCAAATTCTTCTCGGAAATTATTGATACAATTTTCTAATGTCATTATGGCGGTTTTGTATTTTTCCTTTTTCATTAGTAGCGTACCACTATAGTACCTTTTTTCTTCTTCGGAATTACAAATTTCAGTTAAAGCTTGTTTTACATGGGTGAAATCAAGTTTTACAGCTAATACAGCAAAAAAAAAAAGTTGTTTTATTAGTGCTATTAAATATTATTCTTACTTATTATTATTTAATTATTTTTTTACTTGTTATACCAATTCTATGTATTTAATTAACCTTTATTAATAATTAATATCTATATATTTTTAATTATTATTTATTGTTGCCTATCAAATTGTATCTAAAAAAATGTATCTTAACTGTATTATTGAGGAGATATCACCTTCGGTGTGATGCAGAAATAAAAAAAACAAGTTTATCGAATAAAAAAAGAAGCTAATACAGCATCTGCTCTTGTCGACGATTGTGTATTAGAATTTTTTTTCATTGTTACAGATTTTTTACATATTTGTAATTTTTGGTTCGAATTTTCCAGCAATGGGTAGAAATGTGAATAAATTTTGTACAAATATAGAATACTGTATTGCAGCGCTATGAGTGCTATGACTTTCCGCGGCAAAATTTTCAATACAATTTAAGAAATGGCTTGCACACGGGATAAAAATTGCGCCCCGACTATGCTCTTTGATCCGTGCCTGTATACCCGAAATATTTGCAGTATTATCAAAGATTGTCCCCGACAATTTTTTTTTTTTAAATTTTTTTAAATTACCTTTTTTTAGCCTTTGGTACTTCGCGGCCCCACGCGGCCGCTTAGTCCGTTTAACGCTAGACCCGCCCCTGCCGAATATAGCTGTGCCATCACTGCTATAAATATCTCATGAAAACTAATGGAGAAATGTTATAGTTTCCCTATTATTATATTTAGTGTCAGATTTATTAAGTGCCAATTTTGGTTCTTTACCTAGAACAGTGCTTCCCAACCTTTTTCATTCCACGGCCCCCTAAATCTGAAAAAAATAATCCGCGGCCATCCTCAATACAAAACATGTTCTGCGGCGGGCCCCAATCTGGGAAGCACTGATCTAGAAGGTACCTAAATACTTAAATTTCAACATGTTATTATTATTTTTCTATTGAATAATATTGAAGTAGGATGACATCCTAGATGTTTGAAGTTTTGTCTAGAATGTTTGAGTTGAACTATGTAATAACAGTACCTACCGTGTTTTTAATAAATATATACCAAATGAAATGTATAGCAAATAATATATTTTGAAATATGAGAGTATTCATATTTTATTGCGAAGACTAGGTGCATTATTATTTATTACATAAATATATTGCTTGTGAACTCCGCATATCATAAAACATTCTGGATTTTTACTGGCCTCCATAAATCTTTAGTTTTCGCAAGCTTCTACGTTCGTGAGGGGAATTTCTAAGACGTAACTAAACATGAATAAAGTTAAAATATAGCTTTCATCGGTTAGAGAAATATGTATGCGCCTATATACTCTGAAAGAATTATTATCAATCAATATTCGATTGACATGGTTTCTGAAATTATATGCACAATATTATTACCTAATTTAAATCGAGATGTGCTTCAAACGTCATAGTGCCATTTGTGCATTTATTATATTTTGATCATTAGTATCACGATTCAAGCCGACAACTTTCTAGTTATGTAAGTATAATTTTTCAATTTAGTCTAGGTGATGCTAAATAACATTATCATCCTGGTACAGGGATGGCGAACCTATGGCACGCGTGCCCGAGGTGGCACGTTTGAGAATTTGGATGGCACGCAAACAATTTCCAAGTTTAAAAAAATTGGTTAAATATTTTCAAATGTTTCCCCAGATAAACTAAAATAGTTTGTTATTTTTTTCTGCTCGGGCACGCCACACAATCGAAAAATAATATTTGATGATTTTTGGTACGCGGATCCAAAAAGGTTCGCCATCCCTGCCCTAGTATAACCTTAGCTAATCTTATCATTTCTGATCATATTGACGTGAAACATTAATAAAAATGCGTGATACGTGTACGAAAATTCATTTATTCTGAGGATAAAATTCTTTCAGCGAATCAATAAAATAAAAAACTTTTTCAAGCTAGGTTAAATGATATTGTCATGTTTGTTCATTAAAATATAATGGTTTACTTATATAAGATGACGTAGAGCAAAATAGCGGGACCGATAAAAGATGGTTAATTAAATCCCATAAAATCACGATGTCTACCAATATCTCAATCCCGCTTTTTCGATGTATGCTATATTATTATCGTTCAAGCCATGGTTATTAGAAAATTAAAAATTTCATGTTTGGCATTACAACAATGAACAAGAAAGAAAATATCATCATATCCAATAATAATTGCCGTTGTCCGGACGCCATCGCAAAAAAAACACGGTTTCTGGCAATGCGGGTTACGAGGTAAAAATTTAAATAATTGAGCTTTTACTGCATTGGCGCGACTTTATAATTAATCCAACTTCAACGAGTCAATTCGTGACAGTCAAGTACATACTGGAGATGAGTGATCAACCAAAAAACCGGTTGAAGTGGAATTGCGCCTCATCCCAAACAATCTCGAAAAATAAACGAGAGCAAAAATAGCCATTAATAGTCGGTTGACATTTTGCAAACGGACTTATTCATAAATTGTGTACATTACAGTTCCATAAGAAATCAAAGTATTCAGTTAATCGCTAAGCAAAAAGGTTCATAACACGTTTTGTCTGTCATAATAAAATTAAATGTACTTAGTCAATTTTTGTTTGATAAAATATTCTAAGACATTTTGATCTTCGCATTTCTGTCATTTGTAAAATGGTGGGAAAGGTTAAATATGTTTTATGTGCATCATGAAGTATAGCGTTCGGCAATAGATAATTTATAGACGCATTAGAAAACTGAATGCCTATAATATTTTAATAACAATACGTACATAAAATTATCAATATGTACGCTGTGACATATTTCAGTAAATTGGAAAGGTCATAACATTTTGAGAATAAAGCGTTGGCATCGACTGGAAAATACACGTGACGTTCACGTAGAATTTATTTATAAATAAATTATGAACATCGAGATGATGATTTTGTAGTCGTGTTCACCACTCTTAGCGTAATCCCATTTATCATGATGCATCTACAAATCATTTTAAAGTCCTAGGCAACTCATATTTTGACGTCCTTGAAATTAAAAAAAAATCATGAAAGAAATTATTAAAAATTGATAGCTTTTATTGGGTATTAGTGTTTAATTCACAAGCTTATCAATAATTACCCCGGGTACAAATCGTCTCCGAAAGGCACTGAGCATAATACTATTACAATACAAATGTTTTCTCGCATGTCCTATACGTTTGTTTTTTTTCCCAAAAAAAGATCGCATTAATCGTTTCTCCACTTTCCATTTAAAAATGTAGTTTGGTGAAATATATGAGATAATGAAGCAAAAAAACGAAAAACATCTTCCAAAGTTCAAACGCATTTCAAAATAATTAGTGAAATATATATTTACGCAATATCTGGTAAATAGTCATTTAGATTTTAGAGCATGACATTTCAAAAAAAGGACAGTTAAATAACTGAAAGTTTTTCAGAAAAATAAATTCGAATTGATAAGAATTTTCACTTTTTTACCCTTTGCCACTAATTGTTTTCCTGTACTTTTCCGTTTTCTTTATCCGATGTTCTTAAAACGACGGTTTGAAAATCGTTTGTATACATACGTTTGTAATTATTAGCCTTGTATAATATTATACAAGGCTTATAATAATTACGAGTCAAACTAATTGGAAATACAAATAATTGTAGAAATCAAAACAGTTTTATTACTAGTTATAATATAATATATTTTTTAAGGTATATTCTAGCAGTCTGGAAAAAGACCTTGAATGCGGATTATCTACTGATGAATATTTTTCAAATTACGTAACATTTTTGCGTTTCAATAAAATATACAACAATACAGTGTCGTAGGAAGGGGTCCCGCTGCCAGGAGTGGTCCTTGTATTTGCCCCCCCCAATTTTTCCTCTAATTTTGTTTTTAAATCACTTCTTCTATTTTTAACTATGAACTAGGAGTTTTTACTACTGGTGGCTTAATTTTTTTATTTAAACATTACATTGTTTTGAAAAATATTGTATTTATTTTTTAATATGCCATCCTCAAAAATGTGCCACCCGGGGCGATCCGCCCCTGCCGCCCCCCTTGCTACGCCACTGCAACTATTACTACCTTAATTATTGATTTTGCCGAGGCAATCGATGATGGCAATATTATCAAATAATTATACCTATTATATTCTTATAAAAAGTTCGTTTGTCGGTTCTGTCGTATTAAAAGAAATTTGGGCCCCCCTTTTTCACTGGGCCCTCAAGCATTGTATGGTTCTGCTACGAGGTGGCTACCCCACTGCTTACGACTAATGTTAATATTGTTTACCAAGGAAAGACATACATGGCATATAAAAGTGGAATAATAATGTACCGTCGGTATACTGCCAGAAAACGTTGTCAACAATTGGGTGTTTTGAGTTATAAATGCAGATCGATAGATTTAAATACGCTTTATAGTCTCAAAAACAAGCATATTGTCATATTCAATTTATTTGTGATTACAATTATTGATAACAATCAGGTGACAATGCTCGCAATGAGCGAAACCGGTCCTGACCTATTTAATAAAGTGGAATGAAATACAAAGGAATATTGCGTTTTTATCAATAAAATGATAGTGTGATATTTCAATATATATTATGTTTTTATAATTTAGCAGATATAAATAAATATTCTGATTGGGATCCAATGATAAATTATCTGTCATCCGGCCCGGTAACTTTTTGAAAAACGGCCCGCTTCTCAAAAAGTTTGGTGACCCCTGGCGTAATGTGTAAAAATGGTTAATTATTTGTTTATGTTATTACCATTACATAGAATATGTACACATGAAAATAAATAAATTAAAATCTAATTGTTACCGTTTGAATATTAAAATTTGTATTCCACATTCGTTGTACATCTGAATATATTTTTTTGTCAAAAATAAAAAAGTTTTCATGGCTGAGTTTTTTTGATATGATAATAACTAATGTTGGTTATCTATACAGAGGCATCTTGGTTATGCTAAACGAATCTCTCGTACAATAAAATCGGCGTCTCGCCGTCGCGTTCAGGGGGAGGAATATAGGCACTAGTGGTGGTCGAAGGGGTTAGGGAGAAATAATCGATCGATACCGCGCAGGTGTCAACGTCAGGAAATATCACTCACTTATTTTTAAACAATAAACACAAGCGATAACAATGTATTATACACGCATTCACACGCAATCGAATATACTAAAAATATACTCGATTTTAATAATGGCCTCATTAATCGTTAATCTTTTGCTTAGTAACTCACTAATATTTTTTACATACATGTCAATAATATGTAAGATAAACGAGCAACAAAATACATATACAAAGGCTTGGCTTTCTTGCTTGTTAAAAGTATTTAGAATCTTTGGAAAGATCTATTTACATGTGATATCACGTTTTTCTTGGGTTTTATTTCAAGCAAACAATTACCTACTTTAAAATTTTACGAATTGTCATATTGTAAAAGATGTAAATAAATCACATGACATGACAAATATTATTCACTTCAGACGAATGTTATAAATTTTAATAATAATCATATTTTATGAATGAAATATATGATACAGTAGTGCACAGGGTTTTATAATATTAAGGTTAATTATGATAATATAACACAAGTCCACTCACCTTAACGGGCAAACCGACACATAATCCAGAAATACATAACAGGCGCAAAGTGTTCTTCATATTTTACTATAACTACATTGAAATTATTCACTCCTAACATTGTTTCCATTTCTTACGATACCATTTATGCGGTGGTATCGACGCATGCGCGTCATTCCGGCCCACAGACTTCTGGTTCCATCACGATTCATTTACCACGGATAATTTGTATTATAATATATTATACACTTTTATAGTTTGGAAGACAAAGGATAAACATGTAGACTAAAAAAGTATACTTTGTTTTTATTATTTCCATTGATAACAAAAAAAATCCGTTTTCTTAAACTAATCAGGTATATATTTTTTAAAAATTGAAACTGTAAAAAATGTTTTATTTAAATTCAATTATCTTGGACACACGTTCTTTTTAAATGGGCTGTCTCATACTTCAAAAAAGTTATTGGTCAAGAGCAAAAAAATATTTTATTTCCCATCACCTTTTCGTTTATAACTTTGCCATGGGGAATAATATATTATGTGGAATGGAAAAATACAGTTAAGTATAGAAAAAATATTATTTTTACATTTTGTAATGCATACGTCACAAAATAATTTTATTTACGATTGTGACTTACAATGGTAAATTGTTTTACTAAAATAAATGATTGACGGTAGCTTCTTCTTGAAGAAATGTGTTTTTCTCTAATGACGAAAGTGGAAGATTAAGTGCCTTGCACTTCCTATAAACAGTGAAAATTATACTGTGCATGTCATAATGTAGTAAAAAGCAGAGTGTATATTGTTGATGCACATCAAATATGGTCTATGCGACTATGTGTACCCATAGTCACATAGACCACGGTTTCTCAGCGGTGGGCCATGTGGCCCCCAAGGGGGCCACAGATATTTATTTTCGTTTTGGGGAGCCACAACACAGTTCAGGGGGGCCACGGGCAAATTGAGGATTTCAAATTTCTCGGTGAGCTAAAAAAAAAAAGGTATGGGAGCCACAGAAAAATAAAGACACTCAAAAAGGGCCACGCTCCCAAAAAGGTTGAGAAACACTGACATATACCATATTTGATGTACATCGACGATATATTGTATTCTAGTAACGATGTAAACTTAAAAAAACGTCAAAATTTGTAACTTACTTGCTCAAATTAAATAATTTGAGATAGTAGGTAGCACATATATTTGTAAAATGTCGTTATTGTAAGAGATAGGTCCACGAGAAAGTTAATAAGATCTGAAAAGATCAAGTACTACGATTATTACAGATACTCAATGATGGATAAGTAATTATCTATAAAAAAATAATTCTATGTACACGGTAAGCTTATCATCCTGTAAATCAATTTATAAATAAAATATGTTTTCTTTACTTCTAAAATAAGATAAATCGATTGCCCCATCCTTATCATGAGGAAAAAACAATTTAAAGTGCAACATTTTACACGTAGTTTGACGTATGGTTTGCTTTGACGTTTGAATAAATTCTTTTAGGTTACATTAGAAATAAGTTTTGTTTCATGTCGCCGCGTTGTTAAAACTCTTTTGCAATGCTTCAAATAGCGCAATGGAAGCTATTAGCAATATTTTTATTTACAACCACCGCTGTAAAGGCATGGGACAACGATGATTTAGAAATATTTGACGTCGTCGAAGAAGTAGATCAAAATTTCTATGAGTTACTTGGAGTTCAAAAGGTTTGTGTTAACTTATGCTGACGAAGTTTATGTTTAAATGTAACTATGTTCTAATATATTTCTACTGATAGGATGCATCTTCCAACGAAATCAAAACAGCTTATAGAGTGCTGACTTTGAAACTGCATCCGGATAAGAATCCTTCGCCAGATGCTGACGTGCAGTTCAGAAACTTGGTATCTGTCTATAATATTATCAAAGATCCAGGAAAGCGAGAGAAGTAAGCTTTATTTTTCTTACAATTCTGGATAGTTTTATTTTTACAAAGTCCACCAATGTTTAAATATTTTAATTAAATGTCATGACTTGATAATTGCTATTTTTTAACTCTGTCTTGTGCATAATATTTTCAAAATTAATGGTGCAATTAATGTTTGATCAACTTTACTGATTTGTGAAAATATTACCTTAATTATTGTAATAATTGAAAATTATATACTTATTCATTTATTTACTACAAACACTGCTAATGAATAATTTTTTATCTTACATATTGTAACCATTTTGCTGTGTTTTAATTTTTTTTCTAATTGATAAAGCTATTAAAATATCTTCATGACATTAAATCTTAATAAGAATTTACTCTATGGCTTTTCTTTTTAAATTATTGTCCATTTCAACGATGTTACATTTTTAATTTTTTTGTTTAATGATGATTAACATTTTTTCTCAAATTCTAAAGAGTTTTGTTCGAAAACAACGATTTATCTTCCACATAGCAAATACTGTGACATACAAGAAAACCTAAACCCATAGCTTGCTTCCTTTACTGTGAGTCTAGAGAAAGACACTCACTTTCAGGTGTCAGAATCTTAACTTGACAGTACCTAGCTATAATATAGAGGTAAAAAGATATAGAGACTTGTTGTGTACCCACTCTAACTATAATTTTTCCAGGAAACTAAATTGAAGCTCAATCGAAGGCTGCACACAGTTTTAGTAGAAACATATTGTAATTCTTCCCAAGAAAGCTGCAGTCGTTTTCACTAGGAAGAGTTACGAAGATAACTTGTGTGAGAGATGTGTTGTCCGCTGGTGTTGAAAGGTTTATCAAAAAAACTGTCGTAGAGTTACATTAATATTTTTTTCTTTGTATTGCTTAGGTATAATGAAGTTCTCACAAATGGCCTCCCTAATTGGCGTTCTGCTGTGTATTACTACCGACATGTACGGAAAATGGGTCTCACAGAAATGACTATCATATTATTCATTATCATATCATTCGGACAGTACATTGTCGGATGGGCTGCCTATGCTGAGAAGAGATATTTTGCAGTAAGTTTTTTTTACCATTGCACTGTTGCATATAAAGCATAATGACACAATCGAAAAAGCACTATAAAGAGTATGCAGTTCATTACGTCAATAACATAAATACATGTCACGGCTTAAACTTAAAAATAATATCTTTTTTATATTTAAGGAACAAATGTTGGAGTCCAAACTTAAAAAAATGCAAAAAAAAGCTGTAAAATCAAACTCAGCAGCCGGAGGAAACGATCTGATGGAACTCTTGGCGGAGATTCCCGCTCCGAGTGTAAAAGATACCCTGCCATTTCAAACTGTCCGATTGGTCATCGCTACTATTAAAGTTTTACCCAAAACGCCTGGATATATCCTGGGATATATAGCTGAAAGGAAACGAATACGGTTGGAAGAGGAAGAACTGTAAGTAGTGATAGATATAAGCGTAATTATTAATTTAAAATTTCATCATACACATAGCCATAGCTCAGTTTCATAATGCTACAACTAGAAATTGGTAGTTTTGAGATATGGATTACCGTATCTAAACTGTTTGTAAAAAAGTGATAATTATTATTTGTATCATCTTTTTAGTCATTTATCTCAATTCAATTCAAATTTATTACAACATTGACAAAACCAATAAACAATATTTAGAGTTATATTTATATGGAACTGATAGATTGATTATATTTCATTATTCCCATTATTCAAAAATCTACTTGCCAAGAGAAAACTAGTCATTTTTTCTAGTTGTACTTTTGTGAAGCTATAGAAGAGAAGTATTCAATTATAACAGGTAATATTACTCAAAACATTAAATTTTTGACATATCGTTCTATAGGAGTAGCCCATAATATATACTAATTAAAATATAATATTTATATTATTATTGTTGAATGCTGTTTTTATTATTTTTTTTTCTATAAATAGTCAAAGAGAAGAAGAAGAGAGAATTCAGTGGGAAGAGGAAGAAGCGGCTAGAGAGAAAGAAGCTCGAGGATTACGGCGGAGAAGGCCAGGATTTGTACCTCCAGAAAAAACTGGAGGTCACGAGCCTAAATGTTTCTTGGATCCTGTGGATGAACCGGAAGCACCGGTTCCAGTAAAAGTAATATTATTTTCAATTAATTATAATTTCTAATACAAATTTTCTCTGTAAATTTGTGTGGATCGATTGTTTTTCAATATTTATTTAGTTATTGCCAATGTAGCCTTATCTTATTTCATGTACGTAATTTAAAATGGTGAAAATCAACAATTGCTTGGCAATAAAATTGTAGAAGAGATGTAAAATTTTATGTGCTGATAAAAATGCATAAATTACATCAGTCGCTCAGCGCTGACGCTACTCAACTTTATTTTATCTCAGTTTGCGTCTAATGTAATGGAAAATATCAAGTTCTGTCAATATCGTAAAACCAATTTTTTGTCCTTCTTGGCTAAAATAAACCTCTCTCTAGAGATTCAATTCGTTAACAGTTTAAAAAATGTAACTTTCTTTGCAGCCTTTGGTTGCCGGGGGACTGTGGACAGATGACGATCTGACAGAGTTGGTGAGACTAGTGAAGAAATTTCCCGGCGGAACTCCTAGCCGCTGGGAGAGGATCTCCGAGTCGATGGGCAGAAATGTAGCTGAAGTGACGCACATGGCTGCCAAGCTGAAAGACAACTGCTACAGAGTACCGGGCCACGAGCAGACTGAAGAAATACCTGGACTTGAAGTTACCAAAAAGGTGATTTACATTTTCAATTTTAGTAGTAAAAATTGATGAACGGTTTTGAAATAGCGATTGTGAAATGTTACACATGCTATTTTTAATGTCTAGGTAAAAACGAAAGGAGGGCGTGTGACAGCCGGCCCAGCGGTTGTGGAGTCTATCTGGTCGCAAACGCAGCAGAAGGCGTTAGAGGCTGCACTGGCCAAATTCCCTCGTAGTGGAGCTTATGACAGATGGGATAAGATCGCAAAATGCGTTCAAGAAAAAACAAGAGTGAGATTTTCTGCGATTTTATTATGCCTCTAATCTAATTTCATTATTATTAAAAAAGATACTTACGATATCGAAAACATGCTAAGGCAACTTTTAATAAACACTGTGAGAATACTTAAGAGAAACTTAGAGTTGAATTGAGAATATTTTTTCTTGTTTTTTTAGGAAGAATGTATGCTACGTTACAAATATTTGGTAGAACTTGTTAAGAAACAGAAATCTGACGAAGCTGCTGAGCAATCTCCGCCAGTAGACCAAACATCACCGCTCCTGCAAAATCAGACACCGACGTGTCGGGAATTCGATGATGACGCGGAGGAATAGTGCAATGATTTTTTCTATTTATTTGTTAAGAAATATTTTTGATATCCGCAAATTCAGCCATGTTAAATCGATTTTTGCTATCGACATTTTGATTCATATTTAATAATGATGGCTCTTATTTTACATTAACGACGGTCAAAAGATTAAGGAAAATAACTTATTTTCAATTTCTTACCGTGTTGTCTACATTATAGTACGAAGCTCAAATTTTTACAAAAATTTAAGATTTTTAACGATTCTCTATAAACTCTAATATTTTAATATCTGGGCTCACTCCGAAATTGATGAAGCATAGTTTAATTTGCAGGTGTCATATTTGACTAAATTTTGGTTCCAAGGGAGAACTTTCAATCTCTCCTTAACCCAGATAATTCCATACGCTATTTTTTCAACTGTCTCGGGATAATTTTTCAAAGCATTTATATGAAAGTTCTTCATGAGCGCCAAAACTTAGTTCACTATTGTTATACACAACAATCCAAAAATTCACAAAGCATTTTGTTGTAAGGAAATTGTTTTACATTTTGTGATTGAATTTTATAATTTATTTTGTACTTCATCTTGTTACCGATCAACCCGGACCGGCCCGCTTTGTTACTTTTCTGGTCTAACATGTTCGACTGTTTTCCACTCCTCTGCCTCTGAAATATAGCGCACGCGGTGTGCCTTGCAACTACCCTTAGTCAGCCGCAAGTATGTTTCCATATCTTGCTTACGTATAATGTAACACAAGATATTCGTTAAAACAACGTTTCTATTTTTACTGTTTTACTAACGATGCAATCACTTGTCTGTTAATATCTATCAAAGTGTTTGAAAGGGAATGAAATATGTTGCTTTTTTAGACCAATATAATGTTAACCCCCACCCCCATTGTTGTTGATTGCAAGGGACACGTTTGTGATAAGCAAAATTTTACATGCAACAGTGGATTTTAAAAACAATAAAAAACAACAAATGGGTTGAGTTAAACAAAAAGAAACCGACTGACGTTTTTATGAAGATTGAGTTGTGAATGGGAACTGGTAGAAAACATTCCAAATTTTAATTTGATAAAGAGATCAAACTGAATTTCGGTCTATGTTCTGTTTTATTTGCATTATTTCGTTTTTGCTAGGCGGGCAAATACTCGAAAAAAAAAAATCGTATGATAAAAGAACCACGTAAAAAGTATCCGTTATGCTTAATTAAAAAGTGATGTTAGGATGGATAACATTTAAACAGGACCGTGCACATACGCAACATTTACATAAAGTATGTTAAAACTTTGAAGCTCAATATTCCATTCTGTAATTTTGCAGTTGATTCCTTTTTGTTTAAATCAACCCTCATATGAAACAACACTTAAATTATGAACTGAACAACGTTAATAACAAACTAAACATAACTTAAAATAACAAATTAAAAAAAAAATGTTTATTTAGATTGGTGTTACAAAAAAGAATGTAATCTGCCTGGTCTGCCTATGTTTATTATGTAAAATTTGACACGTTATGATAATTCCTGACGCTTGCCATATCCCAGCAAATTCCGGGAAAAAAATATCAAACATTGAAAGTGTTATAACGAATCCACACTCGCCGGGGCCACGATGAGGGTTACCTGCAGTCTCAACTCAACATATCACATTTATAATACAAAGATGAATTATAATTTTCAATATTAATATTGGTAACAGCGATAGGTATTTTTTTTTTGCTATTTACCGTTTATTTACTCCATCTTGTCACCCGTTATTATGTTTTTTATTTTGAATTATGGACAGATTTGATCATCATTTAAATGATCTAAATTATACATATAATAATTATTATGCAATAATAATTTGCGTGTTTTATTTAATAATAGAATAATATCATTAATCTTCCATTGGTCGGTACACATTGTATTTGCATTATTTGTTGAGAATTTTAAATGTTGTAATATTTCAATGTAATCGTAAATGATTGATTCGAATTTTGCGCTTGAAAAGAACATGCATGCAGACATAGTTTGCGTAAGGTGAGTGGTAATTTAATTTTTTTCATACGGTCCTGCCATTAGGACGGCTGATAATTTTCCATTACGAGTTTGGTGTTCTTTAGATATCGGTTAAGGTGTTAATGTTTGTATATTGAGATTAAATTGACATCAAAATTAAATCTCAAAAATATTAAGTCATATATGGGTGAGCGGGTTAGAATAATTATGGATCAAAGTCATCAATCATTCTGAGATATCTCGAAAGTTAAAAATCTTTTGTAAAATCTGTGGCCGTTTTTACTGTATATACTTAACATGCTTTGATAGTACGTGAACGAATTTAAATAGATATTTGAAACAGAACGTAATAGTCTTTATTTATATTGTAAAAAATCATTCAAAAAAAAAAACACGATTATTCTAAATAATTTCCATACCGAAATGAAACATGTTCAAAAAGTTAGGCTTATATTATTACTCGATGGTTAATTTTTTATGCAGTTCGTTATACCCAAAAATACAATTTTTAAGCTCTTGTTGAAACTAATGTGCATTCAGAATTTAAATCATTTAGAATGAAATGATTTTCTAATTAACTTCAAAGTTGGAGACCTTCTTAAATTATTTTCGCAGTGAGGGGAATTGGAATTTCTTCCACTTCGTAATCGTTTTCCGGTTGAAGTTAAATTATTGACATCATTGTCACTTATAGCAATATCCATAAGTAATTTTTCTATATTATTTTCGCTAAAGGTATCAAACCTTTCTCTGCCAAGTTCATGTGCTAAAGTAATAATTTCAGCTGATATCGCCAATGTTTCAATGGTTTCATCGGCTGTAACACACCCAGGCCACACTGCTTTCCAGCATAAATTCAAAGTATGTGGACTTAATTCAGCGATGGCAGATGCAACATGATTTAAACAGTCCAATATGATTTTTTTTTACCAAATGTCGGTTAGTGCTTGATCCAATATTATTCTGAATGACCGTATGTCATTCTCAACATAAATTCTTTTAAAAACAATGCTGCGAGTTATTTTCCTCCTGATGTTTTTCTAGCCACTGATAAAATTTTTGTTAATGAAATGCAGTTTTGGAATTCATTAGTTTCTATTGACATTATTGCTATAGTCACACGACTGAAGACAATTTGATTTGTAGTATTTTTAGTTGAATAAGTAGGTTTTAATAAATGAACTCACACTATAATTGAATCATTTTTTTGTCACATATCACATGTCACATATATTTTGATTATTAATAAACGGGGTATTATTTATTCATGTAATGTAAACTGGAAGCTCACGATACCTACACAACTTTTTATCGGTACGATATTGGTAAAGAGTTCACGAAACGTTTGTCTCTCTCGCTCTACAAAATGTAGAGTGAGATGGTGGAGATTTTTTTAAGCCAGCTACGTAAAGTGAATCCTTTAAGAATACATGTTTCAATCAATCGTCTATAAAAGAACGATCAAAAAGATGAGAAATATTGTGAAAATAATGGTCCCATACAGGTTGATTAATTAATGGTAGTATAAAAAAGTATTCTTCACAAAATAAAGATAGATTTTCCCCAATAACAAAATTTATCGTCACCTGAGAATTGTACTGGGACATCTAAAAAATAGGTATTTTGTTTTTGCTAGAAAGATTTCTTTTACTTCAATAATGTTAGCGCTATGGTAGGATATCTATCTTAACCGCTTGGATCCCAAGAGGACAGGGCTGTCCAAGAAATTTTAAAAAATCAAATAATTTTGACGAATATTGCAGTGTCATCTTTACTGAATCAATATAAGTTCGAATAAAATATCGAATTTCAGTGTATATTAGACAAAATTATTTCCCTTAAAAACACCCGGTATCTGGGAAAAAATAATGCAATTTATTTGCGCTGCATTCAAACGGTTAAAGAGAAATATCTTTTTTTATTTTAAATAAACCATTTTAATACATCGTAAAATATAGCATAACATAGCATAGCATCACAATCCAAAATTTTTGAGATGTCCCGGTACATCCCTCAGGCGATGATATATGCCTTCTGCCTCAATCGTTAAAAATTGTGTAAAACCAGAACGATATCGCAAAGTGGTAGGCACACCGTATCAACTGCAATATGGATTCCCAATCACCAAAATATCATCGGTCGAATAAGAGGTAAACAAAATTTATGCTTCTGAAAATTACACAAACTCGGAGTCTGTTCCTGGCCAGTATCAATGTTACTGCATAATATCCAAACGATGAGGTGTTTTTTGGTAAGCTCTCCGACTTCCAAATTTCTTACAGAGACTTGTGTCAGTCTGTTCTGCTGTCGGGCAGGGACGTCAACATAAGTTGTGATGATATGGTGTATTTCAGCTTTGATTGTATTATTGTAACATAATATTTTTTTCTTTCCATCTGTATGTATTTCGAATTTGTGTGTGGAACTGAAACTGCATTTTCCATGTGGCTGTGATTTTTCTAGCAATCGGCTTATTGAAAGAAATGTCCCATATTTGATTTTGTTTATGTTTATTGTTTACGCTTACAATATCATGTTTTTGGAATAAATTGGAAAGTTTTTGTAATACCCTTTTGTTTTATTCATTGTCGTTAATTGATATTACTGACACGAGCGAGTGCTAGTTTGAGTATATTGTAATAATCTGACGATAAGTCTGATTTCTCAGCGAAGGTAAGGCTAAGCATATGCTGAGAAGCAGGCGACGCAGCGCAGGGCAGCACAGAAATGGCATATGTAAAATATAATTATTCCATAACCCAATCCAAAGCTTGAAACTCAGTCTTCAGAAGGGGTAAAATGTAATAATTGCGGAGGTGGCAACCATAGAATAAGTACTATTTCAATATTTTTGTTAAAAATGTATTCATGACAAGCGTGAGGAGCTGTTTGTTAACCAATAGCATTTCTCCCCATCACATCACATGTAGAAACAATAAAAGTAAAAATTGTTCAGCTGGGTGTTACCCGCTTTCAAACTCTAATGTTTTTACATGCCTTCACAATTTGTATCACTAAAAAAATATTCAATAAAATGAAACTGCTATTCAATATAAAAATAAATTTATTTTTTATGACAATTAAGCATTTCAATAAAGATAATATAAAAAATAATTTGCAACAAAATAAAATAATATACAAAAGCTTATTGTACAAAAAACATCTTTTCCGCTAGCATATTCATTGTTTCGCATCTCTTGCGGAATTTTAGTTCCAATACGTAAACATTATTCAAAAATCAATCAACGTATTAACATTTTATAATGGAGTCTCTACAAATCTGGGATCAATCATTTCCACATCGTCTAAGTCTCTCTCCGAAGAGTACCCGGCTCGGTGGTATCCCGTCTTCGTGGGAGTTGTTTTTCTTCCAGATTTCGTTCCTCTAATGTCAGCAGCGCAAGCCATGCATTCACATACGGTTGGTATGGCCACTTGTTTCTTCACCAAATATCCATCTTGGCATGTGAGGCTTATTATTAAGGCATCATACTTAGCTACCTGGCAACATTTGCAGTCTGAGACGTGAGTTGAGCTCTCTGCAAAAAAAAAATATAAATTAATAATAAAATGTTTAAAACAAATCACTTTTTTTTCTGGACCATTTCGGTTGATAAAAACAAAAGTACATAATGTAAACAGAACATCTTTTACAATGATGGTATTTCCAGTATAAAGATGTGTTATATCTAATTAATACAAATTAGCTAACTAATATTCAGTTTAAAGTTTATTCATGCAAAACAGACATGAGAGAGCAATGACATAATAAATACTTCAACCTATGTTTATAGAGGATAATTGTATTTAAAATGGTTGTGATATCCATTCAACGTTTCTCTCCGTCAATACTTCTATGATTCCTGGTAAATTGCTCGAATGTCAAATGCTCGAATTACAAATTCCTCGAAAGCTTTTATAAAAAATGATATTTTTATTAAAGTATTAACATTTTTATTAAAATTCATACTTTTAAAAGAAAATATTTACGCAAGTCGAGAAATAAAAACCATAAATTAAAAAAATCAGTAAAAAAAATACTTTTTATTTAAATTGCCAGTGATCGAGTGGTCAAGGTTGGTTTCATTTTCGTACACTTTCAATCAATCATTTTTAAAACTGGTTATAGATTTCTGTTCGAAGGCACAGATATATGTTATTTCTTGAACACCCATTATATACTAAAAATTTAGTGTAGCGATAGTGGTAAGCCAACTTGTCCTGTTTTAGCCTTTTTTTTCTATGCCATATAAATGAATTACCATTTTTTTTTAACAATTTTATTTTTCTACTTTTACAAATCACATGCACGTTATATTTGTTCTTTGTGATTATTATTAATGCAGTTATAAATTTTGAAAAAAATGAACAACGGCCATCCGAGATATTTACTATGTCATTTTTTCTTGAAAGTTTCATTCTGATTCAATAATAATTTTGCCAGTTATCGCGATTCGCGACCACAAAAATATTTTATCTAAAACATTTTTTCAAGATTGATTTTGGGCTTTATTAAACTTTATTAAACAATTTTAAATAACCGAATTCAAGCAAATGCATGTCGAGAAACTTGTATTTCGAGGAATTCTACATTCAAGGAATTACATTCGAGCAATTTACCGGTTACCTATTTCTATGCATGCTTTCAGAAATTATCATACTGATAAAATTAATTCTTTAATTATGAATTCACTTAAGTCTTTTTATCATCAATTCATAATGTTGCCAATTATTGAAATCACTTTTTAATACTCCATGTTACCAAAAAATTAACTCTTCTATTATATTTTGTCGACAAGGTAATTTTCTTTTTGTGCTTTTTTGGTAATTATGTTTTTGTGTTAGTTACTTTAACTTGTTTTTTATTTGCATGTTTTTGTTTTCTTTTTATTAGATATCACATTCTCAGAGTATAAACCTTGGAATACATTATACGCTTGAAGAAAAATCGTTTCTTGTATCTACATTTCATTTTTTATTTAAGCCGGTCCTCCACTCGGCGAATGAGGATATTCTTTTATCAAATGAAATCTGGCTCCGTTGCTAAGATAATTGTGTGCTTTTGTTTAAATTAGCAGAATAGCAAAGTTATAATTTTTTTCCACAAAGTTACTGAAGAATCTAGTGCAAATATTTTTCATATTTCACAGATCTGCAGATTTGACAGTGTCCGAATGACATGTGATTTATGACTAATGAAAATTTCATATTTATAGCAAAGAAATATTGTATATCTTACCTGTATTGTAATTCGTTCCGGAATCGCAAACACCCTTACATTCTTTGAAGTTGTTGATTGGATGTTTGTTGATGCACATGCCATGGGCCTGAGTCATTTGTACGATCAATCCTACTGTTTCTTCCGGTGACAGACTTTCTGACACACAAGTTTCTGCAATAATTAAAAATAGCCACGCATAATTTATATAAAAAAGATGGGAATTTTAAATAGGTATTTTTTTTATAGATAATCTAATCCATTTCTTTTCAAATTTATACATTGTTTTTATTTATGGTTTAGATCAGTGTCTGCCAAACTTTTTTACTTCACGGCACACTGGTCAACGAAATTTGATTCGCGGCACACCATATAAAAGTGTCGCGTCGACCATCAGCTATGAACGTGACAATTATTTATTTGAATATCTAGATAAGGGTTGGGGAACCTTTTTATTTTTAAAGGCCACATTACTTTATCTGATAGAAAAACTTTGACACCCCCTATTTTTTGGAAATAAGATATGTGTTTCATCAATTTTGTCTTGAAACGTGTCTAGGAACTTGATAAATGTGAATATGATGATTTATATAACGCAGAAAGAGAAAAGGCGCAATGTTCAATGACAGCAGAGCTTAATGGTAAAAGGATTTTTTGATTTGTAATAAAATAAATCGGTTCTTACTCTGAGGTAGAGAAGTAATATTGCAGTGTTTACAGCAACCCTTGACGTACAAGTTGGCCGGATCACAGCCAGTCACATCAGGACAAGATTCTTGGTTGGCGGACACGGCCAGCTGGTCTGCTAATTTTTCACAGGAGAAGTATGTACAGTTGTCGGCGGAGTGCCACACTTTTCCTATGAGTAATAAATAGCACTGTAATACGGTATTGATTTTAGTCCAATTGGCTTGTGACAAAAATTGCAATATTTTAAGGTTAAATTATTTAGACTTTGTCAAATGCATATTCTCAACCTTGAATGTAAACTATCGGGTCATTGTTTTCTTCACAATGAAAAAAAAACTTAAAATTGACATTCTGTCCGTTGGATTACTGCAGCTTAACTAATTTTTTTCAATTATTTGTGATATTACTTCCATTTTGATATTACTAGTATAGTAAAAATTTTCCTACTCTCTAAAAAGAAGAATTCACAGTTAGAATTTTATTTACCTGGTTTATACAACTTATCGTCGACAACGCAAGCGCTCTGCACACATTGTCCACAGCAAGTGTGGGGATCTGTCGGTTGAACGTATTCCCATCCGGCGGCGCACTCTGTATTGCAAGACTCGCTGCTTTCCGATTTTACAATCTGATGGTTTTGATCTCTGGTGCAGGTGACATTTTTGCATGGATCGCCATCGGGAGCGCGCCATGTGGATCCTTCCTGTACACAAATGATAATTCAAAAACAATTATTAATTTAATCAACATCTTCATCTTCAACATTCTTTCTTAATTTTTTTTGATCAGTTGGTAAATAATTGTCTAGTAATTCATGTATTTTCAACAGATTAAATATGATGATTGATATTATCCTCAATTAGAAAATACACCCTTTTGAGATTTTTAGTTAAATATTGTAAACAACCCAAGAGAATTTAATTACAGTAAGCACTATATACATATATTACACATCAGTAATTGATTCGATTCTCTGGTCACATGACTCAGTCACCGTAGGGCTTACGGTAAGATTGATCTGTCAATAAAACGGCAGAAATAGCAGAGTTTGAAATATCTCGCAGCAGTGGATTAACGTTTTGAAGATGGTTGGAGAAGGTCGATGTCGGTAACAAAAGCAGCCGTAACTGTTCTGGTAGAAGTTGATAAGTAAGATATTGATAGTTATGAATAAACAGGAAATGAAAAATTTCAACTTTTAGGATAAAGCATTGTCATTTTATGTTACGTAGATAATTATAATATCAAAATATACATCTGACACAAATAAGAGTTTAAACTTAATATACATGAATAATATGCCAGTAGAATTAATAATAATTATCTATAAAATAAATGATCTGTTTGGAAAGCTGGTGTAATCAATGCATTTACTGAAATTATTCCAGTCAAAGAAGTTATATCAAAGCATGTTTTTGGATACATAAGTCATTTTTGTCAGTTTTGTTACTTACCAACTTCTGCCAGAAAGGTGACGATATACAGTTGTCGAGAATAATATCTGCGTGTTGGCTTTTTTAAGCGGGATAATTAAATAACTTCATTATGAATATGCCAATAAATAATAGAAATTCATTCAATGAAAACTATGCCGAAGAACGAACCTTGTAAATCTCTCCGTTAACTTTGCACGCAACCTGTTCAATTTTCTTGCAGCATTTGCCTTCAATTGGAATTTCCTGTACTTCATAATCTTCCTTCATCAGCTTGGGTATAATTGGACACGTGACACTGGCAGCTTGCACTTGCAGCTGTAATACAATTATAAAAAAAGATTAATCAACTTATATCGAGTTATCATATTTCAAACGCAAAAATGTTTTAAAGCAGATTAATAATTCCTCAGACACGCGTCTCTCTACTGGCTTGTTTGTGGATATACAATAAGGCTTACAACATTTGTCACCATTTAGGTGCAAAATCAATAATAGTCACATCAAATATAAAGATATTAACAACAATTTATTGCTGTTTGTATTGTTTGATAACCGCTGACTAACCCCTTCAGGGCCGACTACCGTAAGTCGATTTTCATCACAAGGGATGTAACATTTTTTTTTACAGAGACAGCGGTAAAGTTTATATTAATATAGTATATTATGTTTTATAACATTTTTTTATTCGATTAACTCTCTGAAAGCTACTGTAATTTTGATTTGTCAGCCCCAATGAATGCGCCCTGCATTTATTACACATGAACACATTATTAAAATATATGGATTGTTTTGTTTTGCCACTAGTGGTTGTCAAGTATCTTTGTATTTAAAAATATTACTATACCGCCTTACCGGTAACTCTAAAAAGCTCTGGCCGCCGACTCTGAGGTTCTCAAAAAAAAGTTCAATTTATCAGCTGATAACTTTTTTGAATCAAATCAAATACAATAAAAAATAATCACAACTCATACTTAAATCTATTCTTTATAGTAATCTTGTTATTTGAACGAAATTTTGCTCTTATAAATGGAAGATGAAACAAGACATCGCTTTTGCGTGAAGCGCATGCCTCCGTCCTTAGGAGTAGTATTTTTTTTTATCTGGGTGCACAGTACGTCGACAGGGCATGTACCTTCAAGGGTTAACAGTACATTACTTCAATAAAAAATTTCAAGATAAAGAAACATTTACCGTTCCATTCTTATCGAGACAGAAGTAGTTGGTGCAGTGGTCCTTGGAAGTCCACTCTTCTCCTATTTTGCGTTCGATACCGTTTACGACACAAGATACCGGAATGCATTCACCGCAGCAAATATTTGCACTATCCTTGGACGGTGCATACTTGAAACCCTATAAGAAAATAGTTAATAATTGTATAATAGTTTTATTATAATTTTATAACATACTCAGTATTTTTCAAGAAATTGATTCTATAATATTCTTAAAGATCTTCTTTTCTCTTCATATTATAAAACTGATTAGTGAAATATATGGATTATCTCACTTGTTTGCACTCCATTTCGCATTGTTTGACATTTGTACGTTTTTCCAAAGTGCCGTCGTTCTTCGAAGCGCACAAATAAGACAGGCAAGGGTTAGTTTTCGATTTCCACTCTTCACCGACCTACATAAGAAAAATAGTGTAAAGGTCATAATACCATTGTGACATTATTTATATTTAAACAATATCAATGGGTTAGGTTAATAATAACATTGACAATTTACTGTTTTACTCCATTGACTTTGTAACTAGGTGTCACTTTTATCTCTTTCAGAAATATTTTTACACAATATTTATTATAAGATTATTAACTTAAGCATACTACATACATTGATTCCAACTCTTTATTTATTTCAAGTCGGGCTTTGTTATGTTAGGCATCTTTACAGTAAAAATTACACTGTTATCCGTAAATATGAGTAAATCAATAAACATTTACATTATATAATATTTGAGTTGGATTGAATATCATTGTCTAGTAAAGTTTATTTATCAACTATTATTATTTGTCTTAAATTTTGTTCTGCAGACTTCATGGAAGATATCAAATCCGCTAGCGAGTCAAATAGGATTACTCATACAAGTTGAATCTTTGATTTAATTATTACTATTTCATTAAGTTTTTATGCAATATTCTTCTCACTTTGTACGATGTTCCGTTCATTTTGCAACCGAGAGGTTTGATTTTCTTACAGCACTCTCCGTCAACGGGAATTTCTTGGAAGTCAAAATCTTCCTTCATGCTCCTCGATACATTTGCACAGGTGACACCGACTGCCTGAACTTGCAGCTAAAAGGGAAAAGAGATTTACTAAACTATTAAATGCACTGTTTAAAATTTACAATCATCAATGATTGTAAAATAAAAGTTCCTATAATGCAATTTTAATATTATTATCAATAAAAATTCTATATAATTGTGAGTAATGCCCCATCCTGGTAATTAACACTTTAAGGAGTGAGTTATTTTTTTTACTAAATAAAGTTTTTTGTATGTTTTGATTATTTTTATCATTGATACACACAAAAGGATAAAAAATATTCTTTAATGTCAGTCTAGTACTCTTACTTGCTTAACAGCTTAACGACCGCACGTTTTTTTATAAAATTTCACCTGGCAGCCGGGCAATTTTGCGAAAGATTCGCAAAAATTGTAATTTTACTAAATTCACTATAATTTGAAAACAAATTGAGATATCTTTACCAAATTTAATTTTCTTAGCTTCCAGATACTTCGTCTATACGCATATATGAGTCCGCCGGCCAGCAACCTTTTTTTTTCAAAGACTCAAATACGCATCCGCGGTCGTTAAGCTGTTAATATATATTTCAAGTAGTGAAAATAAACAAACTCATTTTTATTTTTGAATAATATTCAAGAAGCTATAACTTCCAATTCCGCCCTAGATGTTTTTTTTCTTACATATGTGGGCATGTTGCGCTCTACTGACACTAGTTCCAGGATGGGAATCGCGCCAAAATGGAATTTTGCACTCAATATTATATGGCTACCGATTTGTGTTCAAATATTAACCTTTTAACAAAAACAAATTGTGCATTTGCAACAAATAATAAAATAATGTGACTGCCAAAAATCACAGATATTTATGTTTTTTATCCATATGTTAAGTAATAATGACAATTAAATAAAAAAATCATGACAATGGCAGTAATTAATAGACAACACAACATTTCGACGCACATATGTGGCCATACTCTTAAAAGGGTTAAGTATTTTGCAGGTGCAATTAGTCTACACTCCATTAACTATTTATTATGTAAAGAGCTGAAATAACTATTTTGTTTATATATTTAAGCAGTTAGTATGACAAATAAATTAGGCAAAGGAATATGCCAAAGAAAGATAACCTTTTCACTTTATTAGCGATATTGAACTCACGGAAAAAAAATATCCTAGATTATAACTTCAAAAGAAAAAAATAATATTACTGAATAAGGAAAGGTTGAGAAGTCCTGGCAAAAATATTAAATTTTGAATCACACTACTTGAATCATCTAGTCCAGCGACTAGATAGACATGATCAATAAACTAGCTTTGAGATACAGAGATCTTATGAGAGAGTTGTACAATCTTACAGATCCATTGGTATTCAGGCAGAAATAGTTAGTGCAGTGATCTGGAGAAGTCCATTCTTCACCGATTTTGTGTTCAACTTCGTTTACAACACATGAAACAGGAACGCATTCGCCGCAGCAAGTGGAAGGATTCTGTGACGGACTGTACTTCCATCCCTGAAAAGATAAACAAGGCACCAAATAAGTTTGTCACATATATACAATAATGAAATATGTCATAAGTTCAAAGGTGATTCTTACTTGCTTGCACTTTGTGTCGCACTGTTTGACATTTGTTCGTTTTTCTAAGCTGCCATCGTTCTTTATAGCGCACAAGTATGAAAGACACGGGTTTGTCTTCGATTTCCATTGATCTCCCATCTAAGCAGAAACATGCATGATTTATAAATTTTCGTTACATGAAATTGATGAGTTCAAGAAAATTTGTAGAATCAATATGTTACATGAGAAATTGTTCCATTATTTTGATTTGTTACAATATTGTACACCGATGCATATTCTCCTGTTTACTATTTCATTATTGAATAATACCATATTATCTATGTATCATATAGCAGAGCTGCGTACATGTTCTTTGTTTATAAAAAGTGAAATTTATTTTTGATAAAGTGTCGCTTACTTTGTAAAGTTTTCCTTCGAATTTACAAGCAATATGTTGCGGTTTCTTGCAACACTGTCCCTCAATCGGGATATATTCAATTTCGAAATCTTCTTGAACACTCTTTGTGGGTTTAGGACATTCGACACTGACAGCTTCCACTTGCAGCTAAAATGAAACAAGTATATTATTAAATGTTACAAATGAAGCCTTCTTAATTAGTCCATGTTATACAAACATATACGACAGGTAGTCCCCGACTTAAGACGGTTCGACATACGACGATTCGCATTTACGACTGAAAACAAATTAGCAATTTTAAAATTTTTGAATGGGATCACGAGGCACCATTGCACACAGCTGATTAATTAAAAAATATCCTTGATTCTTTATCAAGATTGCCGTGCTTTCCCGGAGATAATGTTTTATGGCAGATGTTGCTACAAAGCCCAGGAAATATGGTGTTTTCGCCGACCAAATTTTCGCCTTCAAAAAACTGTGAAATATGTGCAGGAGATTAATAATAAACTACATAAAGATTTTGTATGCATCACTTTTAATTTGTGTGAAAATATTATTCCCATAGACTTTGCTTGATGTGGGTGTTTGTGATGTCAATTTTCCTCGAGTTTATCTCGAGTGACTCACAATAGTATTATCATCGCATTTTTCTCGTATGATCTTTCAACTTTAAAATATTTGGCGCATTGGCATAAGCTGTAATGCCAAATTATTTCGACTACTTTAAGTGAAATCATAGCTGTAAAATATGAAACATATACCCGATACATGTGCAGTAAGATCACATGGTTGATATTTAAATGTTTTTTTTTTAATGATGGCACATTGCCTTTTTCTATACCAATTATTATGTTGTATTATAACATGGTTCATACTTTAGAAGGCTGAGAAAAAAAATATAAAAAACTTTATATTTAGCCCATTTTCGTAAAATCGTCACATATACCATATTTAGTGTGCAGCGACGACATTTTTTGTATGAAATTCGACATACGACCAAAGCTCAGGAACGTATTTCGGTCGTAAGTCGAGGATTACCTGTAGGCAACAATTTTTTGCGTGGTCCTCTTCTGTGAATGGTGCTTAATGCAAAAAGAAGGCAGATTGGAAATGTAAGTGTCTTAATTAATACTCTTAAAAAGTTTTATCAGTATACTGTATCGGTGACTCAGTTTGATTTGTCAAATATTTAGGAAATATAGCGTTTAAAACATTACCGTTTCGTCTTTGTTGAGACATGCATAATTAACACAATAATCTTTGGATGTCCATTTCTCTCCGATCTTTCGCTCCACATCTTCGACAACGCAGGCCTCTGGAACGCATTCACCGCAGCAGACCTTTGCAGTGTCAGACGCGGGAACATATTTCCAGCCCTAAAATAATCAAAACAAAACGATACCAAAGTTTTACTAGAATTCAAACAATGATAAAACCCAATCAATCGAGATTACATTAATTCCTTAGAAAACTAGATCTCATATTAGACATTGAAGACAGTTGATCTGTTTTGTGAAATTCATGTTTGTATATACCTTGTTACAGTTCGTATCGCATTCTTTGTTGCTTGCTCGTTTTTCAAGAGTGTCGGCGGTTTTAGAAATACATTTGTATGTTGTGCATGCATCTGTATCTGATTGCCATTCTTCTCCAATCTGGAAATATAAATGAATAACATAGTAAATAGATATAAAAATATTATACGATAGATGTATGCAGCCTCTGAAAGATGTCATCGGAGATTGAAAACTTAAAGTATAACCCTTAAAACAAAATTTGTGCTTTATTTTAAATAAAATTCGATGTAGATAACAAGAATGATTCTTATAAAATTATTATAACATCATTTATAATTCACTAACCTTGAAAACTTTATTTTTAATTTTGCAGGCGATGGGCACGATTTTCTTGCAGCAAGATTTTTCAACGGGTATTTCCTCGAATACGAAATCTTTCTGCATGGCTTCAGTGATGTTCGGACACTTAGTTCCTTCCGACCTGACTTGTATCTAAAATAAAAAATCATATGTACTGGTAGGAATACTTCAATTAATTGATGTACAATACATTTATATTTATTATACAGAGGAACCTCTAATAACGAGTAATTCCCATAACGAGGAAAACAGATTGTGAAAAGAATGCTCCCTTAAAGAGTGACATTTCGCATAACGAGTGATGCAGAGTTTTGGAAAGATCACTTTCACATTGTAGTTTGCCTCAAGATGATTGACAAGGCGTGGAAAGGGGTTATCAAGAGGACCCTCACTTCTGCTTAGAAGAAGCTTTGGCCAGAGAACGTTATCGAATGTGATTTTGTGATTTACAGTCAACGAGATTTTACAATCTTTGGCCAATAACATCGGACTGGAGGTGGATACCAACGATATTGATGAGCTTGTGGAAGAGCACAGTCATGGACTGACCAGCGAAGAGCTTATGGAGTTGCATTGTTTTTCACAGTAAGAAGTTATGGAAGAGAGTTTGTTAGTGGAGGAGGAGGAAGAAGCAGAGCAACAATCTTCTAGCGCATTAAGAGAAATGCTGAAAGCATGGGAAACTTGCATTGTACGTTGAAAAGCATCACCCTAATAAGGAGGCGGGTACGCGTTTGACAAATTTATTCAATGATAATGCTGTCACATTTTCACCAAATTTTGAAGCTTCGGCAAAAACAAACGTCTAGAAAGCTTTCTAGTACAAATAATTAATTATTTGTCATAAATAATAAACTACGTTGTTACGCTCCTTACCAATTTATAAGTATGTAATATTTTTAAAAACTTAAAAAAAAATTTTTCTTCGCCATGGAACGCATTATTGTATTTTACATTGTTTTATATGGGAAAAATTGAATGTTTCACATAACGAGCAAGATTCTGGAACGAATTAGTCTCGTTATGAGAGATTCCACTATAATTCATAAATTTGTAGGAAGTATCTCCCAACTACAGTTTGTTGTTGTCAAGCTTTCATATTTAATTAATCAATTAACAAAAAAAAACAGGTATGTCTCAACAGTACTGCGATAAAAAATAGCTAATCAGTCAAATTCATTGTTGAAATTATGATTCTGTATGTTGTTAGTGTTTTTTGTCAAAATTGAAGTTGACGTGTAGAGACTCCGCAGCCCTGATTTTTGTTTTCATAGTTATACGATATTTTATGCTGGCATTTATTGTTAACAAGATAACAAACAATCTCAAATCATAACACAACACATACTTTAAGATATTAGCTATTCCATTTCTTGGAACCTCTCCTCTCCAGGTCCTGACCTTTTAAATAAAGTGGAATAAAGTACAAAGGAATATTGTGTTTTTATTAATCAAAGTATTTACATCTAGCAGATGAAAAAGCATTCTGAACAGTTTGAAAAGCAAATATTTATCACGATAGGATATGGGATAAAATATTCAACCAATATCTAGACCGGGATACTTTCTGTTGTACAATTAATGAATTTGTTTTTAATTATATTTTTTTTTGTAACCAAATCTGATCCAAATGTGGAGAATATTGGAAATTATCTCAATCAAAGTAATTCTAGAAGAACCGCTTTTTACTCAGCATCTCAACCCCTCTTTTTCAGAAAGTGTAAAGATAGAAGAAAAGGACTAGCGGTTAGCTCATCGCTCTCCAGGCCCAGCAATACCAAATTCTAGTTGACTGTTGACACTAGCATTTTGTTCCATTGAATTAGCAAAATATTTTAATCATGTTTCACTTACGGTTCCATTTCTATTGAGACATGAATAATTGATGCAATAGTTTGGCGATGTCCATTCTTTTCCAACTTTGTATTCTACGCCATTTATTACGCAGGATTCCGCCACACATTCTCCGCAACAAACACTGGGGTTCTTGTTGGGTGTATATTTAAAGCCCTAAACATAAAAAAACAATATCAATTAGAATGTAAAAAGAAGATTGATTTATCTATGGTTAGATTTGGTTAACTCTTGAATATTTGTAACATTGTTTTATTGTTATTTCTGCCTTTATTATTCAGTCTTATTAAATTATTAAACTAACAATTTCGAGGTATCTTCTAATTCTTACTTACCACTTTGCATTTCTTTTCGCATTGCTTAACGTTGACACGTCTCTCGAGGGTTCCGTCTTCCTTTGTCGCACACAGATATGACTCGCAAGGGTTTGAGTCTGATTGCCATTCTTCTCCTGCCTGCAATTAATATTTTTCGTCAAAGTATGGTAGCATTAAAAAATTAATTTGCACGTAGCAAGAAAATATAGATCATAATTTCTCACTTACTCATCTCTGTGATATGCTGATTTCAGTTAAAAAGAAGGTACTAGAATTAATATAAATCTTGAAATATGAAGATAATGTCCTTCCTATTATACAAACATATTACAAGAAAAACACCTTTAGTAGCAAGAAACCCAAATAAAACTGTCAGATCCACTATATCATATTTCTGCTACCAAAGATAAATGATTCTTTTTTAATTGTGAAAATAATCAAATAATAAATATTTTACTAGCCTTGTAAATCTTTCCTCCATGCTTACAAGCGGTGTATTGCGGTTGTGCACAACACGTGAACGGTATGCCCAAAGATTCAGTTACAAACTCATTAGACTCAGGAATGGCCGGACATTGAGTCACAGAGCAAACCGCTCGGAGGATGGCTTTGGGAGCTGAAGTCTTAGTCTTTGTCGGTGCTGCGTCACCTCCTATCTTCTTGCAGACGCATGATCGACACGGTCCGTCTTGCCAGGATGAACCGACCTAAAATATAATTATTGTTAAAGTTGTAGGAAAATACACGATTGCCTATGCTTTTTTAAGGCAAAAAATTTGTTTGAAAAATCTGAATGATAATCGAGTAAGGTATTGTAAAAAAGAGTACATAGCATGTTAATACTCAAAAGAAGGCAAGATCACTTGTCATTGGGTAGGTTCCTCACTAAAGTGGTTCGAAAAAGAAAAAAAATGTTTCCAAGCAGTGATTCCGTTAGTGACTGTGAAAGTCATCCTAAGCACTAGCCCTCCGCCTGGTCCTTTCCGCTCTCTCGTCGATGTCAAACGGGTGAAGATTACATTTAATTATTACATAACAAAAAGATTGTGAGTTGCAATGGCAAACTTCAAAGACTGGAGTCATCTATGTTTGTATTATTTACTATGGTTAATTTGGTTTGATGTACAAGTGATCTGGATTGCAAGTTTGTGAATTGAATTATGCCCACAATTCAAGATAAGACTGTATTTTATTTATGGATTCCACTGTGATGGAACCGTCGAAAAGAATTCTGAAATGTCACGTTGTATTTTTAAGTATATCAGTTTTACTTTTTTATATATTGTCGCAAAAGTAATGCGGTATTTATAATCTTACCGTCTTGGGAACTGTTTCAATGCCTGATTGTCTTTTTCTTTCTCCACCGATTGGCGACGATTCGTATTCCATGTCGTACAAACATTTGTCAGACGGAGGTTCTGAAATAAAAACAAAGTTCTATTAGTCGCAATGGTGGAAGGAATTTCTGCAGATATTACCATAAATATATATTTATATTTTATATAAAAACCATATGCCAGGAACAGTTTAAAATATATCAGACACCCAAGATATGAATAAAAAATGTTATAATTACGAACCGTATACTTATATGGCGTATGTTTTTACTTATTCTGGAATCTCAGAATTTGTCTTATGATCGATGATTTCTTTTTTATTAAGACTAAGAAAACAATGATTCAGAACAATTACACACTGAAACTGATTGCAATTTCAGGCTGAATTATTTTAATTATTGATTTTTATAGTGATTATAGGACTTCTCTGTATTACTGGTATTTAAAAACAAGGATGCGTCTTATGGTTGAGGAAATATGATAATTGAAAATATCACTATATCATACTACTGTAACCACTGCATTACAATTGTTGGTTTATAAAACTATAATTATATTATTTAAAAGTAATATGGATTATTTAAAAAAATCATTATTAATTACCACAAGTATATGACGGACAGCACTGTGTTTGCTTTTTGCTGGCTTGAGCAACGTGGAATGGTGGACATTTGGGTTTCTCAGGACAAGTTTCTGGTCGGCAAACAAGGTTAGCACGCGGGCAGCAGCCTGAAGAATTGATCACCTTCTCCATTCCAGGTTCCAGCATCTCCACTTCGTTACCGGGATTTGTTGACTCACATTGGTCCAATGGAATACATTCTGCAAAAAAAGTAGTTTAGTTTTGTAAAATGTTTAGTAGTTGTAAAAGTCCAACATTTGACTGACATAATTTGTTGTCTCAACACAATGAATATTTATTTTTAGTCAATATTATGTACACCAAACGAAAACTCGCCGTTAACTATCGATTGTTTGTTCAGAGTTGTCACAATCAGTGGCGGTTCTACGTACTGGGCTAGGTGGGCTTAGCCCGACCTGCATTTTTCACCCAAAATCTGTAGAAAAAAATTTTTTAGATGGCTGAATAAAAATGAACAGCAATTCGGCCGCTGAACAAAATAAATACATCTCTAAACGTAACTAACCTTTCCCAAATTTATACAATATCTTTATTTTGATTTTCCTCTGCCAATATAAGACAATGCTATGTCTACCTACAATAATACTCTCGATTGTGTTTTGTATTACAATTTTAAGCCGAGCAGGTATAAAAAAAAACAATAGCACTATACACACATCATACAGAACAGGCAACATGACGTCAGTCTGGCGATACCTACGTATTAAAAATAATAATAAAGGCTCGGACTATTTTGAAATTAGTCTGAGCTAGGGCTTCCAAGCCGGTTTAAACCGAAACCGGTTAACCGGTTTATCGCTTGTTTTGAAAAAACCCGAAAACCGGTTTATTTCCTTCGGTTAACAGCGTTTTTTCAAAAATACTCTTTTCTTGTTTTTCATTGTTTTTTACAAAAGAATAATGTTTTACATTGAATTTATTGCGTAATATAGTAAACAATTCACATAACAGAACAAACATGCATATGAATTTTATAAAATAATCTACTTATGTCTCAAAGTTGTCCGTGTTGTGAACAGAAATGACATTTTCAAAGAATTTAATATTTTTTCGTAATTATTGACAATTATTTACCAAAAGACGGAATGATTCTTACATGCACGGCACTCAATAACCTTTATTGTAAATTTGATAAATCATCCGTATAAATCTTGAAAAAACTATTGATAAGAATACCATATAACTATCAAATACCATTTTAAAATGTATAAAATTTATTTAGTGAGTAATAATCTACATCTCCTTACCCATTATTATTTTTTTATTTGCTTGTTAGTATATATATTCTTCCTTTGGATGATTATTGGATTATAATTATTCTAAGTATACTTGAATTTGTCTTTAAATCAACAATGTAAAAATCGCTGCTTTAAATATGATATTTTTAATTATTGTATCAACCTTTCATTCTCCATCATAATGCAATATGTGAAAACTAATACCCAAGATCACTTTTAGGGTGTTCACTGTCAATACTTGGTGGAAAGGCATTATATTAGTAAAAACACAATAATCCTTTGTACTTCAGTCCACTTTATTTAATATGTCAGGACCGGTTTCGCTCATTATCAGTTGACGATGCTCGTAATGAGCGAAACCGGTCCTGACATATTAAATAAAGTGGAATGAAGTACAAAGGATTATTGTGTTTTTCTAATATAATACCCAAGAGTTAAATGTAATGTGCCTAACGGGGGGTCAAAATTATTCGAAGAACTTTGTCTCGTGTCACTTTTACTGTATTGTTCAATTATATGGTTGCTTTTTTTTTAGTACTCGTCCTTTCCTCAGTTGTAAAATTAGACGTTGCGTATTGTAAAGTGTCATTAAATTAATACAAGATGTGGTTAAAATGTTACCCACAAGGTCGACATAGTTAGGTAAAATAATCAACAATAGAGCACACAAACAGACAAACCTAGTCATAAAGTGTGACCTTTGTTGTGTTAGTTTAATGCTAATACATTTACTTAAGTAATTTTTAATGCGGAAAAAATGTTTTTTTTTAATAAAACAATATGAGATTATTGATAGTTTTCTAAGAACTATAATATACAAATTGCTTATACGCACTGATTATGAGGTTATAGGAAATTAAGAAGTCATTGATATTTTTCAGGTAAATAGTACAATATCTATCTTAACTAGAACAATATAAAAAATATATTCAAATACAGCTTTGCTTGGTGCCTATTTTTTATTGATCCAATTTTTGAATTCAAATTTGTAGTTTCGTGTAATATAACATTGTAGATGCATTCTTTTTTTTCGAATTATTTTCTTTAGCAATAGATAAACAAACACACTGTGAACTATGATTTTTTAATATAATATTATGTAAGTAATTTTGTACGTAATACGCAAATGAAAATTGAAGTATCGTTTAATACCTATATGTATAAATAAATAATTGTTCATAAAATAACATATACCCAATAAATAGTTGATGTTATCATAAAATATAATTATTATTGTGCTTGTTTATCTTAATTATAATTTAAGTATTATGGTCTGCACATGATGAACATGATAACACCGAGTCCATGGGCGAGTGGTCAACGTCATTTCTTTGGGTTGCGGACCAAACGAGCTTGAATCCCAGTACGGACGGATTTTTCCAATAGTTCATAGATTTCTTTTCTATGACATGGATGTCTGTGATGCCTAATATTTTATTCCACTATCCCTTAAATTACTATGACGTAGTGAGAGTGATCAGCCACCCACTAGTCGTGTGCTAGCCATAACTTTTAATCTCTTCTATCTTCGAAAAAAGAGGGGGTTGATCAACTGAGTAAAAAGCAGTTCTCGTTAAAAAATAATTGTTTGAGTCTATATGCTTCAAAGTGGGAGTGGAGACATAATATAAGTTAATATTTTTGTATTCTACTATATTTTTGTCTAAGCATTGGATGTCCTGTCTAGTCGATATGCTTAAAAAATAAATGCATTTATTTAAAGATCTTTCTTTTGATGAGTTTTATTATCAAGCTCTATTTTTTTATTTGACATATTTTATCATAACATATTTTTCCACATTTAATTGACATTGTTGTATATATATATATAAATATATAAAATGCCTTTTGTGTTCTATCTATAAGATAAACATCGATTTTTCATTAACATTGGAACATTTATGACAAATATTTAAAATTTTCTACAAAAATTATTTTTTTTGCCTACCTACCTAATCAACATACGTTATATTTCGGTTTAAACCGGTTAACCGGTTTTATTTCCAGAAAAAAACCGAAAACCGGTTAGTTGGAAAGTTCGGTTAATTGGAAGCCCTAGTCTGAGCTAAGACAAATGCTTTTTTGCAACACTCTGTTTATACTGGGGCGCAATCAAGCACGATTGGAAAACGTATGTATTTTATAACCATTTGCCATATGGAAACGTCATCTATTCGTATACGACTGCGCCTCGGTATACAGTCTGCAGTCATTACGTCACACGGGCTAATTCAAACCAACCCATACATAAAATGTATGCATAACATTGTATTGTATGAAACAAAACAGGGTAGTTCACTTTGAAGAAGACGAATTTGAGGTCCAGTTTTTACTATTCTATTATTTCATACTTACATTAGCTTTGATTTTATTATATAATAATTTATGCTTTGCAGTAGTGTCGTAGTATTTGTTAACTTTGCTTGTAGATTAATGTATAATGTGAAGTGGAAACATGCACAATTTCGTAAATAGTATACAATGCTAAACATTTCTCTAGCCCATCCAAGATTTTAGGTCATAAACCGCCACTGGTCACAATGTATCTGTGTAATTATCTAATGTGTCTTTTAATATTAGATTTTGAAAATTATAATATATTGATCCATTTGACAGCCCTGAAGCTGTTCACCATATACGATTAGCGTATATAGAGGTAAAAAGATCGGTAGGTTACCCTTGCAACATTTTTTGAATTTATTTAAATATAATATGAATAAACTAAGATAGTTTTAAAAATGTCTAGCCTTTATTGTGTTCATTAATAAATGCCACTAGCACAATAATTTTTAGACATTGAAAAAATATTTATTTTCCACGAGAAAACTTCACGACGCACAAGCACGTCGCTGGAGTATGGAGTCAATAAGCGTTCGACGCACCAGTGAGTCGTTGGTGAGCTAGTGATATATAATCACACAAGTGACACTTTGTATGTTGGACGTTTTATCAGGTAATGAAGTAAAATCTACTGTTTTAATAACACAGTTTGAACAAATATACATCTAAAACATTGGAAATTGAATAAGTTTATAATTAATTGAAACTTACGGCACACGAATTTGGGGCAAGCGCCTAACGTTTCCAATTTCATTTCTTGACCATATCCGCAGAATATCTTGGAAGGCTCTTCACATTCTGCCGTTGATTCAGTAGGCTCAGGAACTACATAAAATAAAACATCAGTTAGTAACTGTATGTGGATTGATATGTGTAACTAATTTATTGTTATATCAAAATGTTTTTATAAGTATCTCTTCAAAATGACTAAATAATCTATATCATGTGTAAAATAGTGTGTCTCATGTTTTTGAAGCAATAATCGTTAACATTTCATTACTTTATTATGCCAATCAATAGAAGTTGTAAATGAAGTTCAAATTGTAGTGTATCTTAAATACATTTTAGAAAACATAAAAGAGATTATTAATATCGTAGACTTATTAAATTTCTACACAAACCGATGACCAATCACTTGTGGTAAGAATAATAATGTCATATTTAATATTCTGGAACCTTTACTGTAAAAATTAAATAGTGCAATTATCAATGTTTCATATCTACCACAAATGAATTCAGCACAGCATTGTCCCGGAGGCTTCGAGAGCTGTTGAGTTTTAGTTCCGGGGGCGCACGCCATTGCGGTAGCACAGGATTGTTCCACGCAAGTCACTCCACCTCTCTTGGGGCACGAGCATTTTGTGCATTCGTCCACTTGCCACGTGTCTCCAACGTAATGACCATTTGTGTCGCAAGGGAAACATTTGGCGTGAGGGATGCACGTGCCGTTCACTAAAACCTATTGTAAGTAATTTTTAAATATGAAAAATCTCTTAATACCTACACAATTTTTTTTTTAAATTGCAATTTACAACTTATATTTAATTGATGAAATTTGCTGTTTTTACAATATTTTGCAAACATATTAAAATTTTACCATTCACCTATTATTTGAGTTTTGTCATGTTTACGATAAAAATGTGACAATTGGAATGGACTCCTAATGTAATTTTATCTCAACTGAAGTTTTCTATGACAACTGCTTATCACTCAGTTTTTCAACCTCTCTTTTTCAAAGAGGGTTAGTCTAGGACAGGACAAGTGTTTATTTAGCCCGTTTTAGGGGTCGAATTTGTGGCAGGTGGGATTTTTACACATTACAAAAATCGATAACTTTGAATAGAAATTCATTGATTGGTTGAAAAATAAAACTGGCTGTAGTGGGACTCCAACCAGCGACCACTGCGACCGACGCCAATTGCTTTGACCAATCATTCACAAACCCGACAAACGCAATTTCAAGCTAAAAAGCAATCAGCAAAATATTTGCAGTCATAAACAGCAATTAATGAAACAATAAATATTTTATAATAATTTCTCTTACCGAATCTTCAGGGCAGAAGCAGCCTTCGGAGCGTGTTGGGCATAGAGATGGATTGGTGGAATACTTTTCGTATGTCTCACAAGTTATTTGGCAGCCAAGGCCGCAAGGTTTGTATGTTAAATCATTTTCACTGTAAAAAAAGTTGGAAACATTCAATAAAAGTATTTTATTTTGACAGAAATATGGATTGCAATTCCAAAATGGAATGGCAAAATGGTGCTCTTTCAATACCGAAATACTGTTTTTGAAAATGAGAAAACACTGGGCAGCTTAATAAAAATCGATAAACATTCAACAAATGAAGAATATTGTCATAAAAATAATTATTAGTATGTATTTCTCGTCTTTCGATCGTGTTAAATAAATAAATAGTATTATTTTGTGCTAATTTGGTTAAATAATTTTGAAAACTGAGAGGCCTAAGTATTACCAATATTGTGGAATGAGACTTGATTTTTATGTTGCCTCTATGGCGCAGATAAAAAAATTGAAATATTTTAAGAATGCTAAAATTTTTATCAACATTGACATGTGTTTTAAGTAAGCATAAGCATAAGCTATTTATAAAAATTATCCATCTATAATTATGACGAGCTGTAAGCCCGTTGCCCCCGACGGGAGAATTTTTTCACATTATTTGAATACAAACAATCAAAATTACTTTGAATCGCGAATATAGTTCCATTTTCGAATGTTTAATAAATATGATCAATTTTTATCATCCTGGATAAATCGGATGTACTTTAGTGGTAAGGCGTTCAATTTTTAATCGAAAGTTCCGCGTTCAATTCTTACTATGGCAGGTATTTTTTTAATGTGAAATAAAAACGAATTCAAATTTAAATGTTCAAGTATGCAAACCAATATATTTAGAAAGAAAAAGAAGTCCCCGGGACATATCAACTACGTACGAAACTACATTATCGGCTATCAATATATAGATATATTTTTAATGGCATTATATTATGTTGAAGATCAATCAATAGCAAAGATTTCTATACCAGTTTCAAAAGACTGAGTAGATAAAGCACACACAGCCGTGAAACTATTTCCTCACCATGTGTAAGGGCAGAAGTTCTTCCTTCTCCAATCGAGACAGATTCCCGCACTGGTGCACTCCCGAGCGTAAGCTTCCAAGCTCGAGCAGACACCGACTTGCTTATCGTTCAGACAGAGGTCTTGCTGGCACAGGGTCAAATAATGATTTGGATCTATGACTGGATGGCACTGGAAAATAAAACAACTTATTATTATAATTGATCAACTTTTGGCAGTGAATTATGAATGGTCTTTTTTAATGCCTTAGACAATCAAGGATCAATTATAATAAACATCTGCACTGTGAGGTGAGCGATTCAACAGAATAAGAGATTCAGTCATAAATGTATAATAATTTTCTCATAATCAGTTTGTCGTTTACCTTTCCAAACTTAAGCACATCCATAATCTTAAAGCAGGGGTCTTTTTCTGGCGGTAATGGCCGACATTCATTCTTAGGTTTCTCTACGCAAGTGTCTTCTTCAAGTCCTAAAGTTTCCAAAGCGGGAGCAGGCGCTTTCCAGCTCAATCCGTAAGCTTTCGGATCGTCCGCCATTCCCAGATCGTTGTCTTCATCTCCGTTGCAGTCTCCGCAGAGACCTTCCAGTTTTTCTTTGTACAGAGTTGAAGGAACTCGGACAGAGAATGCCATTGTGTGGAAAACTGAAGTGACCTATAATTCAAAATTCCTTATTATCATTCAACAGTTGATACTATTTTAATCAAAGTGGTTTTAAGGCTGGTAGAAAATTGGAAAGCAAAAAAACCTAATGAAATGATGGAAATTGACAATGCTGTCGAATTTTAACCCTTTGATGAGTATTGCCGTATTTGTACATCGAAGTATCTTTTATTTATCATTTATTATTGCCATTCTCATTATTTTTATTGAATTTGTGTTTTTTCTTCAGATATGGATACTAGACACATCCATCGATGATTTTTACCTGCCGCATTATTTTTATTATGTGTAATAATACTACAAATAATCAAAATATAAGAAAAAATCTAATTTAGTAAAAATTAACTCACTCTTGAAAGGGTTATTAATGGTGTAGAACATTATGTCAATTTCAATTCCCATTTTTAAGCGTGTATATGATTAAATCTAAAGATAGGTTAAGCACCTTAGATACACAACATGTTTCTGTAGCTCTTATGCAGAAGACATATGAACGGTAATAATGATTATTTCTCACCTCTAGTTGTATGGATGGAATGAGTAGATTGATATCTTTGCCGGAGACTTGTTGCAGTTGTATCCAATTGTTGATAAATGGATAATGGCGTATCTTCAGTCCATCGACAGTAGTTTCGAGCTTAAATGAGAAAAAAATAATATCTATAGATCTACAGAGTATTAAAAATCAGTATCCAATTGAACAAGGACAGACCGTACAAAAGTTTGCCTTCTTTGACCTGCATATTCACTTTCTAAATTGAATACAGTGAAATTCTGACTCTTCATTTTTCTTGGGACTTTTAAAAAAACAATTAAAATTAAAATTTGTTTAAAATGAATTCTAAGAAATAGGTCATTTTTTCACATTTTGCTGTTTGTTATGTTTCACTCATGATTTTTTTTCCTATTGTAATCTTTTCATGGGGAGCATTTCAGTTGCGAGCATTAAACGATTATTCAGGAATGTTTTTTTTTAATTTTTATATAATTTATTCGATAAATTGAGGAAAACGATTGATCAGGGAATGATGAATGAGGGATTGTTTAACGTTATCTTTATGAGTGTTTGGCTCGGACTATAAAAAATGAGTGACAGATGCGGAAAAACGATGAACGGGAAAACGATGAATGGGACAACGATAAATAGGGGTTTTACTGCATATGGCCACAATTTGACACCACTCAGAATCTCAATAGCCTGCCAGGTTCATCAGCTCTGCTAAATGTGGGTAGCATTCAACAGGATTCAGGGTTAGAATCTATTTGGTTTAAGCAACAGATAGGTAAAGCTTCAGACTATCCTGAGAAATCCGCAGCGCACGGCCAAGCTATCGAACCGTGGTAACTGAATGGTAATATGTTGCAAAATTGATGGTCTAGTTAACATTTGAGGATTGAGTTGGACATTGTAGACTGGAAGCCTTACATATTAGAGATCTGATATTTTACCATGTTGTAATACAATTTAATGATTCTTACCGCTCTGCGCGTCTTCACAATGTGAATGGTGTGATTTTCGAAAATGACATGAACCGCAACAGTGCAGATGGAATCAGGATTATCGAGGCATTCTCCATTAGTGACGAACACCTGGAAGCGATGCTTTCCATTCTTGGCCACATCTCTCGCTGCGACGTAACTGCAGTTTCCGTTGAATGTGAAGTTACGGTTGTCGAATGTAACATACTCCGGTTTTCCAAATCCATTGCATACGCCTGATTTTTAAAAACAGTTAAAAGTCAATAACATAACAAAAGAAATTATACAATTTCATCAATTTTAATTAGATGTATAATAAAAAAGTGGTATTATAGCTGTAAAATGGTTCTCTCTGTATTAATATTGAACAAAGATCACAATAATTATGTTAAAAAAGTTATACTTTGTTATAGAAATTAGAAAAATGTGTAGAGCTATATTAATTGGAAATATACATTGAATGCTATCTTCCGACTGTTCTGTTTCTATCTGTATCTATTCGTGTAGAACACGATGTACATTTTAATAAAAATGTACCATTGTTAAATCATGAAAAGATGCAAATAAAGTTCCGACATAACCTCAAATTTTTAAGCAAAATTTGTGTATCTCCATTCTTCAGTATTGTCATGGCAAATGACATAGTTTAGTGTCTGTGAATGTTTTATATTCACTTACCCAATTTTAATAAACTTTTAATATTTATAAATAGAATATTTTTTTGTCTCTCCTGTAAGGTAGAGTTTTAGGATTTTCGATTACAATTTTTTTTCGATAACAATATAAGCTATGCAAGATAAACGGACGACATAGATGGTTTCTTACAATCTCGGCATTCAGTTGGAGGCACGCAGTTCTCTCCTTTCCGAACGAGACCTTCAGGACAGAAACATCCCGAGAAGCAGACACCCGGAGTGAGAGGGCAGGCGTTATCTTCTTGAAGAGAGCTGCAGGATAATTCGCAACCTCTTCTGAAGCAATCATTGTGGACCAACGGAGCAGGGCAGTTGGCAGCTGAAATATAGAAGATAAGCAATCGTTTATATCAATCGTAGCTTATATGTGCGGCCCGCGGTCATAAATGATTATTATTATTTACATTCGGAAGTATTGGATACTTTAGAATGTTTTTAAAATCACATTTAAGCAATTTCAGCCAATAAACCTTTTTAAAATTATGTGAAAACACACAAATCTCATAGATTCTGTTGACGTGTCTGATTTTTTTGTTGGTTCAATGCGTGTTTTTTTTCACATCTGGCTCTAGTGTTGTTTTTTTTTCACAATCACCCTGATTGAATGTTTACAGCAGTGTTTCTTAACCGGTGCACCGCGAGCTTATTGCAAATGCACCGCGAAAAAATTGATAAAAACGAAAAAATCCGCAAAATAGTAAAAGCCGAAAAATGCGCAAAATAGTGAAAACCGAAAAAGTCAAAAAAAAAATATGTCCACATATTTTTTTCGATCTCTTAATTCTGTTGCACCGCCACTTTTTCCCATGATCAAAAGTGCAACGTGACTTCGAAAAGGTTAAGAACCACTGGCTTACAGACTACCTCTGCATTCATATTATTTATTGTTCATACAAAAATATCAATAAGTATGAAATTCGTTGTATAAAATAAAAAAAAATGTATCTTTTTGTATAATGTATGTATGTACGTGCGACACTTGGGAATGTTTTAGGTCATCAATGCGGCCTAGGGTGCAATTTGGGTTAGTCAGGCCTGGCTTAGGGTACTTATGAAATAATTTAGGCATTTGAATGCCATATTCCGACTGATTATGCAGTCTAATACTTTTTTCTAACAAAATATCTTTCTAATTTTTCTCAAGCATCATATATGACACATTCATCTTATTTTAATCTAATGCCAGTGTTGAAAATTATGGAGGAAAATGCTTGTTAGTTACAGCGTTTTTTACAGATATAATTAAGACACCGACAACTACTTTAAACATAAGTTGATTTCAAAAAACTATTAATTTCCCCTAAATAATATTTTACTTAAGCAATATTTTCAAATCGGCATTCTTAAAACATCTGCAATGTGTGGCTTGAAATTCTGCACAGGACTCGTGACTTTTATAACAGACATACGCGAAGGGAAGGTTAATATTAAGATGGCACTATCTATATGTAACACTCACGACAATTGACATCAGTTCTCCATCCTTGCATGTCCAATGACTGATCGGCCGCTTGGCAATCGGTGACGAAGGTCTGGAGCGCGTCACATTTGCAAATGTCATCGCGACTCTGCAAGACTCCACCTTTCGACCTAGTTGCGTTCACATCGGCTTGCAGGCACTCGCACACTTCTTCTAAGCAACGGCGTTGACTCTTCTCAGGCTGCATCACGGCCTCAGTACAAGTTGATAGTGAATCGACGCTAAAGAAAATTTAAGCAAACTGTCAATGACGAGGTGGATAGAATTAACCCTCCAGAGACGAGAGATTTTTATCAATATAAGAATAAATTTTTACCCACATTAAGTCACAGATAACTTTTATTTCCAGCGAAAAATAAATTTAAGAAAAACACAAAGTCGTTGTATAGAAACCTCATCCTTATAGGCTCCGTGTGATATTGTTTAAGGACAAGCGCGCCGTATGGTCACAAAAACATTCGAGGTTGAAATATAGGTTAACATGAAATTTTAAAAAATGTTTACAATTTGACCTCTTTAGATGAACATAATTTCAACACAAATATATAAGTAAAAGTATTGTAAATAATTTATAGTTTTGTTGAATAATAACTAGCAATTTCAAAAAGTCCATTAAAAATTAACAGAAATTCAAAAAATGTGCATGTGCTTTTGGTAGTAGTTTCCATCCCCGCAGCTGATGACTTCCCTTTTTAACCAAAATTGAATGAAGGCAACGATATTCAGTTAGAAAAAGGATTAATAGTCATTACCATATGGTCACGCTCGTCCTTGGAGTGTTAACTTATTCAAATAGAATTTTCAACAATCATTAAATGTCGAAGATTTGGTTATCTTCATATTGCTGCTGACATTTAAAAATACAGCCTACAATTTATTGTTATTCTACCAGTGATGTTTTAGGTATAAAAAATGTCTCGGCTCTCTTCTTTCAAAAGCACCTTCAGATCTATAAAAGCTTTCATAGAAATCAGTTAACAGTAAATAAGACGGGTGGATCCTTACTATTAACTTTATTTCTGATGGGATTTTCTCTCCAAACCAATGTTGCAATTAGTGCTTATATTATTAGTATCTTACCTCTCCCCACGCCCAGTAAAAGAAAAAATAGCATTCTTAATTTCGCATTCAAAAGTTAGAATCAATATCTATGTAATAAATAAGATTCAAACGATAGAGTAAGTCTGAAGATGCTTCTCAACGAAGCTAAAAACATGTCACGACTATAACACAACCAATGAAATAATTAACTTATCATTTTTGATTTTTTATTAGATTCCTTTTCAAATCATAAATAGAATGTTGTTAATGCCATGGCTGTGGAGTCAGAAAAATGAGATTAAAATAATTTAAAGATATCGAAAAATGATCATTATTATTATCAAATGTACTAGAATTATTCTAGCGACTAGAATGATCTGATGGTATACATCTAAATATGTAAGTCAAATGGAAATGATTGAAAAAAATCAATTCATAGTCGAGTAGGTGTTTAATTTAAAGCCAGATATGGAGTTGTTTTCATTTAAATCAACTCCACAGCCCTAGTTAAAATACAATCAGTTAAAAAAATAAAGAATGTCAATAAATCATTTTAAGATTTTTCGTAAATGAAGGTGTTCAGTATCAGTCCTGGTACCTTAATTCCTTGCAAATCTTCCAAGCTTTGTCTTGCATTTGAATTGGACAATCATGAGCCTCACAGACTGGGCTGTCCTTGTGCGCCCAACTGTTTCCAAACTCTTCCGTTGACACGGTTTGGGAGCCGTCAGGTTTACGCTTATCATCGTTTTGAAGTCCATTATAAAATCCGCAGAGTCCATCAACGTGCCCGAACAGTTTACCAACCACCTTAATTAAATGATGAAAATTATTTTAATTAGACAAATATTAGTTAAATGTTCAAAATATCTAAGTATTTAGTTCCACAAGATGTTAGATTAAAACTATGTTTAAATTTAATTTAGTTTAGCTATATATTACACAGTCAATCCTGTTTTTATGCGATTTCGAAGTTATGCAGTTTTTTAGAAATGCAAATTTTAAAAAATGTACTATGTTTTATGATATATAATTTTTTTAAATATTACATCGTTGTTTTTTGGATAGAATAGAGAATGAATCATAAACACATTACTTTAGCACATGAACTTGGCGGAGAAAGGTTTGATACCTTTAGTTTTACCTTTAGAAAATTATATCGACAAATTACTTACGGATAATGCTAGAAGTGACGATGATGTCATTCATTTAACTTTAACTATTGACAAAAGCCAGAAAACGATGACGTACTGGAAGAAATTCCAGTTCCTTCACTGCGAAAATAATTCAAGAAGGTCTCCAACTATTCAGTAATTACGAATGATTCATTCTAAATGATTCAAATTCTGAATGCGCATTCAAGTTCCAACGATAGCTTAAAAAATATAGTTATGGGTGTAACAAACTGCATAACCAATTAATTATCGAAAAAGAAAATCTGAATAAACTCTGCTCACTAATTTCATTGTTAGAAAAAAACCATAGTTTTATGAAATTGATGCACAGACTACTTCTTCCGAAAAAGAGTGATTTAGAACCACATGCTTTAAACCAGTGCTTCCCAACCTGTGGGCCGCAGGATATCTCGCGGGGGCCGCGAAATTCAGTAGAAAGTACAAATATCTGTATATTTTAGTCTTTCAAACTGGTGTTTCCCATATTGGGGGCCGCGGAATTTCTTAAGGGGGCCGCCGTGGGAATGCGGGATCGAGAAATTAGATTCCGGGGAAAAAGTAAATTGAGAATTTCGAATTGGTCAGTGAGCTAAAAAAAAAACGAGTTATGGAGATAATTGAGGAGGGCCGTGGAACAAAAAAGGTTGGGAAGCACTGCTTTAAACCACACTTAGAATTGTCATACAGTGACTGAATATTTTTTAATATTTTTACGCAGTGTTTTTCCTCAAATTTTCCTATACTTTTTATTTAGTGTATATTTTAACTCCCTGTTTCAAAGTTATGCGGATTTTAAAATTTATGTAACGTATCCCCACTTTTTCTATGGTAGTTAAGTTTTTTTTAATGCGATTTTGGGTATATTTTGACTCGCAAAGTTATGCGGATTTTAAAATTCATGGAACGCATCCCCACTTTTTGTATGGAAGTCATGTCTTTTTTTGTGCGATTTATTTTTATGCCATATTTCGTGGAACGCATCTACCGCATAAAAACAGGATTGACTGTATATGGTAGACTTAGAAGAGGCAAACAATATATTGTCTCACCCATTCTGACATCCTAACTTTTATCTAAAAATAAATATTAATTGTAATAATTTTGGTTTTTGTTGTACTAGGAAACAGAACATAGAAGGTTTTATTGAACAATTGTCAAAGTAAATTCATTAAAATTTTAATGATTGATCACGGAGTAAGTGTTTGCATTATGAACTAACGGGTGAAGTTATTTATGAACAGCTTTCCATTCAGTTACTACCACTTGGAAATGTCAAAAAAATTAATTAATATTATTCAAGTTTAGATCAAAAACCTATTAGTCAAATTGAGAACTGATTGAATCAAATTTAACATAATTTTTGATAGTAGAAAAAATGACACATTTAAATGAGGCTATTATTTACAAGCCCAAGTTCATTCTAAAATTGTTGAAACATAACCACGAATGTAATTTAGTTATTAAAAATATATTTTGAGTATTTTTCGAGATCAGTCTCAAGCATGGCTTGATAACATCCAAAATATCATTCCAAAGTAATGTAAAACTAAAAATATTTTTTAAATGTGTATTTATTAAAAAAATTTGGAACAAGCCTTGTTTGCAAATAATACCCTCAAATGATAGTCGCACCTTGAAAACTCTCAAGGCTTACATTTTTACTAGATAAATGAGCCTCAAAGTACTCTTGAAAATTATAATCTATAACAAAGCAAAGCACTCACTCCAATCCTGGCATTTCCTTTTGTGTCATATATCACCCAGAAGCCGTATTTAGTTGAAATATAGAAGAGTGTGTTTCCAAGTCGGGATATGGCGAACGACTGGGTCTGGAACCCAATTTTCTTGGTCTGGTCCACAGTGTACTGGTAGCCGTTGTATTCGATAGTCAAGTCAGGTCTCAGTCGCACTTGTTCTGTTTCTTGAGAGATCAACAGTTCGTGCACGCAGACTTTCTTGGTGCAGTTCTTCTGAACTGTAATACAAGTGAGAAATTTCAATCTCAAAAACTAGACAGTGCAAAAAATTTTGACAATTATGTATTTTTAAACATAGATAAACTCTCTTATGAAACGAGATACAGATCAAATCCCATAATAGCAAAGTTTACGGGACCAATGAAAATATTTTGTTATTACAAATATAGGAAAAAGATTTTTTTTTTAATTATTAATAATATATGGGTAAGTAAGTTATTTTAGTTAAAATATGACTGACCACGCGAATATTCGAAGCCCTTCGTGTGATTATTCTTTATTTCAAAATGAATTTAAATATTTTAAAAAAAAATATTTAATCTATACGAATATTGTATAAGTTATTGTGATAGCGAGACCAACTTGTAATATCCCATCTGTTATCGTCTGCATCCCTCGCCAAGACGTGATTGCAGATGTCGTACTGGTATTCAGTGCCGTCAAATGTATTGAAAGTTTTGCTGGTCACATTGCAGACCGCATCCTTGCGGACAGGAGGAGAGCATAAATACCTGGCAAAGAATAAGTATAATAAATTTACTACTCGAGACAGAGAACATCATTGTGTAAAAATTATTAAAATTCATAAAGTATCATAGAAATTGTTGACTTTCATACATACATAAGATAAAAGTATAATAATTTCTTACTTGGGGCAATCTTGTTCATCTAAGTCGCTGTCCAAGCTAACAGTATAGCCCGGCGGGCAGTGCGGTGCAAGGCAAGGTTCCTGAACCGGCTTTTCTCCATACTGTCCGAGTTGCGGCGGCGGCCTGGATGATAGGCATCTCCACTGAGCGCACTCTTCTTTGATCGGAGCTGCAGCTTTCAGGGGTTTCTCAAGAGTCTTTCGCGCAATAGATTTAACTGGAACGTATGATGTCTTGGTACCTGTGAAAAAATATGGCAGAGGTATTAAATAATAAATTATAATAAAATCACAGATTATCAAGAATGGATCAAAAGAATATTGGTTGCGCATTCGCTGGCAGTAATATTTTTACTATTTATAAATTACAGGCATAATAGCCACTTTTAACTATGTTACATTACGGGCTATCTGGGACACGCAGCTGTATATGGTTTAAACCAAATGCCATTTGTTAATGCTTGCATTCTACCATTGCTGGTTTATAGTAACAAATCATGAAAATATTGGGAATAGGTGTCTGCGTCAGATATTGAGGGTGTGGTGGTTTGATCTTGTGAGGCCCTGTTACAGCTGTGGTCTTAAAGACATTGGAACTGTCGCAGATGCCTCTGGTACCTTAAAGATGTTGTGATTTCATGAGAGGAAGCAAAGTGATTGCTGGAAAACCTAGAATTCTGAAGGCCCTGCGAGTTGACTATATGAAGACCAGATATCATCCAAAGGAAGATTATTAAGATTAAAACTATTGTATCTTGACTAAGTGGCGTAATTATCCAGGTATTGTACAAAGTTTAGTATAACTAAATTTTCATTAGATAAATACAAATGGCAAATGTTTTTTGAAAGCTACATTGAAGACATTCATTCATATTTTAACTTCCTCTCCTGCTTATTATTATGTAGGTATAGGAAGTTTTAAGCAAATCAACTACATAAATGTATTCTATAAAAAAAGTGATTGCATGTCAAAGTATTAACCTCCCCTTGTGCCACCGGGACCTCCCTTTGATGCACCTTTGTAATATTGTAAATATGACTTCTTGGCTGATTTGGTTGGCTCGGAGAAGAGAGAATCGCTGGAGACTTGTCCTTCATTCATGAGCTCTAGTTCTTTGTAAGCTGGTTTTTTCTCCACCACTTTGTAGCCCTTGGGACATGCTGCTATTGGGCACACCTTGCCTAGAACTATAAATTCAGAAAATATGAATAACTACATTATTTCTTTGTCGCAAAGCTTTAAAAAATCTATTCCAACTTGTGTTTAAATAATTTGAGTAGTTTGATCATAATATTTTTGTAATAGTCATTTCTGTCAATCCTTGTGAGATGGGCACATTCATTGCTTTGCGTAATTGTATTCTGGGAAGAGAGTCCTTCTGTATTGAATATTGTAATGATAAAATGAATTGAATACTCATATTACTGACTCAAAATTTATATTAAAATATAGTAATACCTATGTGCTGTCAACTTTTAATTCATTACATGCTTGCAATAGGTTGGTTATATATAAGAAACAATCTTTATCAATATAGTACAATATTTACTGTAGCATAAAACTCGCTGGCTTCAATTAGGTTAAGAAACACTGGTCTAAAGGTTACATTTACCCAAAGTTACTTGTATATAAATGTCACGTTTTAAATAAAAAAAGATATATACAAACCTTCAGCAGTTTTCGGCACTTCTTTAACACAATCCCTCTCATCGTCAGGACAATCCTGTACTCCATTACACCAGGCAGCTTCATCGATGCACACACCACTCGTCGGACAAGATCTTTTACCGGTGGGGCATGGAATACACGAGCATTCACAATTTGTGCTCACCTTTTTGACTAGACCCTAAGAAAATTGTTTTATAATCAATTATATGTAAAATTTTGGATATCAATACAACACTTCAATTTAAATAGTGCTATCGCATAAAACTGATATGAAAACTTTGTTAAAAACAGGGGATTTGGAAACTGTTTGGTCTCTTTTTTAGAGGAAAAGTTACTGACACTGTTTATTCAAATCAAATGTGACAGTTCTGGTTTTTTAAATTTGTTATCTGATTCATTCATTACTGTACTTACATTAGTGCATTTTGGACATTGTTTCTTGATACAATCGGGAACTCCTCCAAGTTTGCATGTGCACTTATCGCAGTTGTCTTTCTCGTATGTTGCTCCAATCGGATATCTGCGAAAAAAGATTACAATAATTAAATAAATAAATAGTTCTAGGCAGTGGAAGATTAAGCACACGAGAGGCTCCAGGCACAATACAATTTGGAGGCCCTGTATTTCGGATAACATTAAAATGTCCATGTAAAATAGTAAAAATATATAGAAATCTGAACCAAAAGTTTACGGGTTATATAATAAAAATTTTTTTTGAGGCCCCTAGAATTTGGAGACCTCAAGCGCGCACCTCATTTACTTATATATCCGCCACTGGTTGTAGGAGAATTCAATTGATAAATTTTAAAAATAAATTATTTGTACAAAATGATATCTTGATTATTTAGTAAATTGCAAATATTTTTGACCCATTATAAAATATTAATTAGTTAAGTATTTCAATCATCAGCTGGATTCTTTTTAACTCATCATAAGCCAGCTTTACCGAGGTATTCAAGAGGCATTAAAAACTGAATATTTAAATGAGAACATAATACAGGCGGACCTCCACTTTCGCACACAATTGGTTCCAGAAAATGTGTGCGAACGTTGAATGTTCGAAAGTCGAGGGATGTAAAAAAAAAAACACCAAAATTTGTCCTTTAAAAAAATTATTTATCAAAAATTACTTATGTATTTGATATAAATTATATTTTTTTAATAAACTTGTCAAGAGTTAGATGTATTTTATTCTTTTTTTTCTTTTCTTCATAGAGTTCTGTAACATGCAGTGCTTTTATGGATCGCCCTACGCACTTGAGATATGTGTTGGGATCACATTCTTCCATAATATTCAAAAATGTATCGAGATGCATAAAAGCTTTGCTCATATTTTTTATTGTTAGTCTTGATGATTTTTTCTGGTTCTTCTTCTTCATTTTCATTTTGTATTTAATTCTCGTACTCCTGTTTTTTTTAAGGGTTCCGAGTGAGATTCAATCATCTCATTAAAATCTTCACTGCTAACATCTAAGTTTAGTTCATTCATTAGACGAACTATTTCAATTGTGATTGTTTCTGGAGTTGCATCAAAATTTATGAAATCACTCATCATTTGTGAGCATACTTGTTTCCATGAACCTTTCATTGTTGACTCTTTTTTTTCAGCCCACGCGTCTCCAATATTATTGATTGCATTCCATATATTATAATTCTTTCAGAAATCTTTTAAACGTAGCTAACATTAGCATCAATTTTAAATCACCAGCTAAATTTCGACCAAGAAGAAATGTCAATCGGTTTTTAGAAGGGACAACTGGTTCTTCCCTTGATAAGAATGTACGATTAGACATTTTCTTCCAAAATAAACCAGCTTCATCTACATTGAATATTTGACTACGGGAATATTCTCCATCTTCAATAATTTTGGACAATGAGGAATCGAAGTCTTTTCCAGCATCTCTATCCGTATCAGCCGATTCTCCAATGAATTTAATATTATGTAAATAATAATAATACTTCATTTTAAATTTGGCAAACCAGCCGTTACTTGCGGAAACAAAACATTTTTGCATTATCGCCAAAAAATCTAAAAAGAACGAATTTTTAAAAATGTGTGAAATACCGAATTGTGCGAAAGTAGAGGATCGCCTCTACATTTATTGTGAACGCATTATTTAATATAATCAATTCGTAGTATTAATTTGTCAGAGGTCCCAAACATTTTGATTATCAACAATTTAGTGTCATTCATTTATTAACTCTTTTATATTTTTTTAACCAATTGTTTATCACACCTTTATCACGTCTTTTTAGAATTTGGTACAAATTACCGTGTATCGTTTCATATTTCATCAGTTGATAATGCTCACGATGATCAAATCTATGCAGAATAGCAAAGTAATCAATTGCTGGTAAAGTGGCGTAAAACAGGTAGAAAATAGATTCTTTGACTTACTTTATTTGTTCAACGACACAAGGGCAATGAGAACGGGGTCCGCATGTCTCACCGTTAAAAGCAAGAGGATTCTCGCAATCGCAATCTTCTTCCGGTTGTTCTATTCCTTCACACACCTCGCATGTCTCCGGTGTTTCCATCTCAGGTGCAATTGTGAAATCAAATATCGGTTCTTGTTGCACTAGTTAAAAAAAATAGGTTTAATTATTATAATACATAAGATTCCACACGATAGAAGTATATTTAAGGGAATAAACATACATTTTGCTTTGGTGACAGGATCGATGCATCCTTGTGGAGCAATTCTCATTTGGATATTATTCTTCCATTTGGTGGGAGATAACTTGAAGAACTGGGCGTGAATAGGAACTTTGAAACTGTTCGTCACTTGAATGTTGGAGTCAAAGTTGGCTGGGAACTCTTTCACTTCTCGTTTGGTGTCCACGACCGGACTCCAGTTAATTGAGTCCGGTGAGTATTTGAGAGTGTACGCTGTCACCCATCCCTTCGGTCCTCCTTTGGTCACAACTCCGGTAATGTTTTGAGGGCTTCCAAAGTCAAACTGCAAGCGGAATAGCAAGAAATTAAGTCTAATATCTACAGCAGTGTTTCCCAACGTGGGGCAATTTCAATTTTTGGGGGGCAATGCGCAAACCCCGAATTCCGCAGTTGCGACTGTACCAATCCCGGGATTTCGGGATTGAGAAATTCTTAGCAAATCCATAAATTCTTAGGATTTTGGATTCGGAAATTCTTGGAAAAGCTAAAAACAAACGAGTCACACTGGTATTTTGGGCCAATTCCTGAAGTTGGAAATGAAATTGTTTTTGAACGAAATTTCTATGATTTCCTAAAGTTGTATTGACTATGTGCATTTTTTTTTTGAAGCAATTATTTTTTACGAATTTGTTTGGTACCCAACCAACGTTCCCTCTAATTTTTCTATTGTGTGTGCAGACAATCAACTTCTGTGAGCAGTCATTTTCAGCAAAATAAAAAATATGCCCAAATATGTAGCAATGAAGATATACTCACTGACTGTTGTCGATTTAGTGAGCTTAGTAAAAGTATTTAAGCATAAAAAAAATTGTGAAACAAACTTCTTTTTACAATATTTCTGTGTGTGGCCTGTGCGGTGATGGAAAAATGTGTGCGCGCCTACAGGCACACACCTTAGCGGGAACATTGTACCCAACTATAAGATTTTGATTGGAGAAGGGGGACATGGAGATTTTTGAAAGGTCGAAGTGGGGCGTGGCACAAATAAGGTTGGGAAACACTGATCTACAGGCTCGAGATAAGCAATTGATATTAACAGAGGTTGTTCTAAAGTAACTACTCTATATTTAGTCTTTTTTATAAGGACGGGGCTAGGACAGAATTATATGCCCTAATTGGATAGGTAGGAGGTAACTTAAAAGATCACAGCCTTTTTTTAATCCATGTCCGCTCCCAATGTGGAGCATATGGCCTCTTAATGGAGGCCCTAATAGAAGTTTTTTCTACGAGAACTATTTGTCGCTCAACCTCACTTTTTTCCAAAGTGAGTAGTAGGGAAAGAAGGATAAGGCTAAAACAGGACTAGTGGTTGACTAATCGCTATTGCTACACCCAGTTATTAAAGGATCAGAAGGATGAGAGGAAAGGAAATAATGTGAATTGAAATCACAAGCACCCAGTCTTCGATCACAACTTTGAATTGAATAATTCTCAAATTCACTATAATCTTACCGGGAATCTAACCCAGACCTGCGTGATTGGTAAAGCAAGCTCTAACCAACTGAGCTACAGCAGGCGACAGCCATTTATTGCATTCTAAATCATTTTACAAAGTTGTCTGTACTGGGATTCGGCTAGTGGTCACTGCAACCAAATATCACAAACTTAACCACTTGAATACGTATAATTTTGATATGTTTGCTTGCATTTGTTCAAATTTATAAGATGATTGTGTAAATAAAATAAGCTTACTGCGCATATGTAAGGTTTGACGATAACTGTAAAATAATTTGATACCACTTTTACTCGTTATGATGATTCTTGACTTGAGTTAATTGTTAAATCCATGCTGGCTGTGTGGTCGAGTGTCAAGGTCGTTGGTTTATAGCACGGAGGTCAAGGGTTCGAATCCCAGTACACACAGCTTTTATAAATTGATTTTTTAATCGATTTATGGATATCGGTTTGAAGACATGTATATGTCATGAATTTTCCCTCCCGCCTATCCTATCTTAAAAAAAACGGGGCATAGCAAGAGCGATGCAATTAGCTTACCACTAGTCTTGCGATAGCCCTTTCCTTCTAACTCTACTTTCATTGAAAAAAGAGAGGTTGAGCAACTGAGTAACAAGCAGTTCTTGTAGGAAACGTAGGAATCCATATGCTCCACATTGGAAGCAGACAAAGTAAGAAAAAAAATGCAGGCAAAAAATTATTAAAATCGATAGTTATAGTTATATTGAATACACACTTGTCATGAACAATGGTTGCGATGAACCACTATTTATTTTGATAGTATTAATATACATAAACCTTTTGTCTCATTCATAAGTGCATTATGATTTTTTGCTCGCTACATAATTTTAGTTCTAAGCTCTAGTCTAGATTTTACAGGCTTTTCTTTATGTCACACTTTTTTAAAAATCTATATATTAATAGTCGATAATGTTAGTCTTTCCGTCTGTAGGTCCCGTTTTCGATGACGTCAAGAAAGACAGTCCCCTCCCCCTCCCCAGCCCCGCTGTCGCCATTTTTTATTCATACTAGACATGTTTTTTCATTACACTGTTTATTTGACGAAGCAAATCAAATCGCTGAAAATTTGAATTCTCATACAAAAAGCGCGCGATACCGTGGATCGAACCATCGCCTGTAGATTGTGAGGTTGAGATCGTTACCGCTCGGGCAAACAAACCAACTGTCAGAATCGTTCAAATTTAATTGATATATTTAAGCTACATTTAAATTTATTTAAAAATCCAAAATAATTAATATGATATATTTTTCCGTGCAGTGTATTTTTTTAGGAGAAAGAGTTTTGAAGAAGAAGTTGTTTAATTCTTCTTCTACGAAAATATATTTGTTAGCAAACTTATACATTTTCCAAAAAATAAATAATTACGAAATTTTTGCTACTACGAAAGAATGGTTGTTAGCAACTTAAACATATTCCAAAAATTAATAATTTACGAAATTTCTGCTACTACGAAAAATAGTTATTAGCAAACTTAAACATTATTCCAAAAATTTCAATAATTTATGAGGTACGAAAATACTACCACGAAAAATGATTGTTAGCAAACTTAAACATTATTCCATAAATTCAATAATTTACGAAATTTCTGCTACTACGAAAAATAGTTGTTAGCAAACTTAAACATTATTCCAAAAATGAGGTAATTTACGAAATTTCTTCTACTACGAAAAATAATTGTTAGCAAACTTAAACATTATTCCGAAAATTCAATAATTTACAATTCAAATACTACAGGGCAGGACTGTCGATATATAATTGATATATGTCTGTAATTTTCTGACTACTTAAAAATGCAACAAAAATCCCCCCGTTGAGGTCAACGGGCTTACAGCTAGTACAATCTAATTAAGTTATCCTTACCTCGACTGATTCTCCAAGAGAATTTGTGACCGGTTGCCAAGCATTCGGTTGGTCTACGCTGAGGAGGCTCTTGGAATTCTGGGGCAGCTGAGAGCTGACAGATACAAAAGATGCGGGTAGCTCTGTCAGAACTTCCGGCTCATCGCAGATTTCCTATATTTGTAATAAAATTACACTGATTATAATGCAATAAGATTAAAAAGTTTATCGAAATACTCAAAATACAATATTACCTACCGCAAAAGAAATATTTTGAGAAGCTAAAAATACAAAAACACTGCAGGACTACACTAGTTAGGGTTCGACTTAAATTTAAGCTCCAGCCGCACTAAAGAAGCACAAAGCTATTTCTAGGACGTATCCCTAGTAAAAGCTTTGTGTAGTAATAGCAGTAGTAATTTGTATTAAAATAGTTACATATTAATATTGACAACACTTCAAAAAAATTACTCTACCTCTGGTACGCCAATTACAGTAGTCTTGACTGGAGATGTAGGTCGCTGGGAATTGTCTACGCCGGTGGCGACTCCTCCGCAGCCGATAAGCTCAAACCTGATAGCGATGGCGTCATGCCAAGTCTTGGGCACAATTCTGATGTATTCTGCTTCAACGGGTACAGTGAACATTTGCTTCATCGGAGTTGTGCTATCAATGGGACCCCGGAAAGTCTAAAAAATACAATGTGGTATTACAACAGAGACATATTATGCACATTGTTATAATAGCCTAACTGTTACCTGTTTCTGTATTCTGAGATTATCATTGTCAATTCTTTTAATATTAAAAAGTCTACACATGAATATTTAAAGTATAATTTATCTAAATAAATGGTTGTTGAAATCTTGATTTGACACAAAAAAATACATTCTGAAAAAAACCTGTTTTATACCTCCTATAAAGTCTATATAGAAAATATACCATATGAATCAAAAACATTTAAATTTACAAAAATGCATAATCAGTCATATTTTTGATGGCATAGCAAGGGGGGTGCGGTTGGGGCAGACTGCCCCGGGCGGCACATTTTTGGAGCGCCATTTTCAAAAACAAATACAATATTTTTCGAGAAATTATATTCATACATACAAAAAATAAGCCACCTGTAGTTAAAACTCTTAGTACATAGTTAAAAAATAGTAGAAGTTAATAAAAATAAAATTAGGACATATTGGGGGTGGTAAATTCAAGGACCGCCCCGGGCGGGAGATCCCCTTCCTACACCACTGTTTGTACCCTGGTCAAGTCAAGTCAAAACTCTTATATTATTTTACCTCAGGATTGCCGTTCGGTTCCGAAACGTATGAGAAGTGATGACCGTTAGGACTATGCATGACAAAGTAGCTGGTGACGTATTGGTCAAACAGCGGGCTACCCTGCATGTAGACTCCGTATATCGGTTCAGGGTGATCGAGTTTCACTTGGATGTACTCTTTATCGGTAGATTTCTTAGGTGACCAGCTGCCGCCTTAAATACAAAAACAAATTTTAACTCAGACATACAGAACGAATTATTTTAGAAGTCGGAATATGTATTTTGCATGAAAGAAATACAAGGTCAGACATCACTGAGAATTATGCATTCTTGAAAGAATTCTGATGTTGGAAAGTCATTTGAAGTTGAAGCATGTAATATAGATTGACTAATATATTTTTTAAATTCAAAAACATGTTACTAACCCATAAAAATTAGATTATATATATTTTAACATTAAACTGACCTGAATCTTCAGTGATTTTTCCATTTAACTTAGCATGCTTGGGTTCAAAGGACGGTCCCAAAGAACTACTGGCTGAGAACGCTTGGTCCCCTTGTGGTAATTCATCGTCCCAGAGTAGTTTCTTGTATCTGAATGAAGTCAATGAAAATTATTAATTTTATTTCAATTTGATTAGTTTTGATATTGTCAAAAATATTTCAATTTATTCAATACACTGTCCGTAGTCTTGCATTCTGTTTGTCCTCAAGTCTTATGATAGGAAACTCATATAAAATGGCTAGCCTGTAAATTGTGTGTATTAATTTCTGTGTATTACAAAATAGTTTTGATTCTATTGGCAGAAAAAGAAAAAGTTCACAATTCTAGATTTGTTAATCAAAAAATTAACATAAATATAATTTAAGATTTTGACTGAAGGTGCTAGGTGAAATTTCATTATTAAATTTGAATCGTTCAAATCATGTACATTCACACAAATTTTGTCACTAACGACCCGGGTTTCGCCTTTCGGCATCTTCAGTTGTTCAAGTGCACGGATGAACTTGAACTGATGCTTAGTAAATGAATGTTTCGTGTTTATATAGGAGATAAATGTATCATTGAGTTTAAAGCCATTGCTGGCGAAAAAAGATTAGCCAATGGGAATACCCACAGATTTGAATGGTGACTAGTTTTAAGAATTATATTTATTTTGTTTGTTGGAAAAGGTTTTATGATTATATTTATATAGGGTATAAAAGTGGAGAACCCGGCATATGGATCTGGTCATTTAAAATCGGAAGACTGTTCAATTGCGTTGTTTATTTCTAAAATTTCCTGGAAAAATACTTTATGAGCGTTCGTATTTGGGTGCAACATTTTTATCCCTTGGTCCTGATTGAACACATGTCTTTCTGAAATCAAGTGATTAGCGAAAGTAGACGTGTCTTTTTTCAATCTAAAGGCTGTCATATGCTCTGATAATCTGGTATTCAATGTCCTTTTTCCCGGTTTTCCCGATATAAAATCTACTTGCTACGTCATTGCTAGTCGCCCGCCTGATGCTTTGTCTCAAGAATTGAGTGTATAATTTATTATTTATCCATTTTGTTTTCCTTTCATAAAAAATATTTTAGGCTTCGAATTCCTACTCCTCTTGTGACCACTTAGCACATACAGTGTAAGTAGACCGCTACTACTAATTTCAATATTAGGTCGCCCGCAGAGATCAAAACTTTGGACATCCGTGTTATGTATTATGTGAACAAGAGAGCATGCAAAATAAAATAATGAAGATACGATAAATGTCGTAAAATGATGAAATATTTCATAATAAAAGTGTTTCTTACTTTTCCGGATGACATTCCGGCGGAGGAGAGAGAGTGCTAGGTCTGATGGCACCGTTGAGGTGATTCATTGAATCCAGCTTCTTTCTGTTGTCGTCGTCAAAATCTGTAATGCTGTAAGACTGGGTTGTTGTGAGATCAGGTAATCCGACACCCTCGGTCGCTTCGGGATTATATACGTCGTAATCATCCTTCTTTTCTGGTGTTCCCTTTTTGGGGGCGCAGGTTGAGTTGTCGCAGATGTACCGATTGTTCAAGCATTGACAGAATTCACAGTCTGTTTCTTTCACTACTTCGCCAGGCTGTAAGTAAAAAATATTAAAACTGTAAACTATTTCTTGTTAGAAAGTCATGTGACAATAATCGCGGAGTTATGTAATGTCAAATTGATGCAGCACAGACAAATAACATACCAGTAAACAAAACTCTACACTGTTTCAAATGGAAGATTGTGTTCGTCTTCCAGAAACCAAATTGTAGTTCAGGAATCAAAAGATAATATATTAATGAATGCTCAAATGCGTAAGCCTTTGGAAAAGGGCATTCACACTTGACACACGAGCCAGGTTTATATAGTCAGTCAGAAACTAAGTCTAATCGAACAATAGTGACAACTTCAAGTTTACACCGACCTTATGAGAAATTCATGAAGAGAATTGAACTTTTTGTTATTTTTTACATAACAAGCTTACGTGCAGGTAAAGGAAATATATTTTTACCCATCTTACCGCAATCTTTAGTCCATAAATTAGGAGTTTTTTAGGTGGACTCCGCAAACTGTTTTAGGATGATAATAGAGGTAAGGAAAAATAAGAATTATGCCGCAAATAGATATTGATATTAATTCCAGACACGATTGTCAAGGAAATCTTCTACTGTCAAGGAAACCATATTTTAAGAAATTTAATAACTGCTGGAAAGCTGTGATGAGAAATAGAGATTGTGTGAAGTTTTTAGATAAAGAATAATGCCTCAATGTTTCATTTTATCACTGTTACCATTATATTGGTAAATATTTCACACAAAGCATTGAGCACATATATATGTAATTAGAATGTTTATTATACAAACCTTCACAGGCTTTCCGTTGTGTGATCGACACGTACAATCGGCAACTGCAACACATGAGAAGGCGTCTCTCCAAACGTAACCTTTTCCACATTCTTTGATGGCAATACTCTTGTCTAAGCAACCGGGGATACATTGCTGGAAATAAATAGATTTTAAATGAGCATCTTAATAACTGGCAAGTTATCCGTCTTCAAATTAAATCAAGCCGATTGATGTTTCTGTTGGCTTACCTCTCCCAATTTGCATTTGCCTTGCTGTTCAAGATAGTAGTCGTAGAATAAACACACTTTGTTGCAATTTACTGCGCATTCCGACCACACCTTTCCGATATCGCAACGTTCATCTGTATCTTTGTCTCCTAAAAGAATTAAATCATATTATTATAAATCCAGAAAGACTGACTGATTGCTATTTAAGCCTTTATACAAAATAATCTTGTTCCTAAATAAAATGTCCGAAATCCCAAATTTCAACTGAAAAAATCTAAATTATATGGAACTCAAGCCCAGACCCAGGTCGCTAGGGAAAATTTCTCAACAATATACCACAGAGAGCGACGATTTTGACGCAGGCTGTTAAGATTAAGATATTTGATTCAATGTTATGGTTCAATAGTGGAAGAATTATTTACCAGTATCTTCAAAGTTGATTGATGAACCTACGGTAGGGTGAACTTCAGCCTTTACTAAAAAAGGAAAATATTATGTAATTAAAATCATTATAAGACACACTGATCCTATTTGACAAATTTAAACATATTCACTGAACATTATTTAGTAGTTAACATTTCTTGCGGTTATTAAAAAATTATAGCAGTGTTTCTTCTATGACTCTAGAACAGTACTCTGTAACCACTGTGCTGCGGCACGCAATCAATAACTTCAATAAGAATAAGAAGCACTGGTGCAAAACAACCGAGTTATGGGTAATTGCTGACTGAGAGCCTACTGATAACTATTTAAATGTGCTTAACAGTAATTTACTGCAGTAATGAGTAAAAACTTTGAATATCCTGGTGAGTTAGAGACATGCTAGTTGAAACGTTCTTGTATCTGTTGAAAAACTGAAGATGTGTAAAACAAAATAACTTTCTTGAGAGTTCTGATATCTGAGCATATTTTTTTGTTTTACCTCCGCAATCTGGTTTCATAGCGATGACGGTATGCGGCCAATCACAAGTCATAGTTTCAGGATTGTACAACATGTGGGGGCCACAAGTTTTCTCAACAACGTCCGGATGTTCCTCAGGTCCCATTCCCGGGGCGCATTGATAGAATAGGGCGCAGTCGTAGGGGTGTTCTTGATTAGGGTGAGCCGGGTCACAGACTAAGGGTTCTGTAGATTCTACAATCTTCTGTGGTTTTGGCCGGTTTTGTAACATCCTACTTTCTTCTGCATTCAAAAATAATAATAATTAGAAACAATTAAAAACACTCAAGCATATATGCAACAGGGTTGTGCAACTGACGAATTGCAAATTACTGGTTGATTTTTACTGCAACTATATAAACTACAAACAATGATAAAATATGTGGGAACCTTTTTAAAGTATCTCTGAATTATTCATCAGCAGGATTTATGCTCTAATGGTGTTACAAATAGATCATCTGTTCTGCCGTGTTTATCAGAGGCACTATTTAAAATGATGAAGAACTAAATATATAATAAATGAGTGATTATATAATTATTATTGATGCTAACTTCATTAAAAAAGAATGCCATGGTTGCTTATTCTATATTATTATACAAAAGTGAGGTTAGTCAATCAATAAGTTGGAGTAGTTTTTTGCGAGTCCTGTAGTGCTATTCCCGTGTGGATAGTACTTATTTTGGACCGTCTGAAATACCCAACACGTGATTGTGTTGGACAGTCTGTATACTCAAAATGTGATTTCAGACTTAAGTATTATGCACGCGACAATAGCTCTATTCAAGAATCGCAACATTATATTATTGTAGTAATGCGAATAAATATAAAAAAAAAATTAAGATTACAAATAAATCAACACCACCACAAATGAACATAAACATGAAACATACTTTTGGTTGTTATGTAGGAGGGCAAAAAAAATATTTTCTTATAATTGAATAATATTTAATTGGTTTCTGTTAGAACTAATATATTTTTTGCTAATTTTGATTATCTTTATTAATTCTAATATATGATTTGAAATTTCGATCTGTTTATAATTAATATATTTTTTACCATCGCAAATACATTTGACTCTGATTTCGAAATCAGGGCACGGTTCATCTTTGGGTTGACGACACGCCAGTCCCTTTTCTAGACTGCATTCAGCTTCGAGGCCTGTTTCTTTTGCTGAAACGTGGCCTTTGATAGTTCTGCATTCAATTTCAACCATATGATCTTTGTCACAGACAGCTCCTTGTGAGTTAAGCTGCAGGAAAAAAACAAAAAATGATGAAAATTTAGCCCAACTGAAATTTAATCAGCTTTAAAAGATTTACATAATATTGACACAAATCCTACAGCCTGAAAGCTTTCAAATACTGTCGCCATACCCACTATTGCCTTCTTTAGCTTCACTCTTGTTTTTAAAGAGTTTATCTTGCAACATACCAATTTTAAGCATTTTATCATAGATTGAGGTGCAATATAGCATTAACGACATTCATTCAAAAACAAAAAATGTAAACATTATTATCTCTTTGTACAATTATTTTTTTGTCGCTTACGCTTTGTTTTTCAACCGACGATATCACTTTTGTGGTATAATCTTTCAATCCTTAGCAGAAAGGCATTATATTTGTAAAAATAAAGATTGTGTAATGACCTAGCGATCTTGTAAAACTATCACAACTGGTTATGGTGAACACGAGTGTTATCAACTAAAGTGACAAGCTTAACACTAGTTTCCCAATGGATATACCCAGTAGAGATCGTGTGAAGCGTGGAAAATTACAAGTGATTTTTCATTAAGTTTAAGAATACAACTGGTATACAATATGTGATACATAAAAAAGGATCATACCATATCTATCAATTCAGGAAGGCTTTCCTTTTCAACGGAGTAGGGCTTCACAACTGTTTTAGTAGGGGTTTTTTGCGTATCCTTAATATGTTCCGGTTGGGACTTGCTAATCCATGGTGTCCACCCTGTTTTGCATTTTGCCTTCTGTTCGTTTTGATCCGTGGGCTTAGACGCAACTTCCTGAAATAATTTTTTTAATTCTCTAGAAAAAAATATCTATAATTCCGCAAAAGATTGCTGCACATGTAGAAAAATTTATATTTTCATTTAAAAATTGTCATAAAATACTTAATCAAACAATATCAGGACAATAATGGGGTCAGCGCCGTTGGCTTTGGTTACGGTGATCACTGGTGCCAATCATACAACAGACAGTTTCATAATTAGATTAATGGATTCGTTGTCGAAAGGATGGTTGTTTGTAAACTATAAAAGCAAGGCGTAGCGAGAGTGATTAGCTCATCACCAGCCTGGTCTTAGCCCGATCTTTATATTCTTACTCTGTCCACAAAACAGTGGTTAAAGGATACAGTTGCAAGTGATTCCTATAGAACAACTCTTGTTGATTGTCTATGAGAAGTCTTTTTAAAAAATAATTTCTTAACCAAACAAATGCTTTATTTTGAAATTTGAATTCTCTTTTGTGTTAAAATTTTTGTAATGTTTGTTTGAAGATAAACTATTACCTCTTCGACCGAGACACAGGGTTGTCCCTTGCATAATTTCTTTCCTCTGGAGCATGTGCAAGAATGACAGGCGTCCTCCACAATTACTTCTCCCTCCAATATGACGTGGCCATCGGGCAATTTCATGCAGATGGGTTTGCAAGTGGCACGGGGAACACATTCTGCCTCCGTGGAGTTGCTCATCACTTCTCCATCGAGACAAGACTTCTTGTATTGACATCCTTTTCAAAAAAATTTTTTTTTAAAAATATACAATCAATCGAGAGAAGTCAAGGTAAAAAATTAATACTCGTTGTTTGAATCATAGCAAAACAAATAGTTAATAAGAGTAAATGATAAGTATCCATTGTTTAACCTGTTTGCTATCCATACTGTAGATATACTGGATCAACAGTTGAATCACTATATTCAGCATCTAGCAATTTCCATAATTCATTGTATTCATTGGAAAGTTCTATTTCAATGTTTTCATTTCCTAATTAATTCTTGAAATGGTGGTCAGAAGCTATATCGTGTTTGCCGGCTGGGCAGGGAAATATGATATGAATTAATACTCTTGTCGTAAAGAAGTGAAGAGCTCTTACCTTCAATACAAGTATCCTGTGGGCACATATCGTAGATTTGTGAGTATTGAAGGATATTGTCACAGTTTTCAACAGGGCAGGCAGACATACAAGGACTGTAATTGGTACAGGTTTCATCGCATTGCATTGCTGTAATAATGAGCACATAAATTAAGACAAAAATTAATACATAAATAAACTCATTAACTGAATTCTAAAGAAGTTAATATTTTTGGTACAGGTCAATTATAACTGCTCCACTTCTGCTCCACTTCTGCTCCACTTGTACAAAAACCTGATAAGATCACCACAGACAATTATGAAATTTATCTAAAGACAACCAAAATGAAGTTGGCTCTTTTTACAGCATTTTTTAAACATCTTTACTCTTCTAAGTGAAATATTCCTTAATATAAGTTCTTTAGTTCAATTTAATTTTACTTTTCAATTTTGTGAATCAATATTTTATGGTTGTCATCTTTTAAGCAAGTAATTTTTGATTCATTAGAAACTAATATAAAATTAAATTTCACTTTGTTATTCCACTTTTTGTGCTACGCTACTAAAATTATTCGTAAACGTTGTGATAGTCTGTCTGACGATGTTTCTGAAAGAGTCGAAACACGTGTCACAAGATGTATTACAAAAAATGTATTAACAAAGTTATCCAATTTAATTATATATTAAAAATAAACATCACAAAAATTACCGCCGAATCAATAAAAGATGTTATAAAGTATTACATAACTTTTGTGTCACTTAGAACATGGCAAGAAATTTGGCTGTAAAATTGGAAAACACCGCTTTAATACTTCTCATTATATTATGTTTATTATTACCGAAAGTCAAGTTATTCCTGAAGTTATTTTATAGGCCAGTGTCTTTGTATTCAAATTTAGTATAAAGATATTGTGTCAAAAATAGTGATTGAAATAACTACACACGGCAAAGATCTGGTGTTCGCCACTTGATAGCTACTCCTCGACTAGCACATTCATGGGCGTATGCTGCCAAAGCTGTACAGAGACACGCACAATCTCCTCCGAGACCGCAAGCGCAGGAATCTCGTTCACAACGTGCTTCGAAATCGCCAGGTGGTACTTCAGAATGGCAGGCATCAAATGGATACCTCTTGATAGCACTACATTGTTGAGAGGCCCAGAGTCGGCGTTCAGGGTGTTGAGCACATGTATCCTAGAGAAATATAGCACTATAAGTAATACATTTTTTACAGGGCTTCGAACCGTTATTTTTTTCATTCCGGTTCAAGTAAAAAAATATATACCGGATCGGTTCCGGTTTTCGTTCCGGTAAAAATAACGGTTTTCGGTTCAGCTCGAATCCAAAAACCCAGGAATTTACCGATTTGCCCAAATTACCAATGTGTTTGAACACGTGCTGAGCCAAAAAAAAAAATTTTTTTTTTTCGGTTCGGTTCCAGTTTTCGATCCGGCAAAAATAGCGGTTTTTGGTTCAGTTCCGGTTCCGAAGCCCTGCTTTTTTATGTTTGAGATTTGATACTTTTTTCTATGTGTGAAAGTTTTTCTCTCATTTAGTATGTTAGTGATTTTGCTTTAATTGTGAGAGGTGTCTAAAAAATAATAAAGCACACTGACGACAAATAGGCAGCTTAGGGCTATTATAAAATAAAACAAATCCTTTGTACGAATTAGTATTATAATAATAAAAATAACAACGCTTTATTTACCCAGACAAAAAGTGTGACAATCAAACTTTACAAATGTCAATTGAAATAAACATAATTTTTGGTCAGCCTACCAATCGTCAACAGTTATTATAAGTTATAGACTAATAGTAATTACCTTTGAAATAAGAGATTTCACTAAAAGTACATAATTAAAATACATTTTGAAGTATGCATTTATAGGTTAATTATACCTAAATGCACCAGACAGGTCTAACAATAACTTGAATACATTATTTAGGGGGAGAAATACAGTAACTACATACATTTTTGTCAGATATCAGATAGGTAAAAAAAACATTGCGGCACTTTGGATAAATACAGTCAGTATATTATTAACATTGTATGTATAAGAGTAATGTTTTCAAAATCATTATTAGAAAATAGTTTGAAACTTTTAGATTAGATAAACTAGACAGTATTTGTATTTACCTGAACATCTTGAGCGGGCGGGCAGTGAGGTTGCAATTTCCAAGAATCTCCAAAAAGCCTTGCGGAAGATTCAGTCATGCCACCAGATGGTGTTTGAAAATCGTCGGCTTCATTGTCATTGAAATTTCCGCACAATCCTTTGAGCTGTAAGTAAATTGTCATGTTAATTTATGGTTGTTGTTGTAAGAGCATTATGCGCCTGTTATCTGGAAATAATAATATGTGCTGCTAGAACATTTTACTTAGGTGTGTTGAGTTACTGGTAAGGTTAATCAATAATATTAGGTGTACTCACCCTGCCTTTCCATTTTGGATCAGTTCTGACGTACACTCTTGTTCCCTTGTCCCATTGAAGAACGATTCCTAGTGAAGGAACTTCGGCGAAGACAAAAGCTCCAGCAATACGTAATCGTATTCTGAAATAAATCAAAATACAGCAATTAACATTAAAATCATTTCCTTCTCACACATAGTGTCTCTGAACAAAATTATTGTAAGTATACGTTTCCCACGGGAATATTGTTTTGTCTACCAGTTTAAATAGCCTTCATTTTTATATAAAATGGTATCCCAGTTGGTTCTTGACTTTTAAGTCATACAATATGTCAACTTTAAGAACAAGACATTTTATAATTTTGTCGGATTTGACTGTTACTTTGTGGAATTTTTTTTTTAATATAAAAGTAATATATTTTATGCGAAAATTTACACAAAAAAAATGATATAGGTAAAAAGCAATATTGACTATCATTGATTAAATATTTTAACTTCATACAACAGTTTGGATTTCTGAAATATAACTATTTTAATATCTTATGACATAAAATAATAAGGCTAAGGTGCCAATTTTTGTTTCTTGCAGCAGAAAAAACTTATGCTTGGACCAAACTGTCACGAATATAGGTATATAATATTTATAAATCATCACCATAATTTAAATAAAATATTATTAACAGCTGTAGAATTATTATTCTCCAGCAGTCAAAATAATATAATTCTTACAATAATGTGTCAGTCTGATGATATCAAAATACCCACCCTTTTAGAATCAATAGGCACTTCTATTATATGTTATGGTCATTTCCATTTTGATTTTCATGATCACATGTAATTTCAAAGATCTACAGAATTTTTAATTGATTATGTACTTAAACATGATTATATACTTAAACAATTAAGATTGGACGTCATTAATATCAAATCAATAACAAAATAATTCAGATTACCACGAATAAATTACTGAATATATCTTCGTTGCGTCTTTGAAATTGGCTATTGTCCTTTTCAAAACTTTACAGGAGAGATAAAAAACAGTGAGATTTACAAAGTCTGTCATCTATAACATCCATATATTTTTAAAGCAATTCCAGAATAAGTTTTATCATAATCGTTTATTTTGAGATGGAAGTTCCAAAAAATGATGTTTTGTTTTTAATTATTTTGTGTGCACATAGCCCATTAAAACTGAGCATTTTTGCAAATAGTCCTACACACACATAAATACCACATAATTGTTTATTTTCAGATGCATCTCCTGAGGAATTAGATTGACATACTCTTATCCGGTTTTGAGGAACAGTGCAGTGAATTATTATAAATATTCTGGTGCATTAATCTGGTTTTCTGAAAAATATTCACATTTTTATGCCGATTTTGAAGGTGCAACCAGTGTCGGCGCGAGGCTATTTGGCGCCCTAGGCAACGATTATTGGCGCGCCCCCTCAAACAAATAGTCTTTTTATTTTATTTTTAATAATGAAACAAAACAATTCGAGATCTTTAGAAATTTTTATTTTTATTTACCCATGTCCACTCTCAATGTGGAGCATATGACCTCCTAATGGAGGAATCTCAAAAGAAGTTTTCCTACGTGAACTGTTACTCAGTCGCTCAACATCTCATTTTCGAATCACATAGAATCACATACATAAATAATCATAACGAACAAAATAAAATAAAACGTACTATTATTTATTATTATTAGAGTATATAAAAATAGTTTGAATACTCCATTTATGCGCCCCTTAATGGTTTGCGCCCTAGGCGGTTTCCTATTTCGCCTGTATGGTGGCGCTGGCCCTGGGTGCAACGACGATATATTTCTTAGTTATTCTTGCATATATACAATAAAAATTATTTAATAACTGTCAGTTCAAATTCATCCGAGCTCTTGAATGTCAGAAGATCTTGAAAAGCAAAACCTGGGTCATTTGTGTCAAAAAGTATGGAAATATACAAAATTTTAATGATTCAAATTTGACTATAATTTATATTCAAAAATATTTGTGAAAAATATAAGGTTTGTCATTTTTTGGAAGGCTTATAACGATTGAAATTATGATTTATATTTTTATCTAGTTCAATAATTACCTCTTAAGTTCATCTACATTGGGTAATGGCTTGTCTTTGGTGAAAGTGATGATCTCAGCTTCGTCTCCAGTTCCGACTTTAAGTGTGACAGATTTGGAGCAAGTAACTCCCGAAGTACCACAAACTTCATTCTAGAACAAATTTATAAATTTTTAAATTCCTTAGTGATAATAGTTTTCTTGATTCAGATACACATATTAAAAGCGACTACACTGCGAAGAACTATAGTGCGTTTTTTGTCTGACTCCATAGGTCTTTAAAATAATAAGCAAGCACTTCAGCATAATATCGATCACACACTCTAATCACGATGAGGACATTAGGCTGTGAACGAGCACGAGAAAGATTGGTTCCCTTAACGGACACAATGGTGCATCAGCCAACATACAGAAGTCCCTGTGTACCATATGAACTTTTCGATAGCTATAATATTTCCCGAGAGCTTATTTTTGGGCCCAGCAAGTGGAGATTTATATAAATATCTATTTTTACTCTTAGAAGAACTTCATTGAATTTCTACTCATTTGGCATCTACTTACCAGTATATACTAAAGAAAGACTTTCATGATTCAATTATTAGATATACTCTTGTGAAGAAGTTGCAAGTGAAGAGTCGAAAAGCTAGTGGGTTGATCAACTACTAAATAATATCATACAGAATTAATGATCTTAAAATGCCATATGTAATGAAATATTCCATTTGTGATAGTTCGTATAAGTAGAGTTTATTGAAATCAATGTATATGTACCTGAATCTCAACACTAAACCCTTCCTGTTTGGTATCCAAAGATCCTTTGGTGAGAAGATATGTGCACACGCCTTGGAAGTCATAGTATCGTTTGTCGAATGTTTTGAAGTGAGAGTCTCCCCAAGTGCTGCAGACTCCTGCACATGTCCTCTTCTCACAAGACCATTTACCGACGTGACATTTACTGAAAGTAAATCAAACATTGAATAACTGTGCCATAACGTAAGATAAATATTCCACAATTTATTGACGTATGAAAGCCAGTTCGTTTGAGCGAGTAGTCATATTCTAACGATACAAAAGCATTAATATACTGTATAAGCCCGAATATGAAGCAATTCTTTTACCTTAAACATTTTTTCAAAATGCATGTCCGCTATATTCAAGGTTCAGCGAAAGAAATAAATATACGTGATACAGAGATATATGTTCTATATTTTTCTTTTAACACATTGTATTTTATTTATAAAAACTTCTTTCTCCCGCATTTAGGTAAAGTGTCAGCCTACATTTGCTTTTTGTGGCCAGAAGGACTTAATGTTTTTTTGCATGCAAAATGTGTAACAAACATAATAAAGAAAATGTTGATATTATGGAAAGGAAAGGATCAACTTACACTAATCAATAGAATTATTCAAAGAGACAAGAGACAGTCGGTAAAAAAGCTGAAACCACAATTTTCTTTGTATGTTTGATTTTTTTATCCAGTCCTGCTTTGGATTAATAAACAGGTTATGTTATATACGACGCCATGATATATTTGATCTAATGTGCAATTTTATGCAACGATTAGTTTATGAGACATAAATTCTCTTTCAATGACTTTTTAACTAATCCCCAATAAGCTCAATGAGTTTAAATAATATGTCTACATTTCGCCTCAGTTAAAAACAATTCACTTGGAATATATCAATAAAAAATAATAGAATTTATGGAATCTTTATGATCGGTCACTGTGGAATTAATTTTTTGATCAATCAATTTGGTCACTTAATTTGTACTGTAATATGAAAAAGGGAGGGGGATTTGATTTGCCTTACCAGGTATTGCAATCTTGTTGCATGGTCTGGCCATCGGAGTAGCTCTTTCCTCCGTGGTGGCATGGGCAGTTTTCGGGTAAGACACACTTATTTGAAATGCTATCCAGGATATAGCCGCCCATGCATTGGCAACCGGAATGGCACTCGGCAGGGGTGGTACCAGATTTCTTTTTGTGCATGTTCTGAATATAATGAATAATACTATAACACTGGCACTCATATATTGATTAATGTTTTATTTTTTCTAGTAAATGATATTATATGAATGGAGTAAATGAAATAGATCGACCATTATAAATTGTCTGCTTAGTGAGGGTGCTAGTATCATGGGAGTAATGTTTTCACACCACTTTATTGTTTTTGTTTTTAAATATTAATGTAAAGTGTAACATTATTATTTATTTAGTTACAAATTTTTATTTTTACCTTGCAAGTGACAGGTTCAGTTGGTTCGCATGTTGTGAATATTTGAAAGTTGGCAGCGCTGCATTTGTCCTTGATGTCTGCCGCTCTCGGGAATTCAACTATGTCTCGTGCGCTGGCAGGTCTGCATATCCATTGGGCTCCAATGCATTCGCTTTAATTAAAATAAAAATATTTATCAAATGGTTAATGCCATAAATCTCATAAAACTGGCACTGAACCGTCTAGAAAGGTATTTTGTTTTTACTTAAATCGTATTTTTGTGACTCGTTTAATAAAGAGGTTATAAACTGACAAATTGCTTTTTTCTGATTAACTTTATTTTGGAAGAAACTGTCAATATATTTAGTTGAAACATGAATAATATTAGCAATTAGATATTTTGTAGTAGTTTTCAACTGACATTAGATAGTAATAAAAATTCTGTTATTTTATAAAATCTGTATTCTTAATTTTACTCGTTCAATTAGTCCATCTAAATAATTACCAAAGATCTTGTTGCTTCAGTCCTGGTCGCACTTCTTTATAATGAGATGGGAATTCGATTCCGTTATGTCGGCACGGGCACGTTCCGATTGGAACACATTCTCCTTGACTATCCAGAGACTGTCCCGGGGGACAGTTACAGCCTTCCACGCAGCGAGGCTTGCATCTGGCTTCATCAGCGGCGTCAGCTTCATCTTCGTATCCGCCGGCGAGATCGTAGCAACTGCGAGCGCAGGAGTCACCACATACTTGATAAGTCTGGCCACCGGGACAGTGGACCTCTGGAAAATTCGACAATTTTTAGGATTTAAAATTATTTATACCTTCATTCTTCACTAGAATTTTTTTTTTTGCCAATAGTGATCATTTCTTAATGAATGATATTATAGCATTGTATTAATTAGAGTAAAGCGCAGAGACTCTATAAAGGCTTAAGTAGAAATCAATTTTGATTGATTTGTTATTCTGCTTGTCGCTTGTAGCTTACCGCATTCTTTGACATTGAACCTCCATTGAATTTTGATACCGGCCAAGGCACACTCGCTGGCATAAGCTCCGAGGATGGGACAGAGGCACCTGTCGATGGGAGCTTCGCAAGAGCACATGTCGTACATACAGTCTTCATAGAAAGGTGCAACGTCTACACTCCAATGACATTCTGAAAAAAAACAAATGAAAATTTTCACATCATAGTTTTCAACGAATACAGGGTTGATGGAATTAAATTTTATTAAAATCGTTTATCTACACTCATATTTCAAATAAATGAAAGCTCTTTTGGATCTCATTGTCCTGTTATAGGTTGACATTTGATCTTACCTTCGAAAAGTTGACTTTTCAGCTTAGCACAAAGTCTTTCGGCCGTGGCTTGGTTTTGAATTTTCGCTTTGCAGGGATGCGGTGCCTCTTTTTCCGGCAGATCTAAACATTTCTCCCCTGTCTTCCACTCGTTAGCAAACGGAATAACAGACTGTTCCACGTCGCCTTCTGGTGTCAAGAAGTCATCTTTTTGATTGGCGTTGAAAGTTCCACACAATCCCTGAAGCAAGGAAATTATCCTTTGTTTTAAATTATGTAAAACAAAATCACCTTAACCGACTTCAAATGCTATCTTCCACTATGAAGCATTTTTTTGTTACTTATGCAACATAAAGAAAATTAAATCTCAAGATGAATATGTTTGTATTTAATTAGTAGTAGTAAAAATTAAAAATATTGTATGTACAGATTGTTTGTCACCAGAGATCCCAACTATTTGTAGTTATCAACATTGAAACATAAGCTTTTTGAGTAGTTTCTGAACTCTGAAAATAATAGTAAAAATTCATAACCCTTAAATTAAAATCATTTACAAATTTTGTAAGGATATCTGTAGAAATAATATGTGAATATCCTAATTACCAGGGATAACTAATAATTTTATTTTCGACAAATATTATTTTATTTGAACGTAGGTATATTTGACAGAAAACTTTATCAAGATTATTTAAGATTTTATCATAATGCATTTTACAAGAAAACATAATCTCTTGTTAGATTAAACCGGTGACATTTCCTTAGCAATATTTTCTTACACTATTTCGTCAATCGTAAGTTTTGTGATAAAATATTGAATGAGCCCGAGTTGAGGGAAGCAATCAAAAAAAATACTACCAGGGGTATTCATTATTAATCTTGACATCTGGAGAAATTGTGATGTGAATTTAAGTCAAATTGTCCTTCAAAAATAATTTTAATTTTTAAGAAAATTTCATTAGAAAAATTACAAATACTATTTGAATAGTTGCCCTAATATTCAATGGCAAACTTTATTTGTCACTTCACTGATTTAGTCAAAATTTTGCTGGTAATTTTGCTACGATTTCAAAATGTGACAAACAGTGGACGCAGATAATAGCTTTACCAATCAGTGCTTGATATAAGTGAGTGATTTGTCAACTGTTTGATTTGTCTTATTCTGTTGACTCTGCAGGATAGATGTGTCTTCTAACTTGCGGACATATTATGATCATTTTCGAATAAATAATTTCCAATGATCTTTTTACTCCATAGAAAGCATATACATAGAGTATTAGTGACGGAAAGGTCTTCAGGCATATATTGAGTTATAGATATTGTCTCCGAATAATCCAATAAAATTTGAACTTTCCTTATTCTTTTCTGATGGAATTTTCTTCTCTTTGCCTCTAATAAACACAATAACAAACATCTTCAAATTTCCGACTTGCATCCGGATGCTTCTCGAGCACAGAATTCAATGAATTACCTTTGTTTTACCCTGGAAGCTAGCTGGCGCATCAATGTGAACTCTGGTAAGACCATCCCACCAGATCTCGAGGCCGTTTGGCATAGCAACTAAAACCAAAACAAACATCATAGGTCAATAACATAGTTGAAATTGTATAGGAGTACAGATGTCCTAAAAACATTGCTGCTTTAACCCAATCCACACCCCTGATAAATACACACATTTTCTGCAAGTGTGTTTAGCTTATACATTCTTATACGCGATACGTTTGATGGTGCTACATGCGGCTTACATTTTTCGATTACAAACATATAATTTTTTTGACGAGGGGTACTCGGTGTTACGAAAATTTTAAAAGGGATACAAAGATGTTGAATGTTTGGGAAACACTGAATTACTGTGAAACATTAGTATTGCTCTTACCAAGTATGAATATAGAAGAAACGGTTCTGACTTTAATTCGATGAATTTTCAACGGAAGCTTTGTTACTTCTCTCCCGTTGATAACCACTTCCCTTCCTTGCTTGAGATGGATGACGTCTCCTTCAGATCTTATTGTTACTGACTTGGTACATGAAGGCTCACCAACTGAAGCATCCGCAGCCATATTCATTTCCTATAGAAATAGAAGAACAGTCATTAAATCAGTTAAAATAGTTAATATAAATAATTGGTTAAAAATAAGGTACAAATGCTTCACCCGGGGGTCTGTGATTTTTCTCCGTGAATAATTACTTGAGCTGTTAAAAACAACACTATTATTTGCACACTTCTATTGTGGATTTGATTTTGGCAATAAATCAAACATTTTTATGAGGAATACTGATAAATTATGATTAATAAGAAATATTTTTTTATAGCATACTACAAAAATTTAGTCCCTAAGTCAGCCAAGTGGTAGCTTAGAAAAAAATAAGGTAGATTTGTCGATTTGTCTTATCTACGTGTCTTAATGTATCATAGAAGTATCTTAATAAATATACATTTTCAGAATGTTATTTCCCTACAATAAAAATATGCAATCCACAAAAACACTAAGTAAATACAGATTACTGATGTAAAGACGTGGCTTACTTCACTTCTCAAAAACTTAGTTGTTCTATGGTTTGTTTTTTTTGTAAACAGTAAACCTTATATTATTAATATTAGGTTTAAAAAGAATTCATGATTAGTTTAAATTATTCTGTTTATTTCCCTGTCACTGGCAGAACAATTACATTACCTTGCAGAACATTAACTGTCTCGAAAATTTTAAATGTACCGAAAAGACAGAAGCCCCAAAACATTTGACTCGCGTTGGCAACTTTGTCATACTAAAATTTTATTTCGTATTTTGCATAATTTTCTATATTTCAATATGGATTTTTTGCGAAAATTAGTTCCGAAATTTAATTATTTATCTATTTTCATGTACATTACGAAGGAATTACAAATTATTAATATATATTCCTTTTGTAATGTACAAAAATTAGCTATCACAGAATATTTGAAAACATTTTTAGTATTTGAAATTGGCAAGGAATTCAACTGAGTAAGTTCCGACAAAGTCTACCAGATAAAATATAGTATCTGTCTGAACTCACTCACGTCCACGTGGAATATGTCAACATCCGAAGTAAAATTGTGTATATTAACTATTACTATATTAAATTGTGAAAAATGACAGCCCCGGGATAAATTACCAAAAATAATTATGAATGAATTGAAGAGAACAAAATATGAAAAGCGATTGATGTCTCATTTCTAGAAACGACGAAAACACACAATGCAATACCACCGTTTCTCTTTGTCTCTTGCTAGTTATCCAGAATATATCTCATGCTAGATTGGTAAACTTCATGCTCCTGTCCATTATTTGAGAAATCGTCGATATGAATTGTTCCAGTCTGCTGATGGTCTTACCAATGAGAAGAGCTTTAAAAATGTTCAATGGTATTGCTTTGGATGTCAACATAATTCGCGTGGATTTGAGTGAATACAGATGAGTACTATTCAAGTATCTGTTGAAGATTTTGTCAGAACTTATTCAGATAACATCTTTACCAATATCCAAAATTTATAATTTTTTCAATGCAACTAGCCTATAATATTTTTAGTATACAGTAGCTATAGTAGCTTTGATTAAAACATTATGTGTACAGTCATTAGCTGTTTCCTATGAGCCTGGAATCTACTTATAGACAGGCAAGATTCAGACTCTGTTAAGACGTCCACAGTGTATGCCAAATCTAGTTTGATAAGATTAATTAAAAAAAATAAGTATTCTGTGATTATAGAACTCGCCTCTGATATTGCTCCAGAACAAGCAACGTTCTCCGCTTCGATACTGTAGTTAGATCCTTTGATGAGGTAATAGGAGCATTGTCCCATGAAGTTGTATCGTTTGCCATCAAATGTCTGGTAATGTGGATCACCGATAGCCGAGCATCTTGATCCACAAGCCACCTGAGTACATCGCCACTTAGCATTTTGGCAAGTACTGAAACACAATTTGAATGAATGAGAATTTATGACATTGAATATTATTAATTTAAATATTATCAGTAGAAAAAACGACGCAAACTTTTCAACCTCAAGGTCTGCCCATAAGTATGCGGCCGATGGGCTTTTACACTATATCAAAACGTAATATAAAAAATAATGATTTATTAAGTATAATACAAAGAGACACAAAAAGAAGAGTTTAACATTTACCATGTATTACACTCTTTAGGAACAGTGGCTCCAGGCGGGAATTGTTTTCCTCTCAGGCGACACGGGCACTGATCTTTGGTAACGCAATTGCCCCCATGTAGCAGTGTTCCTGCTGGGCAGAAGCAGCCTTCGGTGCAAGAGCTTGCAGACTCTTCGAGAGGAGAGCCTTCGGATATGGTGGATACAGCGCTACCGCAAGACTTCTGAATGGAAGGTCCGCAGGCTTGATAAATTCGTCCACCGGTACAGTTCATCACTGAAAAACAACCATATTAAATTATAATAAGTAGTCACCCACAAGTCATCTATCAAAATCGATCAAGCTTTTTATTATGTACATTTCATTTAAATGAATCTTGATGCCTGCATTGTTTTATTAAATGTTCGAAAATTCAGAAAATGACATTAACAAATCAAGTAAGTAATTTCAAATAATAACAATAAGGTTCCATATTATTAATTAAAAGATTCTTTTAAATTATTTCTTTTTTTTGATAGTTTAAAGGACTTAGTATGTGGGCTGCTTGAAGTGAATAACATAGAATACTCACAACACGTGTCCTGGTCTCGCCATTGTGACAAGGCTTTGACTCCTCGTGCAACACATTGACCTGCATAAACTTCAAGACTGTCGCATCCGCATTCTTCGCGTGCTAAAAATAATTTAAAGAAAATCGACTATTTATTCCATACCGAAATAGTCATTATTTATTTGGATAAAATGAGAATCAAGCCAACATTAAATTTAGACAAAATCGGGTAATAATATTTGCAACTTACATTGATTAAGTGGGCATCCACAGTAATCCCATTTGCATGACTCAAGTAATAAAGAGATATCCATGATCTAGAAAGAAATAATTTATTGATTTATAAAATATAATATGTTGTGTCATATACAGTGCCGAAGTCGTAAACTAAAATGAAAATGACTTTTATGAAGTAAGCTTATTTTTAGTGAAATATTGTATACCAGCGCCCAACAACCTATGCCACTCGTGCCACCTAATGGCATGCGAAAGAAGTTTTGGTGGCACATCTAGAAAGGGACATCAAACTATGAACTAAATATTGAGCTGTTAGCTTCAAAAATTGAACCTCGAGAGAGTCATAAATGTTTACATATTGTAATTTTTTATGATGTTTTTATGTAGCGTTTACTATTATAGACAAAGAAAATTGTTTTAATATACAGTAGATTTACTAGTTTTATTTCAGTGTCACACTGAGTGTCTAGTACTTTGAATCACCTGTTTTTGGTACACCAATGCAATCGGGTTGCCGACCACTGTTGTATACCATCAATTTAAAACATATTGCTGTATTTTACTTTACCATACCATGCATTAAAAAAAAAGAAAAACAAGCTGAAGTGAAAATGGTCCACAAAGATTTTTTTTATATCTTTGTGGACTAATATCTAATATCGATAGGCACAATTGATAACTTTATTAAATAAACATATCCTCGGTATACTAGAAAAAGGGTTGAAGTAAAAAAGACCTGCAGTCCTATTCCCGCACGCATACCTTTATTTTGAATGGTCTGAAATATTTAACATAACACGTTTTGTGTATACAGACAGTCCAAGACATTGACGTATTTCTGACCGTCTAAAATCTATGCATGCAGGAATAGCAACACTGATGTAATATATTTCTTCAGTTTAGGATTTATTTTGTATAACAACAGTACCAACCTTACTGCAAGCGGTAAACCTTGATTTAGCTACCAATTTGTTGCAAAAGTCGGTTGCCCTTAGTGCCATTTCCTTTGATTGAGTGCTGCAAGCGTGTTGCTCTGATGGCTTGTCATTGCATATATCACCTGCAACAATCATATTTACTGTAACCGTGGAGAATCAACATGTTCATAAAATAATGCGTACATGTTTCATGTTGATGTCTGATATAATATAATTTTCTGTGCAAGCACACTTTTCAGGGACATTACTTTTATCAATGGTAAACAAAAACCGACTTTTGAAAAAACCGGTTTTCGAATGTTAATATTGTTTGAAAACCGGTTTACAAAAAATGGATAATTCAATTAAAATAGTGAGAAAAAGTTCATTTTTTTATTTTGTTTCTTTATATACATAATAATACACAAGAAGAAATTATTTGCTGTTACTCTTCAGAAAATATGATTTAAGAAAACACAAAGCGTCCACTGTAACAAAATTTCCTGATATCGAAAATACCCTTTCGCTGGGTAATGATGTGGGGCATGTGGTTTTTAAGCCATCAAATAAAAGATCAAAATTTTCTGTCCTTTTGTTTAAAGACTCGTTTATGGAAAATTCAGCACAACCCGTAACGTAGTTGAAAAACCGGTTTTCAAATGTCACAAATTTTGCCAAAAAACCAGTTTTTGAAAACCGACAAGCCCTAGTAGCCACCAAGTGGAGGCCTTTCAATTCTCAACTTACCTACATCTAAGATATATTGCTGATTAAAAGCAAATGATACAAGATAACATAAAGTGATTGTAAAAGCTTACCTCCAATTGTCTTTACCTGCCAACTATTAGCAAGTGTGGCGATAGATTTGGGTATGATTCCGTCTTTAGTGATCATATCATTGTTCGGGTTTCCGTCAATAATTCCGCAGAGACCTTCAGTGCGGTTCCACATCGATTCAGTCACATCCACTTGTACAAGTTGCTGAAACATAAAAAATAAGTTCTTCTTATTATATCTATTCTTTTCTATGCCAGTCTTGTGGGTGAGTGGTCAACGTTGACTTTGATTGTGCTGCTCACGGACTTCAATCATGTAATTTAATAATTTATTTTTTTAATAGATTTACGACTGTGTGATTGCTTAAATTTTAATTTTTTTTTACTTTTTAAAAAAATATTTGACATTACAGGTTACGCCAATGAGTCAAATATGTTGAAATTGAAAGATCATACGAGACATACTCGATGAGAATATTTAAAGTCACATGAGATTAACTCAAAAGGAGAATTGACTTCACAAACACCCATGTCTTAGATCTCAAATTAAAATTGAAAAAAATCCAATTTGACATTGACCTTACCGGGAATCAAACCCAGACCCACCTGATCGGTAGAGCAAGCTCTAACCAACTAGACCACAATCATGGATGTCTAAAATTCTTTCACACCCATCCAATGCTAAATCCGGGGCGTATCGAGAACGACTAGATAACCACTAGTCCTGTCCTAGCCCTATCCTTTTATTCCTACTCTCTCTGGAAAAAGAGAGGTTGAGCAACTGAGTAACATGCAGTTCTTATAGAAACACTTCTGTTGAGATAAACTCTATTAGGTGTCCATTGCTCCACATTGGGGGCGGAGATGATTAAAAAAATAAAATAATGTCAGTATCCAAAGGCTCCTGCACCATTTTTCTTCTTAAGACACAACTGAAGTAGGTTTTGAAAATTATTTGGGAGATTGTTTATTATAACAAAGCAATATTATGTGTCACCTTGACATTCCACTTGATCTTCACACCGAGAGATTCAAGATTAGCCATCACCATATGACCGGCCATTTCCACTCTTAAGCCTGGTAACTGTGCTGGGATAGGCAGCAATCGTTTGCTGCTCTTGAATATAACTCCTCCATCGCCTAAAATTATTTGTTTATTTATTTAAGTGGAAAAAAATTATACAAATTATAAAAATACTATGCCTAGCATATGGACCAGAGTACATAATATAATCTGATATTAAATAAATACATGTTTTTTTTTTTTTTTATATAATTATTATTTTAATCTTTTTCCCTCTTTTTTTTTGTTATTTATCCTCGAGAGGAGGTCAAACCAACAGTGTCTGCGGCAGTCGTTCAGGTTTTGGAGATCGGGGTTTTAGCAGATGTTGATATCCAAACATGTGAATGTGGGGGATCGGGGGGGCTAAGGAGGTTTCAGTAGGAGGACTCTCCGCGGTCGCGCTATGTTTGTGTGAGGGTAATCAATGTAGTCGTTAAGTAAATTTTTGATAGATTGGTTAGGATGATCCGCCATGTCACTATAGAACTATTAATTGCTAACCCCAATTAATTGCAGCTCGAGGTTACTGAATCAACCACTAGTGTCACATATAATGCCTACGAATGAGAACTAATACCACCACAAAAACAAAACAAAAACCAAAGACCACGCACCCGCCTACGCCCAGGTAAATCCAGGACGCTACGCAGGAAAAGCAACATCAAAATACACCAGATGAAAGGGAAATTGGAGCTCGGCTCCACCATCCCCATAATTTGATGTATAGATATCAATCAATAAAAAAGAATACGAAAAGGGTGCTTAATCTATAATCAGTACGCTTTAGCAAAGCCAAGACAAGATTTGCACTATTATGAACTTTCTAAAAATTGTGAAGTTTTGAGGTAAAATTTACTAGTTCAGCAGCGTTGATTTGACTGGTCTCTTTTCATTAGTTATTTAGTATACTCAAGTAATTGTTAAGACTTAACGCTCGTATCCTCTTCCTTCCCACAAAGATACTGCAGTCATATTATAGTTCTGGCATAAAATGTTAAGTTGGAATTATTCTTTCTCTTTGCGTGTATAGATAACTCAAAACTCTATGTTTTTGGCAGAACACTAGTAATATTTTTATAACAACCCTACACTACTATAATACATATTGAATGAGTCTATTTTACAAAATATATAGAAACTCTTTTGTCGCAGGAAAGATAAATTTATTTATTGAATTGGCATTTACTTGGTAGAACTCCATTTTAATAGGGTAAAATATCAAGGTATTTCAGTTCTACAGTTTTTAAAAAAGTTAAAGGTTGATAGCTATTTCGGCTTACGCCATCGTCAGAACTATGCTTTAAACGTACATTTACTTGGCTATATATACTGTCTAAGAAGAGATACACAATGCATCATATTATTCACTCTAACATACTATCGTGTAATGCGAATTACATAGGATAGACAGGTAGAAGCATATCAACACGTGTTAAAGAACACATAAGATCTTTTAAAAATAACAAATCTGACTCACAATTTGCAAATCATTTTTTGACCGAGTCTCATGACATTAGTTTAAGTTTAGTTCCAACCGTTCTGCATCTTTGTCATAAGGGTCAAAAACTAAATTTACTAGAACAACTTGAAATTACCAGACATAAACAAAACATCTTAAATGAGCAAACCATTATTAATCCATCGCCGTTGTTAAAACCCTTAATGTAATCAATAATAAATATCAATATATTTTTTCCTAATTTACTTGTGGAAAATCCCACATTGCTTATTGTTTTTCAAATCACTTAAGCCATAGTTAATAAATTTAATGTAGCATAATTAATAATAAATATCAGTTTAAAGTATTCTAATTAATGTTTTTAAAAACCCAGACTGCTTATCTTTCTTTGTAACACTAAAATCACAGTTAATAAGTGCAATATTGTAATTAGAATTTGAATTAGTATGTTAGAGTGAATAATATGATGCATTGTGTATCTCTTCTTAGACAGTATATATAGCCAAGTAAATGTACGTTTAAAGCATAGTTCTGACGATGGCGTAAGCCGAAATAGCTATCAACCTTTAACTTTTTTAAAAACTGTAGAACTGAAATACCTTGATATTTTACCCTATTAAAGATAAATTTAATAAATATCAGTCTTGGTAAACTTTAAATTGATCTAAGATATTGTAAAAGTGACCGAAGAGAGAACCTGTTCCTAAAAACTTTGATTTTGAAAATGAAATTGATATAAATTGACAGAATTGTGATATAAATTCAATTTGTATCTTACTGGCAGCTTCCAAAACATATTCCTTGTCTTGCAAGAATATGGACAAGCGCCTGGTTCCACCGACATTCTGGATGTTCACGCTGAAGGTTTCATCTCGCGAATCACGTATTAGAGTATGCGGGCATGCTGAATTGAAACTGTAATAATAAACGAGCAAAAAATTTTACACTTTCTTCATAAAAATTTGATTAAAATATTAATATTTCAAAAATCGAAATGAGCAAATGATATGAATAAACTTTATCAGCTAGCTTTATAGAAATATTTATTCGGCTATTATTCTAATTATTGTTAATATTGTAAAAAATCACATTTGCTAATTGTGATAATGCTAAGAATAATTTTTGAAATGCATGAAACATATTTATCTAGAATTAAAGGTTTAGTATTTATTGCCTAAACTAACCTGTAAACTTTGCCATCGAATGTCTTGTAATGAGCTCCACCCCAAGTGAAGCAAACTCCTGGCTTGGGCCTGCGGGTTTCAACTATGTTCATCTCATTGATACCGTAAGTGGTTGGATCGTATTCTCCAACATCGCTGTCATTCTTCATTAATTGACGGTGCTAAAAAAGATAAATTGGTAAAGTATTGTGCTTTTAGTTTATGGCATAAGTGATTAAGGAATCTGCAAGAAACAAAAACTATGTAATTAGTTTAATCAGGCCCACACAGAGAGGCAGAAGGGGCATCTACCAGAGGGTTGTTACTGTTGGACTTAATTAATCTAATTAATGCATATAGAGTAATGTATGACCAGTAAGTAACTCTTATAGATGTTTACAAGAGAAAAAGTCTTTTGGAGAAAAAGTTTACCTTCCCTGCCCCTCACCATTCAATCCTTAATCATATTATATCTGTTTCAAAATTAAAAGTTGTCTCATTAGTGCCATTAACTATCATTCTTGCTTATTATTATTTAATTATTTTTTACGTGTAGTTATACCAATTCAATGTATTTAATTAACCTTTATTAATATCTTTATATTTTTAATTATTATTATTGTTGCCTATCAAATTGTGCCTAAAAACATGTATCTTAACTGTATCATTGAGGAGATATCGTCTTCGGTGTGATGCAGAAAGGAAAACAAGTTTATCAAATAAAAAAAAAAGATGTTTACCAGACGTGGGCAAATGCGGCTCTTCATTGGGTTAAACTCACTTTCATATATAATATTTTTTTATTTTCTGTACCAATTAAGATTTGTGTAGAAATGTAATTTAATTGTAATTTCTGTATTCAATACTACTTGAAAACGTGACTATGGTGTCACTCTTATATATATACAGTGGAACCCCCAATTACACTACCCCGAACTACGCGCTGGCCTGAAATATTCGCCGCAAATCCTCCAATTGCACGGTCCCATTCCATTGTCGTTGCTACGAGATGGTCGTCTGTGCCGCGCATACAGTCAAATGTTGGCTAGCGTCTGTGTATTCAACACGTATAGCGGGCGACTGTCTATGTGTGGGATTTTGGCGCGCTTTGCATTTTATCACTTGGTAACTAAATATTTCGTCAATATTTTTTTTTTTGCAAAACTAAGGGAAATCTTAGTTTTGCATTTTTTGCGGAAAAAACCAAATCCCTAATTTTATATGAGATTCACACTCCCAATTACACTACACCGAATTACACTGTCCCGACTTTAGTGTAAATGGGGATTTTACTGTACTTATTATATATAAAAAAAATCCAGAATGTGGCTCTCGTTGACCTCATGTATCCAAACATAAATCTGATTATTTCAAACTACAACATATTTTTCTTGAATACTTGTATAACATATTATTTTAATTGTAATATTACCCCTTGTTTAAAACCATAGTGACCGCTGGCACCATATGTGCCTCCTGTTTTTATAGAGTGAATCACATCTTCTTCCATGCCTTCTAACATACTGTTTTGGGAATGTTTCGAATCTTTTGATTTATAGTCGACCCTCGTCGAACCGCCCATTGTAATAACTTGATTATTTCCTGTGAATAGAAATTTGATGCTTGAAAATGAGGTTAAATATACAATTTTTCACATATTCTACAGTCGATGATAATTAAATATAATTTTTACAAAAAAAATGATCAATGATAGAATTACCTACCATACATACACTGAGGTACTGGCCGCGGCATGAAAACTCCGCTGGCGTATGTGCAAACATATGCTGCTGCTGGTACAAAAGAGAATTTAATTCCAGTAGGACAAGATATGGAGCAGGAGAATCCGTCACTATCTCCGGAGCAATTGTATCCGCCGTTGAATCCTAGTTTTGTTGCAGCGCATGTTTCAGTTGCTGGAAAATTAATTTTTGAATTTAGAATTCTTTACATGTTGATGATTTATTTGTGTAATGTGGTTAATGAAACTTTGTGAAAATTGATTGTTACAAATAGTTAGTCTGAAGATGCTTCTCAAAGAGGCGAAACATGTGTCATCATTTGTAACACAATCAGTGGAATAAGAAAGTTATCAAATTAAATTGTATATAATATATTTTAACAAAATATACTAAAACATATTATAAACATCAATTGAACTAAATTATGTTTTTGACTTTAACCCTCCAGAGACGAGAGTTTTTTTCCGATAAAAAAAATATTTCTTAAGCCATATTGAAGTCACGGATAACTTTTATTCCAAACTAAAATTTAAAAAAAAAAAAGTCGTTGTATAGAAACCCCGCATGACTATATGGTCATGCTCTTCCTTTTATTACCGTGTAATATTGTGTACGGACAGTAGTAAGGATGAGCGTCACCGTATGGGCACGCAAACATTCAGGGTTGAAATATAGCTAAACGTGAAATTTTTAAAAATATTTACAATTTGACCTCTTTAGATAAACATAATTTCAATACAAATATATAACCAAAAGAACTGTAAATAATTTGATGTTTTCATAAAAAAATAACTAACAGCTTAAAAAAGTAAATTAAAAAAACGGAAATTCAAAAAACCGCATGTACTTTTGGTTGCCGTTTCTGTCCCCACGGCTGATGATTTACTGAAGCCTATACCCTTCTTAACCAAAAATGAGCGAAAGCAACGATATTCAGGTAGAAAAAGGATGAATAGTGGGATCAATAGACAACGGTGTTTACTGTGACCATATGGTCACGCTCGTCCTTGGAGGGTTAATATCTTTATTATTATTTGATAAGATTAAGTAGAAAATATTGCTTACAGTATTGACACTGAGGTCCTCTGAAGTCTTGTGGACATTGACATACATTAAGCGAGAGGCAGTTTCCTCCGTTTGTACACGGAGGATTGCATACAGCCAGACAATTCGGTACAATTGGCCATTCTACTCTTGACGGAACCCAGTTTCCTTCCTTACAAACTACATTTGTTACAGTAGAACCGTCTGGGAATTGGTGACCTTTGGCACAGGAAATTGTGCAAGATCTGAAATCAACGTAGAAATTATTCAATCATTTTTATAATCACTTTTATAAGTAAAAAATATGGAGGTTTGTTGTTTGTTGTTAAAAAAATATTTTATACTGACGTCGAAGTGCAGCTTCGTCTGCTGTTCTTGGGTAACGGAGGATAGTTGAGGCAAGGCTTCTTTTCGAATTGACATTGGGGTCCGCTGAAGTTATCGGGACAATTACATTGTCCGGGAGCAACGCATATTCCATTATTTTGACAGCTCGGAAGGCAGATAGCTACAAAAACAGAACGGTTACAAATGAGTATCTCTCATAATCCTCGTAAAAACATATGTATTTTAAGTTATGGAGTGTTTTATCCATACATTAAATTCAATAAATGACAATTATATATGGTTAAAAGAAATGGCTCACGTTCACAAGAAGGTATGGTGCTCCACTCGGAATTCTTAACTTCCCATTCTCCCTCGGAGCAGACTATTTGAAGGTTAGTCTGTCCGTTGGGGAACTGGTGATCGGTCATACAGGTTGCTCGGCATCCAGTGTGCATGGCACACTGCAGCATGGAGTTCATGGGGGTTTCTGGTTTTGATTCGCATCCTGAGGAATAAATCGTTAATGAAAAATGAGATTTAAATTGCTTCATTACATCTTCGTAGTTAAAGATATTTTTCTATATAACATCTAAAGTATTGCTTTCCTCGAAAATTATTTTTAGTATTTGATCTTTATGAAATGTCACATTTTTAAAGTACATCAGATTTCATAAAGACACAGTATTTAACATTTCATCATGGGTGATTCTTTCAACATGTAGAAATTCATTATTCACAACGTCATCAATTTTAATTTTATAAAAATCTTTTATTTCAAAACCAATTAACGTTGAAAGAGTATAATTTGATCTGCTTATTATTAAGCGAGATAAAATTATAACAATAATACGCATATCACCGGTTAGAATCGGCCAAATAGGTCATATATATCCAGATGTCCTTATCATTACCGTTCCAATTAAGATTTATCTGAAATTTACCAAACTTCCTGTATTTAGCGATAGTTTAAGTACCATTATAAAATTATTTATACCAAATATTTAAATTTGCATGAGATTTACCCACGCACGCAACAAAAGATAACATTATTATTTAATGCAAGCAATTAATTAAGATAACGTTTGTAAAATGAATTAATTTGCGGTCAGATTTATGATGCAGAGTAAAAATGCAGATAAAAGTTAATTGTATTTTATCAGTGCTAATTTGAAAGTGAAAATAACAATTAATGCTGTTACAACAAAACTTCAATCACACGGTTCAGGTGAATCCTTCATTGTCTGGGGAAAACAGAATGTCAGATTTCTTAATTAATAAAGTTTTAAAAAAACTAAAATATGAACCATGATTCTTATTTGTTGAAAAACCTTATGAAGACTGCCTTTTATATTAATACAATACGTCACCAATATTGTAAAAACATGTATCTCGTGTTTTGGTAAGGTTACTTTTTTTATTGGTCGTGATCTCTTATATCATCTGCACATTTTTGTATTTACACGTATCTTTATTTTCAACGCAGAATGGAACGCATTGATTAATTATTGCAATACCAAGCGTAAGTAAAAAGTTTTTTTTATTTTTGCAGGAATATAGTTTTTTGTCTCTCCTGTCAAATTTACTGAAAATCGAGACAAGTGTTCTTGCAGAATTGATGACGAATAGCTCAAAGAAAACTTATGTTTTTGTAATTTTTATCCAATCCAATAGAAAAGTTTTACCATTTTGCTATGTACATGGCTCACTTCATTTCTCAATAGGTCATATTATATGCGGTTTTTAATGCTTTATTTTCATATACAGAAATCATTCCACAATAATTAATGGTCAAAAGTATGATTCAATCTGTTACTAGAGTAAATGAGTTAATAGTAAATTCACTCTAACTGAAAACAATGATATTTACTACTCATTGATACTGAGATATCTTCTCATCCTATTTTAAACTAGATAATGTGCACTATTAGCAAATAGGCCAGGGTCGACATTCGTCCTGTTCTATATATTGTTTTTATTACAGTTATCGAATCAAAAGCTGTCCATAAATAATCAGGAGGGAAATAGTTTCATTATAAAAAACATTACAGTGTACAAAAATATTTGAACGGATAGCTGAGTTCTAATAACTGAGAATTTTTTCCACCAAAATTATTTGAATTGTTTTATAGCTATTTTGGTGTAATTAGAACTACTGGTTCTGATGATGGTGTGAATTTGAAATAGCTATCGACCAACTGAAATAATTTTTATGGTGAAAATATGTTATTGTTTTAACCTTCTTTTAATGGAATTAAATATCAATTGTTTGTTACACCCTACTAATTTTATTTTGTTTTGTGCAAATAACACTGTAATATTGTATTCTCTTATCAGTTGATGATGATCGTCATGAGCGAAACCGTTTCTGATAATATTAAATAAAAGTGGAATTAGTACTATTGAGTATTTTTTTTTTTTAATATATTGCCTTTCCACCAAATATTGACAGTGAACATCCTTATAAATCAGGGGTGAGCAAAGCGTAATGTAACTATTTAGTCGACCACCTGTTGATATGTACACATCTCTGATGCCTTTTTTCTGAAATTAAAACTTATTTTTGGCTTTAAATTACTGATTTTCTTATGATCACCTAACACATACGATGTTGATAGATTGCCATCTATAATTTTTTTAAAAGCCAATCATAGTCATCAAAAATTTGGCCACCCCTGCTATAAGTGATCAATGTTTATAAAATGAAAATCTTGTTTTGACTCTCCTGAAAAGTACTGATTTACGACTTGACACTCTTTTCATTTCGTACACAGATTTAATACTTAAAATATCAGCGATACGTTTCTGTTTTTAATGATCAATGTACAACCAAAAACCGACTATGAAATTTTATATTATGGTAATAAAGAAATACATACAACGTATCTAAAATTAAGTTGAAAATAATAAATTTTAATAGCAATTCTGTTTCAAACTATTTTATAGATTTAAAAATTAACGACAAGCATTTACATTTTACGTATCAAGCAAATTTAAGATCTTATTTTACTTTCTAATAAGGGTGTTAAGAATAATATTACAACAATGCACGTAAATTATTACATATTAAGTTTTATGTTGTTACATTGGATAGCAGATATGAACCAGAATGAGGCACTAATTGATTTTAAATATTAAAATAAAATTAGCTACCAATCTTTCCTAATTAGTTCAAAAGTATTAAGTATCATAATAATTATAAAAGATAGCTAATAGCTATTTCTACTTCAAGCCGTCATTGTCAAATGAATTGCGTGAATAGCCAATATGATTGTTGTGGATTGAAATATATTTTTTTATTTTGACCTTTTTATAATGCAGTTCTATCAAGTAAATGCATATTCAAACGAATAATATGTTCATTGTTTTTTTGTCATAATAATTTACATTTGTTTTATAAAACATATCGTCGACTTTGGGCAAGAAGTCACCGACTGGTAATTTTTTGAAATTGAGTTTCTCAATTTGATGTTTACTATAGATGCAAGATGTCAGAAACTTATTTAAGTATTTACGTCATATTTAAGAGATTTCAAACGACATAAAATTACTATTTCAAAAAAATGTTTTTTCTCAGTTAGTGACTTTTCGTACCAAGCTGACAATATTTGAATTACAAAATCAATGATTATTCATTTGACATTTTTCCCTGCTAAAACTGTAATTATTTAATGACCATGAGCTATGATTAAAAAGGTGATGTTATATTTAAAAAAAGGCTTGATTTTACCCAGAAAACTCAAATACTGTTAGATATAAATACATTTGGTGAAATATAACTCACATTTTTAATATAATTTAAGATTGTGGTGAATAATGATGCACAGTATTAAATAAACATTTTAATAAGGTGAGAAAATAACAAAGTTTTTTAGTTTTACAAATATTATTTTTTTATATATAGTTGATTTCAGCATATGCCTTCATCAGAACTATGTTTAAACTTACTCAGCTATATATTGCTGGCTCAGAAGAGATACACAATATATAATGTTATCCGCTCTGACATCCTAATTTATAGTATTACATTTATTAATTTGACTTAATGGTAAAAAGTTTAAATTAAAGTGATTATTTATTAATAGTAACATTAAGGGCTTTAATAGCGGTGATTGATTCATATTTTGTTGGTCATAAGCGTTAAGGTCATTGTTATTTTTTCACCTTATGGCAATGGAGTTCTACCAAATAAAAGCCAATTCAATCAATAAATCATTTTAACCTTTTTGCTAGGAGTAAATTATTGTATATAATGATTTTCGACTTAATTTAAGATGAAACGTTGAATAATCACTTAGTACTCCTTTTATTATGCTTTTTTTTTACAGAACTGAATGACAAAAAGTCTCAATCATAAATGTGCATTTAATTTAATATGTATAATACATTGTGCAGATATAAATAGTTGAAACTTACCTCCTTTATATGTAGTCATGAATGAATTTTCACGGTTCATGAAAGCTCCAGATTCCATTCCAATAGAATGTCCTGGTAATTGAAAGGTATGGTGACCCCTATAATAAATTTATCGTTAGAATACTATGCATGTTATGTTAGTTACGATTTTAATATTTTGAAATCTATTTTGCATGTTTGTCTACTTTTATTAGTTAATTATTTCAATTATTTTAAGGTGAGATTAAGATTAATATTTTTTTTGTAACCTTTTTTGCTTCAGATGTGGAGAATATTTTTTTATTTTATATGGACTCTTAATGGAGCTTATTTCAACAGAATTTGTTCTACGATAACTGCTTGTTACTGAGTCGAGTCAACCTCTATTTTTACAAGAAAGTAAATTTAGAAGGACAGAATAGTGGTTATCTAATTGCTTTGTCCTATGTCCTGATTTTAGAATCAGATGGGTGGGAGGAAACTTAAACATCACGGACATCCATGCTTTTGAACACGAATCCATGAATCAGTTTATTTAACTACTCATACTGGGATTTGCACCACAATCAAAGTCAAGGGCGTCAATCCCTTGCCTACATGCCCGACTGTTGACAATTAAATAAAATAATAATAAAAGAATTTGAAATCTTGACAAGCCCGCAGTCAGACATTTTTAAAAATGCAAAAATTGATTATGTAACAATATTTGGAGTTCACATAAAAAATCCTATTGTTGAAGTACTACCCTCAGAATCTACATAATGAGTGGGCATTGCTGAAAAAGAATATATTGATGATTGAAGAGGCGACTTACATTGTTTTGACTCCTGACTTGGTAGGGCTTTTGACGAAAGCATTGGCCCATTTCTCTGACTTCAGAAAGTCTGGAATATTCCCTGGTAGACTTACATCTCCAAGTCTAAAGACAAATGAAAACAATTATTATTGTATGTACCATCAATTATTAACAGAAATCTTTTCACCCCCTTGCAGCTTATTTATTTTCATGTATTTGAAATGTATTTTTGTCACTGCATGCAAATTGTACTTTAAAATTTAAATTGATAACTTTCGTTTTTCAATGGTTGTGTTATGTGTTTCACCTCTTCTGGCGGGAGAATGATCCTTTGTTCAAATTTCAAAATGTGTACTAAAAATTGTCAGTCTGTATAGATACTATTAAAAAATGCGAAACATATTAATCTGTAATCCGCAGAAAAATGTAACCGACATTTCCGTCAACGTAACCGTAAGACTTTTTTGAAATTCCTGTCGTAATAAGTTCGCAAAAAGAAACTTTAATGGTCCAAATATAATAACAGTATTTAAGAAATTGTGTTTGCGAACTTATAACGAGAGTAATTAAAAAAAAACCTTCTTCTGTAAATTTATGAATTGTCGCTTACGCTTTTCTGTTGATTATAGGTCGATATGTAACACCTAGTAAAACAACCAGTAGAATAACAAAATTAAAAATTCATATTTTATGTTGAAAAATCAATCTCCACTCGCTTGACAGTTAGATTTGACTGAAGATTATGATCTTAATTGATGAATTATATCAACTACATATAAATAATATCGTTGTCAAGTTATCAAGTGTCAAACAGGTTGATAATTCTGAGTAAACAACAAATAAAAATTTTCAGCTTTTAGAATAAAGTCTCTAGCATCGATATTTTATTTTACATAGATAATTATAATATCAACATATAGATGCATTAATTGACACAAATAAGAGTATAAAATTAGTAGACAGTGACAATTGAATTGTCTTTGCAGATAAATGTTTTCTTTGGCAAACTGACATAATACTCAGTTGACTTCCTTGCTATTTTTTTTCTTCATTATAAAAGTTTTAAATTTATAATTTGTCTACCTTGTGCAATGTTAATTAATTAATTAAATAAATAAATTTATAATAAATGCACCAACTGAGTTATTCCAGACAAAGAATTGATATCAAAGAATCTCTCTGCATATTTAACTCGTTTTTGTCAGCTTTGTTGCTAACCAACTTCTGCCAGGAAGGTTAAAAGGGAAAATTAAAAACAAAACGACGATTACAATAATTTGGGTTAAAATAGCAATACAAAGTTCAGTTATTTAGTTCTGAAAAGACTTTCGAATATTGTTGATGACTATTTCAACCAATGATGAAATGATTCACAAAGTAAATACAAATTAAATCACAATATTAAAAAAAATATTAATGATTTAAACTAGAGGACACCTTTTCATGATTAATGGTAACAAATATTATCATTTTTGAGGAGTAAATATTATAATATGAATTTTAGAAAATAATGACAATCTTATTTGATTATTATAGACCATAACAATGAAATCTGTAAAATTTTAAAAATGCTCAATTATTCAGGTATATTTCCAAAATAATAATTTTATCATCACAGACCATGAGAACTTTAAAAAAGCCTAGAAAAAAGTTTATGATCATTTAACTATGAATAGCCAAGTGTGTAATCCTGTCTTTAACCATTAGCTTTATTTGTTGACTCTTTGTAATCTCTTCTATTGATCTTATTTTTTAATGAATTTCAATCTTCAATAATTGAAAGATTAAAATAATGGATATGCGGGATAATAAAAAATTACTTACTGAGAATTTGCTTGAATTCGACCACCATAATTGTAACTCTCTACATTTAACAAATGTGCAACAAAAAATGTGCACAAAAATAGTCTCTTTTCATATCCTAACATTTTGATAGTAATAGAGTCCAGAAGTGGACAAAAAATATATTTAGAAACCACTAATCTATAAACATTATGAGTTATAGCACAAAAATGAAATACTAGATCCAATGAGGTCTTCTAAACAATGAGGAATAACAATGATTTGCTACGCTTAAATCAAGTGATTCTGTCAGGGACGGATTGTAAAATAAAACCTGGATCTGGAGAATATGTTATCAGCTACACAAAGCCAATAGCGGACTATGAGAGGAGGGGAGTGTTGGGTGTGGTCTGATCAATAGTAGAAAACAATCAAATCAAACATACAAAACATACAATCAGCTTTAAAAAGAAATGCATACTGTAACATACATCAATTCTATACTTGATACAATCAAAATCTGAATCATGTATAATTTGTGATTTTTAAAATCATTGATTAGGGAGAAAGTATAACCAAATATTATTTTATTGATAATTTAATAAAATGTTGTTGGAGGCTTTAATTCTTTTTCACTTTTTCTCTGTTTGGTTTTTTTTTCGATATTACTCCTACGAGTCATAGGGTTGATTATCAAATTAACACTTAATATTTTAAGCGCTCAAATTTTAATTGAGAATTCTGCCATTCCTCAGAAGTCTTGTTGATTATCCATGGCCCTGAGGACTTGCATTGCTTTGTTACCTAACATTTAGAATAAGCCTGTCAATGGTAGTACCACTAAATAGAGCATTAACACTCAAAATATTCCCAGAGTTCAATAAGATCCATACCAATTTCAAAATTTTATTGTCATATATTATATCTTTGTATAACTAAGATTGAAAATTCAATAACTGAAAAATTGTATTTTTTTTTTAAATAATAAATTTAATTAAGGGTGAGTGTAGTGTCTACAGCATCACCTATTATTAAGTGACTTATTTACTGTAATTGATAAAATCTAGGTTAATAGTATTTTCAAAAAATCTCAGTTGAGCTATGTACATATGCATTCCTTATTATTGTATTCTAATAAAATTCTGTAAAAAAATTAGCAGGCAGCCAGTGGCGTACTTAAATAGTGACCACCTATTTTTTCTGAACTTTTATTTTGTTGACAATTCTCCATTTTGGTACTATTTACACATTTAATTAGCTATGAATGTCCAATAAAAGCTGATAAAAATTAAAAGTCAATGTTAATATCAATGCATTTGATTTTGTTAATGTTTAACACTCGAGTACCGAAACATTGAAAATAGGATTGAGGAGCGATGGGGTATAAAGTGACCCCAGACTAATTTGCATAATATTTGCATTGCATTGATGTCATTGTAGATTACAATAAATATCAGCTAAATATTATTGATATTTAGCGAATGTTTGAATTAAAAGAAAATTTGCAATGCCAATCTACTCCATAGGAACTCAAAGGTTAATAAAATTGTTATTGGAATTGAATAATAAGCAATTCTTAGCTCAACTAGAATGTTTTGAAAATGAAAAGCTAGATTTTATCAATTGCACAAATATTTTTAAATATTCATTTAATAATTTGTCCTTATTATAGGTGTTGCTGTAGTCCGCTACACTCACCTATAACTGATAAATTAGAATACAAAAAAAAAGTAATCAGCTTCCTTCATCTATTCCTATTCAAATAATTAATAAGATAACTACGGTATCTGAATAAAGTATTCAAACTTATCAAGTTTCTTTTGTCTTCGATGAAGAGTTTGTCAGTTCATTAGCCTTTTAGCTGCCATAAATAATTAATAGTAATTACCTAGCACGCCGGCTATAATTTTCAATTATTAATTTAATTAGTTATCGACAAGATAACTCGTCTCTGGCGTGTTGAGCACGAATTTTTTTACAAGATATCTCGTATATGGCAGCCATCGAGTTAAACTAAATTTCTGACAGCGGCACTAAACTCTCATACTAAAAAAATATTTGGTATGACAGCTTATAAAAGCCCAAACATCAGATACAGAGATCTATAGGTAATTGGGCATTTTGGACTTGCATTTAACATATCACATCACTCAATAAGTCCCGGGCCTAACTAATAAAACAACAACTTTTAGTCAAAATTCAACTTTATTCATCAAGATACACTTCTTCAAGAGTGATACATTCAGTCCAGCGCTCCTCCAATTTTTTTATACCTTTTCTGTAGAACGATTTGTCTTTGGTTTCAAAATAGGCTTCAACTTTGGCAATCACTTCTTCATTTGAGCCAAGCCTCTTTTCCTGGAACATTTTTTTGAAGTCTGCAAACAGCCAATAGTCACTGAGGGCCAGATCTGGATTTTACGGTGGGCGAAAAAGCAATTCGAAGCGCAAATCCATTCAATTCGACCATCGCTTTCATCAACTTGTGACACAGTGAATTGTCTTGGTGAAACAGCATTTTTTTCATTTGCATTTGAAGACGGTTTTTATTTATTTCTTCACTCAGCCGACCCAACAACGCCATGTGATATTCACTATTAATGGTTTTGACTTTCTCAAGGTAGTCAATGAACAAAATTCTATGCGCATCCCAAAATACGGAGGCCTTGCCAGCTGACGTTTGAGATTTTGGTTGCTTTCGACGGCTTTCACCGGCTCCTGTCCACTCAGCTGACGATCTTTTTGATTGAGACGTTTAGAAATGGATCCATGTTTTATCCATTGTCACATATCGACGTAGAAAAATCTGTTTATTTTGCTTAAACATCTCCAAACAGCACTCTGAATCATCGATGCGTGGTTGTTTTTGATCGACTGTGAGCAAACCCGGCACTCACTTTGAACACAGCTTTCTTATTGACAAATGTTCATGCAAAATAGTGAATACACTGCCTTCTGATATCTTTACTTCCTCTGCTATCTCACGCTACTTTAATTTACAATCAGCCAAAACGATTTTATGGATTTTGTTAATATTTTCTGAAACATCTGCCGAATTGGGGCGAATTGCTCCTCATTGGGAGCGGACAAGGATAAAAAAATAATAATAAATGAATACCACCTCTTAACCATGGTTGTCGATGGAGCAGAGTCCGAATAACACTTATTAAGCCATTGATTTTGCTTTAAAAGTATTTTTTCCCATATAATGTTCAATATTTAATCAACACACGAATTTATTTTTCATCCATTGTTTTTAAATAAACAAAAGTTGCTTCACTAAAACCACTGTAACTTTTAAACTAAACATCAGATTGTCATGAAATTTTGACAAGTGTCATTTGAAGGTTAGGACTACTAGGTTAATTTTAGGAAAATTAGGAAGTGGCGGCATCTATATGTCAGGCCCGGGACTTATTGAGTGACCTATGTATAAATACAGTGCATTGTACATTTGGATTTTACTGCCATCTATGAATGGTTTCTGAACTTTGACAGTTTCAGTAGTCAGCAATCGGGTAACGAATGGTTTGTCAACCAATCACCCACTCTATATTGAAATCTCTTTAGATATACTCAAGGATATATCGAAATTTGATATTGACTTTGTAGAGAATTAGCCCCATACCTAAATGATCGCCAGGGTACTTCTATTATAACTAGACAGCAGATGCCGACATATATCTCCTAGTTTCATTGTTTCCTCATAAATATTATTGTTTGTAACAAACAATGGAGTCCTTTTCAAAAACATTGTATGTAGTTCGACTCTGGTTTCAGTTCATCTCATTTTATCACACTAATTAAAATTTTAGAAGTAGAACATAGGCGCAGTTAGCATAATCAAAAACAGGAAAAACTTACGTACTTTGATTGTTAGGTACTACGTGCTTTTTATCAAACGAGATAACTCATTCTCAGTATCCTGGTAGGATGTGAAAGTGGTTTCAATCATTTTAGGATATAAAATGCATTAAAATATATCGTGTCAAGGACATCCCAGACATATCGCATTTTAAAAATACACTTAATATCTATATTATAATGACATTGTAACGGAAAGTGAAAAATTATATAATTGGATGCAGGAAGTAAAGCAATGGCATAAATAGAGATATTTTTTTCCAATATATTTGGCGGTAGCTTTTTGGAAGTTCATTTTTAATATAAAATTAATCTTGATAACTTTTTTATTACACTTGTTGTGTTACAAAGTGTGAAACGTGTTTCGCTTCTTTAAGAAGCATCATTAGACAGCAAATCGTAAGGTTTACAAATAAACTAAAAATTGGTTCTGATTCTCAAGTTATAAATTACGAAATAACAGACAGGGTTTTGTCCTTTCCTACTGGACGCAGGGAGGGGGTGTATATGTAATTATTTGATTATGTCACAACAAAATTTATTGTAAGTGAAACTACATTTTCACTAGTTTAAATATAATTTTGCTATCTCAGGCAGTAGAAATGCATCATACAATGAATTTACAATTTCACTGCTCAGTATCAATGAGACTTTATTTGAGAGGTATATGTAGTTTTTTTAACCATGTCCGCTCCCTATTTGAAGCATAAGGCGACTACAAGGTCTCTTAAAGATTCTCTATCTCTCGCTAGTCTTTTTGCTTTCTCATTTCAGCGCCCTGTAGCCCCTACACAGTACCCAAACTAAATCTATATATTAATAGTCGATAATGTCCGTCCGTCCGTCCGTAAATTGTCCCCGATTTCCCCTCCTCCTGCACCTCCCCTTCCAACTCATCCCCGCTGTCACCATTTTTTTATTCATACTAAAGACACATTTTTTCAATACATTGTTTATTTGACGAAACAAATCCAATCGTTGAAAATTTGAATTCTCATACAAAAAAGCGCCGCGACCGTCGATCGAACCATCGCCTGCAGATTATGAGTTGAGATCGTTACCGCTCGGGCAAACAAACAACTGTCAGAATCGATCTAATTTAAATATATATATTAAGCACACATTTAAATTATTCTAAAAATTCCAAAATACGCATACTTCACATGCATACATAAACAGTTGAATTATTCTAAAAATTCCAAAATAATTAATACTGCATATATTTTTCGTGAAATGTATTTTTTTAGGAGAAAGAGTTTTTGAAGAAAGAAGTGTTTATATCTTCTACGAAATATATTTAAAACGGCAAACTTCAACATTATTCCAAAAATTTAAATACTACAGGGCAGGGCTGTCGAGACAGGGCAGGGCCCCGAGATATATTTATTTTATTTTTAGAATTTCTGGCTTATTCAATAAATAGGTTTGTAATTTTCTGACTACTTAAAAATGCAACAAAAATCCCCCCATTGAGGTCAACGGGCTTACAGCTAGTATATCTTTAATAGTAAAGATGGTCCAGTTTCAGAGAACGATAAGTCATGGTTGGAATAAATTTGAATTGAATTGTGATAAATTACTAAATGATTCACCAAAAAGAATTCACAAATAATAATAATAATCACTTTTTTACAACTTAGTTTAGATGTGTCAAAACTTTGGTCAGCCACATCTTAAAACTATCAATTTCTAGGTGTAGCACTGTGGAAATAAGCCATCGATACATTTGTTGGTAAAAATATTCTTATATGATTTCAATAAAATCCAAGTGAAAATGTAGTTTCATTTAAAACACACTTTCGCCATAACATAATATTATTCATTTTTATAAAAATTGTTCATACTAATTGAAATTTTCTTTTACTGTCACTGATGTTTTCTTTTTAGACTATACGGCTTTCTCATTATCTTACCTTCGGATGCACAACCTTATCACAAATTAATCTGGATAATCGAGGATCTACAGCAGTATAAAATGTATAAAATATGTTGGGATATTTATTAGAAAAACAATACAAATAACAAATAATATTTTTATTAATTAGAAAGGCACTTTGAAAAATTTACAATAATTTAATATGCGGTTTAAGAAAAAATAAATTGTATAAATTTCAAATCTAGGTCAGCTCCAGGTTCACGCATTACAAATTAATTTTAAATCTGATTATTTTAGTGCGTAGGCAACACACAGCATTTCAACTTTATAACTATATATGCGCGTATTGTAATTCCAGATATTTATGAGATAATAATAAATTTGACAAGGTTACATTACTTGTATAAAATAATTATATTAAGTGAGATATCATTTTATACTCTATTCATTTGTAGGTTTGTTTGATTTCGAAAATGAACCAAAATTTAGTTATTTCAATAATAGTTCTAGAATACAAATCAATTTATCATATAAATCGAAAAAAGGATGCATTCCTGTAATAAATTTCGAAATCAGAAAGAAATCTCAATGTAATATTTTTATAAAATGTCTTTGTCCATGGATGGATTTCACCAAAAAAATCTCTTTTAAATGAAATGGTGTCTTAACTAATTATACTTTAACCCCGGTGGTGCTATTTCAGCAAGCATACACATATTTTGGACGGCCCAAAATACTCATTACGTAATTGTGTTGGCATCTGTATTATCAAAACATTATAGTGTTGAGTATTTTAGACCGTTCAAAATGAGTGCTGTGTATGCAAGAATATTATCGAAGATTTACATTCATGAAAAAATCCTTGGTGATATCACCCGAGACAAGTAAATAAATATGAGAATATGTTGTATCAATAATTTTAAATTAATTAAGAAATAATAATATTCACTCAATCATCGGCACTAAATAAATGCTTTATATTATATTATCTAAAATTATTTACTAAAAAAGCTGCTAGCTCAATTCCTGTATAAATGGACGGAAATTTTGTAATGCCAATAATACAAAAGTACGGTGGAAATAGATTCACATGAAAGAAGCCACGAGAACAGAAATATTTTTTAAATGCTTAAAGAAAGTATAGTATTACGGGAGTTGAAAAAATGAAACTTAAGTACTCAGGTTTTCAAGATTCATTATGCGGCAAGACGATCATCAACTTCTAAACATGAACGGTAATATTGTTTGTTATCATAATCTGAAACTTTTCTACAGTACTGCAGTGAGGGCTTACTGAGAACCTGAGAAAACCAATGAAACCTTTTTAGTTTGGCAGTGAAGCTTCGATAGAATGGACCGATGCGGGCGAGAGGGAATTCGTTGCATATTTTTAAATCACATACAAAATGCTTGAGTAGGCACCTGTCCTATAACCGACTAACCAACGAACCATGCGCAGAACATTATTGAAGGGCTGTAACTCGTGGATTTTAGCTTGCATATTGTTACATATTTTTACAAATTTACACATTCGACAGCTAATTTTGTTTGCTCGTCATATCAAGGTCTGTTGTATCGGGGTTTCACTGTACATTACATATGAAAAATATTTATGTCAAGCAGTTTCGTTGCACATATCCACCGCTTCAATCAGTTCGAGCCTTCTATATATTTTTTCATGTTGAATGAATTTCACTGTACAAATTTTTTAATTTATATTACTTCAAAGTTTTTATTATAAGCCGAAAAGTAGAGATTCAAAGAATTTTAAATGTTAAGATTTAGATGGATCACAATTGTGTTCCTCTCCATTCTCCAATAATAAAAAAAATACAAAAACTTATCAGGTAATTAAAGTAATTTTCAATGATACATATATTTAATTGGTTAACATGGAAATGATAACTTATTTCAGCTTAAAAATACTCAATGTCTTGTCAGCCTTTTAAAATGGAATGCGTCCAAAACTCACAACATTTATAATTATAAAATATACAAAATTTATGCTTATATTAACAAACATACATAAAGTAACTTTTTTAACTTGTTATTTTTATTTGTTTTTACAAAAGAAGATGGGCAGTGATACAAATAATCACAGTGGTCTATTAATTGACATTTTTAAAAGTTAACATATTTATAATACATAGATTGATACATCGACACGCCTTTGTAGTAGAGCACTTTATCTTCATTATTTCACTGGTTGTGTAACATGTTTCACCTCTCTTAGATGCATATTCAGACAACGATTTCAGTATCAAGAATTTTATCTGAGTGTCGAAAAACATTTCACGCCTAGTCCGGAAAACAGTGGAATAACACATATCAATATTAATTTGATACCACTAGTGAATTTCTATAAAGATACTGACGATTCCATCAAAAATATACAAAAGACGTGCATTGTTGAAGTTTTAAGTTATGCAATATAACAGTCAATTTGAAAATTATAGTAAAAATAAAGTAACAACCAGAACTGTGAAGTTGGAGTCGTGAGGTTTCGGTTGACTCTAGTAAATTTAATTAAAGTACAAAAAGTTGTGCATTTTAATAGGTATTGAAAATATGCAGTTTTAAAAAAAATCTTTAATTTTACTTATACAAGCATAAATTGATGTTTAAAAATTAAATAAATGCAGTTAGAGTACTTTACAATGGGACTTGTTGAGATATTCGAGATGTACTGTTTTTGTAAAAGGTGGATCGAAATTCAAATGTAATGCATAAAAAATTACCTTTCTCAGTCTTTTGAAAAGCATTTAATCAAAAAGTTACAACGCCATTTTCTTGGCACATTAATTTAAATTTAGCAAAATGGAGTTTTGATTTTTTAACTTTACAACCCAACTTAGAGCGTTCATATCTACTCTGTACGTTCCTAGGTTTTCACGGTGATTATCTAGATCAGTGTTTCTCAACCTTTTTGGGAGCGTGGCCCCCTTTGAGTGTCTTTATTTTTCTGTGGCCCCCATACCATTGTTTTGTCTTCCCATGAAAATTATAATTTCAAAAACCCACCTTTTTTTATAGCTCTTCCGAGATTTTCGAATCTAGAATGCCAGTAATTTATTTTATTTACGGATTTACAAAAAATAGCTGCGCGACGTCCGCCATTATGCTCTTTCCTGTATCGTTTTATAAATGCCCGTGGCCCCCCTAAGCTGTGTTGTGGCTCCCCAAAACAAAAATAAATCTCTGTGGCCCCCTTAGAACATGCTGTGGCCCCCTGGGGGCCACATGGCCCACCGTTGAGAAACCCTGATCTAGATTATCGAGACGTCACATTGTGTTTTATGAACAACCTGAAATGGTTTTGAAACATCAGAGACCACAGCATGGTGTCTTTTAATGCATACAAAATCTATTATTTTAGTTTCTTTTTTAATGAATTTGAATATTTTAATTCTATGAAATAATTGTAGAAACAATTTAAGTCAAAAGTTTTTTGAAATATTATTACAAGCAAGTGATCATATTCAGTTTGATGCATTTAATTCCTGAACGAGATCTATTAAGATTTTGCAGATGCACTTGTTAACGTTGGACATGTTCATAGAACAACAAAAATCATATTATATCAATAAGTAACATAGAATACCTTGTCATATGCCCACAACCGAAAAATATTATTCATATTCGATATTTCCTTAAAAATTGGAATAAGTATATGGCTAGTGTTAGTTTGTTTCAACCCTTCAAGCCCAGATGACGTGCATAGCAGACCCAACAAATTCTGTTTTGTCGTCCATATATACCAGCAAAAGTTTACTGATTTTATCAAAGTAACTTGATTTCTAATTAGATTGAAATTTGAGTCACTTATACTTTTTGTTGTATTTTATTTATTTAATCAAAAAAAACTGTTTGACTGTTAAAAAACAAAAGCAAAAAATAATATGTTGTTTTGAAAGATAGCAGAATTTTTTCATTCGAGACATTCTAAACACATAAGGAACTATCGATGGATTCAGCGGTTACTTTGTGGAAGTTCATTTTAATATAAAATAACTTAGATCATTCCACGTATTATGCTACAAACTGTGACACGTGTTTTGCCTCTTTCAGAGGCATCCTCGAACAGTATTACTTTCATGTTAAAAGTCACGTTCAAGTTAAAAAATTAATAGTAAACAACATTTTTTCGGGAGAAGAACAAACATAATTTTAATGATAACATTAAAAACTGGCGTAAAATCATTTATTTAGGAGACACTTCATCAAAGATAGCTAAATTGTTTCCAGAAAACATAGAACCCGCGTTTTATACAGTTAATAATTTAGGTAAAATTTTATTAAACAGTAATGACTGCATAGAATCATTGTCACAGAGTGGTATCTATCGTCTCTCTTGTGTAGACTGCCAAGCTTCTTATGTAGGGCAGACAGGTAGAAACATTAATATTAGAATTAAATAACATATAAGGTGTCTAAAAAGTAACAATTTGTCATTGTTTGCCAATCATCTAATAGAGAACGAGCATAGTTTTGATCAGAATAATAACGTAGAAATACTACAATGAATAAATAAAAAAGGTTTAAAAATTAATAGTTTAGAATTTTTAGAAATAAATAAAAGTATTAACAATAAAGAATTATTGTAGAATAATATCTTAAATAAGACGGGTTGTTCGCCACTGCTAAATTTATTTTCCAATGGTTTAACCCCTTCCTTATTGATGCAAGTCTTTAGTTAATCATTTCTTAACGCAAATGTCATTTGTATTACCATTATTGTTTGTTTGTTTTTCTATCATCCCCTACTTGCCTCCCGTTTTTATTTTTATAATATATCAGAATAGTAAAATTGAATTCATTCGTACTTAAACAAGCATTTGTGAAAGTAAGACTGTCTGAGGATGCCTATGAAAGAGGCGAAACACGTGTCACAGTTTGTTGCACAATACGTGGAATAATCTATGTTATTTTAAATTTTACATAAGGAACTATTTTAATGAGGCTATATATCAAACTGATATCTAAAATGGTGAAAAAAATATATATTTGATACTTTGGTCCAAGCTTTTTAGTGTTACCATATAGTTTGTTAGTGACGAAACTTGTTAAACTTGAATGTACATAATTTGAGCGATTCCAATTTAATTACCATATAGCATCTGGTTTTAAAATTATTTGCCAGAATTTCACCACAAAGGTTTTACAAAACGAAAAATCATTTTTCATATCTATTTATTTGTTCATCTGTGACTCATTCTGCTATTCATTGCATATGAATAAGACGCTATTCAAAATCTATTTTAGGCATCCTTGCATGAAGGGTTAAATTACATTATATTTTATATAATTGATAAAAAAGAAATAATATTTCATTAATCACATTTTAATTGACTTACAATATTTACTTGCACTTAAGACCTAAAAGTAAAATTTAATTAATAATCCTTTTTTTTAGACATTTTCAAAATACCATCGTATTGTTGACTTTCAGATTTTTTTCATCGGTGTCAAACACATTGATTGAAACGAGTGCAGTCATAAGGATGCTTTATTAACTTAACAAAATTCAGACAAAATGGTAATCGTTTTTAAGAGAAGTGTTGAGGACTTGAAAGCCCGCAAGTCAAGAGACTTCTGATCATTTATGATATGAAAAATAAATATTCTGAGCTTCTTAAAGATAAAAAAAACAGCGATTGTAAACATCTCAATTCAAATATATAAAATTGGCTGCATTGGAATTAACAATAATGTGAAATGAAACAAATAATTATGTATTTAAAAGAGATTCATTAATAAAATAAAATCTTGTTTTTGGCACTACCATAAATAAATCGTTGTCGTACAAGAGAAAGTGTAAAATTGTTATGTACCCCTTCATATTGCATTCACATTTCTGTTGTAGTTTTTTGACTTTTGGGGTACATGTTTTTTTACATAGAACATTTTTTTCCAGACAACTAATTAATATGTTTGGAAGACCTCAAATAGTTTTTAAGCCTAATTTTGTGAAAAATTTCATTTTCTCTTGTGTGACGATGAGCTCAATTGTGTAAGAGCAATTGAAATACCCATCTTTGAAAAGATGACAACAAAATTTGAAAGTAGGAAATTTAAGTAACGATATAGAACTATCTTAAATTAATACTGTTCGTAAACGTAACGAGTATAATAGTTTTAAAATACTTGATTATTTAAGAGGAAGAAAATGAAATCATATCAAAATATGGTAGAGAAGAGTATTTGATTTTTATAACTGATTTTTTCTTATTTATTACTCATAAAAAGTAGCTTTTTGTGACATGGTTAAATTAAATGCCTTCAATTTTAAAACGCGCAAATTTTAATTGAGTTGCTTCATGATTACTCGCTAGGTTATTTCCTTGCAATAATTTTAGGGTCCATTAAACTCTTATTTAACACTCTAAAGACTGGACATGTATGCATACAGTGAATCCCAGTAGGCCTTATTAAAAAAATATGGATTGATTCTAGCAAAGTTGTTTATTGTTACAAAGTATGACACGCTATATACTTTATCGACAAGTTATCAATCTAACAGATTTGGCCAGGAGTGCAATTAATATACATTAATTGCACGGCAATGTTTCTGTGATGAATGAATGCGGTGCATGATTCGAATTATAAAATGACGACAGAGGTATTGAGCGTCTGCAGTCTATTTAAAATGCATCGTGGAAGAATGATGATAAAAATAGCAAAGTCTTAGTAAAGTACTGCAAGAGTAATAATCGATGGCTATTGGCATCATACCGTTTATCAGAACTAGTTTTAAAATAAAAATTATCGAAATAACCATTGACAATATAAGAAAATATTTTTAAACCCATGACCTGTGAGTTTAGTCACAAATAAGTTCCGGAAAACATCAATTCTGTGTATGCAAATTCTAGGATTCACTGTACATCAAAATTACTCATTTCACGGTCCTAATTAGCAAGTCAATAATTACTCGAGCATTCTGATGATTAAGTTATTGTGTACACGTATTAAGGTCGAATAATAAGGCACGGAGATCAAAATAACTACTGATAATAACAATACAACAATAAAATATAAGTTTTAATGTGTCTTTAAAACTTTCATTACTGTCATATTTAAAAATAAAAGTGTTAACCTTGGAAGACATGTAAAATACAACGACTACTTATTCAGCAACAAGTTAAGATTGAAAATTCCAGAGTGATCACAGAGGATAAATCGATGGCCTAGTTCCATAGAATGATAAGTAAACAGATTATGTCTCGAGTTATATTCAAATACCTCTCTCCTATAGCTACACAAAAATACAATTAGAAAAAATTACTAGTTTTCTCTCAGTAGGCAGTTCTTTGCACATGCAAGAAAAGAAATATAAACATTCTTCTCTCATTTTCATATATAATATAACTTGAAATATCATTCTATGGTATTGTCATTGTTGCAATAAATTTGAATTGAATTCAGGTAAATGACTAAATGATTCTCTAAAATGACGAGATAAATAATAATAATCACTTTTAACTCCTTAGTATAGATGTGTCAAAACTTTTGTCAGCCGTATTTCAAAACTACCAATTTCTAGTTGTAGCACTGTGGAACTAAGTCATCGAAATGTCATGTGTGAGAACTAGGTGACATTGGCTTATATCGAGTAGTAGGTGAAAGACCGAATAGAAAATCTTTTAACATATCATAAAATTACAACAATAACACAATAATACAATATTTTTGAGCTTTTCATTCAACTCTAAAAACGTTAAAAACCAAGTAAAAAAACAAATTCAATTGAATGCTAAGTACAGTTCAAATTCGTGTATCACAATTTTATCTCAAGACATCTTTTGTTTTTGCGGTATTCTTTTTTCCTGAATAACTTGTCAACATATCGACTAAAACTTCAGGCATGTTGGTCGGGTTGAACAATTTATCGGGACCGCCCACGCTCGGTTTCATTTTGGAGATGCGGTAGTATTCCAAAGCCGCGTTACCTGTCCCCGGGAAGACTGTCACGTTGTCGAACTTGACGTACCACAGGCGTTCGTATTCGGCCGCCGACGAGTTGAGAGGGAGGCCTCTCTCTTGCAGGAACGACTGCCAGACTTGAGTTTCCGGAATGGCGGTCGGCGCCGGTCTATTTCCGTGGGATCCTCCGATGAATACCCGCATCGTGTATATCATGTAGTGGTATTTGTAAACTTCCGTCGAACTGAGAATCTTTAAAAATAAAACCATAAATTAAATTTTATATTACAAATGAATTTATACAAAATTATAGCCGAATCCATATAAAAAAAAATAGTTAATATGTCACCGTGGAGGTTCTTTTTTTTATAACGCCACCCAAATACTACAACTAGATACCTTTGACATTGTTTGGAAATTGAAATTTTGTTTCAAATATAAATAATGTTTTGTTTACCTAATTGGTACAACTAAATAATGTTCAATTGAATTTCGCAGTATTCATAAAATGCTTCTGTGACAGGAGACAATGACAAATAAACATATTGTAAAATTGCTTTTGTTATTAGTGCCCGGACACTGCATGGTCAGTACGGCTCGACACCTTTACGCTGAAGGTAAGAATTTTGATTGATCAATTTTGAGTGTAAAATAAATTTTATAAATACTCCAGTAGGTACCCTGATTTCTATTATTTCTGGATTAAAATACAGATGAAATTAGTTTGGATTTTGAACGCCCTTATTATTCCATTAAGAGAACAATATTTCAATGTATCTATTTTTAAAAAAAACCGACGTCACCGTCATGGCTAAATATTGCTATTATTGTCTTTGAAATTAACATGCATAATTATTATGCTTTCCTATTCATTATCATAAAGTTTCCTTGCCAATGGCATCCTTGCTATGGGCAATTTGTATTTTTTTCTAGCAAGCCAGCCTTAGGTAGGTTTACATTTTATAGATATATCTTTATGACATATATTTTTATTGAATAGTAACCATGATAAGCTCAACAGGGTAGGTTAACTGTGCCAATGTTTGTCTATAGTCATATTTGGCAATATTGTGTTGGCTAAGGCAATAGTGGAATAAAAAAATGATAAAAGATACATTTTCTACAATACTTACAGTGCTTTGTATAGAGCAGGGGTGGGGAACCTTTTCTTCTTTAAAGGCAGCATTCATTTTTCTGATTCGACATAAGGCCGCAGTAAACATTGACTAGGGAATCTTTGGCCGGAAACGGTCAGAATATGTCAGGAATTTACGAATTTAAATAAATTTACATAATTAGTCAGAAGGCAGCACCAGAGTAGCCAAAAAGCCGCAGATTCCCCACGCCTGGTATAGAGTAATTAATTTAATTGAATCCTATTTTATCTAGGTATAAAATAAACACTTGAAACTTTTACAATCAGAGTTGCCTGTTACTGCTGTGATTTGATATCTTAAAATCAAGTTTAATGATCTGTAGTCAAGTGAGCAGATAATTTAATGAATCACCAAAGCAAAATATTTATACAAAGATAACCAAATGTGATCAGATGCAATACTTTTGCATACATCGTTTATATCGTAAGTGTACTGCCAGAAAACGTTATGTTTGAAACCTTGTTTTGAGATAATTAAATTTTTTGAACTGTCAATGTAAGACAAATAAATTAACACAGATTGACCGAAATGTTTACAACTCAAAAACTTTTAGTCGTCTAGTCGTTTTCAGGCAGCTGTAGAGGTAAATATCGTTAAGTTCTTTATAGGTTTTCTGTCAGTAATAACTGCCAACTAATTTGACTCAGTTTGTATTACTTTTTTAAAAATATAAATAAATGTGAATTGAGTTAGTTTATTTTTTCAAATGACAGTGTGTTTAAATTTATATATCTACATTCATAACTCAAAACACCCAATTTTTGACTAAACATTTTCTATCAGTATACCGACAATATGAGGTGAAGCTAGCTGAAAAGTTAATGATACATGGCGGAGATTTGGTATTCTACAAGAATAACCAGGAGGACTTATTTATTCAAAGGTTGCGAGTTATATTTCAAGCAATGCATGTCATTATAAATGCATAGCAAGTAATTTTAAGATATAAGTTAGACAATAGAAAAAGGCTAACTACAAATTCCCGAGGAGGAGAATATTGGTCCTACATATTCTGAAGTCTTTCAATGATCAGATGTCAGCATGAAATAGCAAGAGTGTCAGAAGAATGAAGAAAGAACTATTTATGTGTCTCAGAGACCTACTTTTAGTCCTTCAGGCACATATGCCTGAAATAGATTTTGAATAGCTGCTCTTTCATATCTAATGAATAGCAGTATGGAAAAACAATATTGATTTTTTATTTTGAAAAACATTTCCGACGACATTCTGGGCCAATAATTTGTTAATGTCAACGGACATTGTAAAATAAGAATACAATGATGAAAAATAAATATTTTTTTCGAACGGCTATTATTCATGGCATTTAAAACAAATTAAAGTAAATTAAAATACAGTATTTAGATAAAATGATAAGACCGTTTGTCAAGCTATGCGTATACAAAAGAAAGCACGACAAAATCAGAGTTTTTACGAGTCTGATATGAGTTTTATATACACCCAAATCCACAATGACTCTGAATGATAATATGTGTGTATACATACACATTAACTTAATTTTTAATGTATACAAGTTTCACGCTATTCAATTTTAATATACGTATATTATATATAGACAGCTACATAAAATAAACAATACTTTTTAATTACTTTACAATTAAACTAAATAATAGTCTAAAACGAGATAAAAAAAACCAAAAATAACCTGTGAAAATTTTGAACAAACAAGTACAGTAGGTAATGATAATATTAATATTTTCTTTCAATTGTAATTCTCCACAGTTATCTCTTTCAGGCTTTCTTAATCCGCAAACTCTCTGATATACATTTTAACACTTTTTGAATTTTTTTTTTGCTAAAATCTATAAGAAAAGAAAAGGTTCTTGAATTATTTTATCTATATATTGCAATAGCAGCATTTACCTGAAAGTAAAATTTACAGCATTTACCTGAAAGTAAATAGCAGCATTTACCATTTGTAAACCTGTTGTAACCCATATTTGTAACTTGTATTTGTAACCTGTTCAGATTGCAAAAAAATATCAATATATTATAAGCCAAAAGTACTTAATATATTTTGTAGTTATTTTAAACTTTTATGATTTTATAGCTTTCATTTGTAGATATCTGTTAACTCGTCATATTTATGATATCCATCTCAGTAATTTGGGTTTCATATTTATTGTAATTTTTGATTTTTCCAAAATAAATGATATCATAATCATAATTTTTTATTCAAATATTTATATGCCCAATTCCTTTTATTATATTTTGTTTGTGGTGTTCGTGGATTCAAATCCCAGCGATCAATTGTTAATCAATTTCTGGGTGTGTTTGAAGGGGCAGATGTCTGTTGTGTCTTATTTCACTCCCGTTCATTTGATCCCAAATACTGGGTGGATAGAAAGCGATTAGCAAATCTTTAGCCTTATTCCTTACTCTCCTAAAAAAGAGAAGTTGTACGACTGACTAACAAACGGTATTTGTAGAGCAATGTCTATCAAAATAAATTACATTGGGAGTCCACACGCTCTAGATTGGTAGATGAGGTGATTACAAAAACATGTATTAAAAAAAACTTACAGGAAAGGTTATAATCGTAGGGCCGCAGCATTTGACGGGATACAGTGCCCTAGTATAGTAGTTGGCAAAGCGATTCATAGATCCTGGAAACATCATCTTGTCGAGATCGTAGCCGAGGAATAACGTATGACCATACTTGTCTCTGGTGTCTACGGGGTATATACCCATGCCGCGAAGATGTTTTCCTGCAAAATGAATAAATATAAACTAACGTTACTCGACTGTTAATCATTTTGCTAAAGTGTGATGAGAAAATAATATAATTTAGTCAATATTAAATATTAACTAAGCATTGCAGATACATTTTTGCAGACGTTTACTTTATTTTTGTTTTTTAAAAAACCCTTAGTAGTAATGAGTTATGAATAAACAAATATAAAATGTATCTGTATCTCTGCTATTAAATCTATCTCCCATGGGATTTTCCTCTTCAAAGTAATAAATATTGTAATTATTACCGTTATTTTGGGTCATCCCCTTGTCATTTGCCATTTATAAGTGCGGAGTTAGAATCAGTGTATATGATATAAATAAAAATCTTACAACAGAACTTAGAGAAGACTCTGTAGATGTTTCCCAAAGAGGCGGAACACAAGCCACAACTGTAAACTAATAGCACAACTAGTGGAATAACAAAGTTATCAACTTTCAACTATTTTTGTACATTTTGATGCTGATCATTACAGTTTTAACAGACAGGCATAGCTAAGGTTGTTGTAAAAAAAATATATAACACGCTACTCTTTTTCTAACTGAAAATTAAATAAATGCTGCAAATAAAAATTAAGTTCTGTAGGAAATTTCATTACAAATAGAAAAATGTACAATTATCATACATGGGAATCAGGAAATTTTACGCAAAATACAAATATAATATCCATATCATAGTTATCATAACACCGGCCTCTGAGATGTAAAGTGAGCTAAGTGGTGTTTAAGAAGAAAAAAAAAAAGAATTAGATGCGTAATATTATGTGTCTTTAAGTATCATAAAAGCGAAGTGAGCTCAGTATATACATACTAACAATAGTATTATCTTTCTAAAATAAAAATATGCATTCCACATAAACAACAGGTAAAGACGTGACTGTATCAATAGAAATGTTTAACAATTTTACTACTTGGCTCACTTGAGGACTCACAATTCAAATGACATTCGTAAGAAAATCCATGGGACAAATTTAAAATATGGTGACGAATTTTCGTAAAAATATTTCATAATTTGCATGAACAACAGGTAGTCCCCGACTTACGACCGAAAAATTACTAATTTCTAAAATTTTAAATTCGATCACAAGGCACCATTGCACACAGCTGACTTATATATATTGTGTCCTTGGTTCTTCTTCAAGATTGCCGTGCTTTCCTGGAGATAATTTTTTATGGCAGACGTTGCTACAAAGCCTAGGAAATATGTTGTTTTCTTCGACCGAGTTTTCGCCTTCCAAAAACTGTGAAATATGTGCAGGAGATTTTCTTTTGTTATTTTCTGACTACATAAAGAATTTTTATGCATCACTTTTAATTTGAGTGAAAATCTTATTCCCATAGACTTTGCTTGACGTGGGTGTTTGTGATGTCAATTTACATTGAGTTTATCTCGAGTGACTTACAATAAAATTATCATCGAGTTTTTATCGTATTATCCTTCAACTTAAAAATATTTGGCGCATTGGTGTGAGCTGTAATGCCAAATATTTAAAAACAATAAAAAAAAAAGATGTGTACAAGGCGGGAGCAATTTCGACTACTTTAAGTGAAATCATAGCTGTAAAATATGAACCATATACCCGGTATGTGTGCAGTAAAATCAAATGGTTCACATTTAAATGATTATTTAAAAATTATGGCACATAATTTGTTTTCTATCTCATTTATTATGTTGTATGTTACATGGTTCATACTCAAGGCTGAGAAAAAAATAGAAAAAACTGTATATTTAGCTAATTTTCGTAAAATCGTCACATATATGTACCATATTTGGTGTGCAGCGACGACATATTTTGTATAAAATTCGACATACGACCAATTCGACATATTCGAATTATTGATGTTTTCGTATCCGTAATTAGGTTTCTGGCAAATTTTTATTTAATATAAAGTTTATTTCCGGGGAGAGAAAGAGTAGCATGTAGTAACAGAGATTCAAACCCATGAACGCCGTGTTCAGTTGAGCATTGATTATTGGCTGAAAATAAGGCAAAATATGTTATTAAATATAAATACAAACCAAGATATAGATCTTCTTGTTTGAAATACTTCCCTCCAGCGATACATTTCTCGGTGTTTGGAAACTTCTCGACGAAATTTCTCATAGCTCCTTGACTCAAAACGAATCCTGCAAGCGCAATATTATAATCCACCCCCCAGAAATTAATGGGGTGGCCCAAATAGTGGCCTTCCGAGGAGTTTAACGGGGCCACCAAATATCTCAGATTCTCCGGTATAACAAACATGTCGTCTTTAACAAAAATTGCCCACTTTATTGTCGAATGTTCCATCATGATCTTGCGTATGATATCACACAGAAGATGAAAGGATGATGTAGCGATAGATTTTATAATAGGTAAAGTTATTTTGTCGCTTTCTACGTGGTTACTGTAAAACATTACCTCGTTGCAAGATTTCGACCATGTGTCATTGATGGCCCTGGCGTTTTTGACGTTTGTCGTGTAGACAACGCAAATAATCGGCAATTCCTTAAAAAGCATGTTTGATTCTATAACATCCGAAGGTATTTTCACGTATCTGAGCTCGTCATCACTCAAAATGTTACTTTTTAACCGCGCATTCTCGAACCATTTCTTATACTCGGGAAAGTTTGGCTCCGTCACTATTTTATCGAATTTTTCATCCGAGCTGAAATATGTGTATTGGCTTTCGAAATATATACTTTTGTGCAAAGTATATAAAGATACGAATAGGGCTACACCGACGAAAAAGCCAATTAAGAAAGTACGAACGGCCCAAAATTCAGGTGCCATTGTTATTTATTATTAACGTAACATTTGTAAATATTACACTTAATCTCATTCCTCGAAATAGTTCCGAATAATTTCAGTGAACGTATTGAGATATAAAGATATGAGTACACTATGAACACAAACTTTAGCACAATTTAAAACAAAACATAAAACTTATATTTATCTATGTCAGAAAGTGACAATCATAGATAATGAACTTAGAGTTATAAGATATTGTCTATGGCTGCATTCAGTGGTATATTTCTCTATGGTAAAAAGTAGAAATCATAAACAATAACCAACTTTATGAAGAAATGCTTTCACTTGCGTTTGAATAAAATGTATACTTTAAAACGGAATAAAATATAAGTTAACGAGCGCAAAGAGTTTATTCTCGTTTCAAAGCAAATTAGGTAATATTTGGCTATAAACCAGAAAAAACTCCTACAGACGTAGTTTATAAATACTATCTTTGTTTAGTTTTAAAGCATATCGACTGTAAAAAGGAAAAAGGACGTAACCCACACATATCAAATTTTACAGGAGGAGCTAAAAACGTGTTTTGATGATTTTGAGCCATATGCAAATTATGAATCACATACAACCTTAAAGTGCACAGAGACTTCTAAGCTGGTGTTTAATTGACATAATCTAACATTAATTAAAGAAATTGTCTAGGAAAAACCTTTATTTCAGTCTTTTTTCTTGGTTTTAATTACTTACAAAGGCATCTTTTTCAAACATAAAAACTTAATTTAGATACTTATTCGACATTTGCAGCTTGCATCCTTTTGATAAAACGTGTATTAAGTTTGATACATTGTGATTATCGAAAAAAAACCTGTTTTGAAAAAACTGTAGGTAACGTCTTTTTTCCTTTCCACAGTCGATATGCAACCACTTAATGGTGCATGTCAAAGCGCCTTAGTATACAACTTGCCAATGGTTGAATTACAAAGAACCGCCAGCATAGATTACCCCAGGGGTGGGCCGGAGGAGGCTCGGGGGGCTCGCGCGAGCCCCTTGTTAAATTTCGGCGCGGCCGGCATCGAAACAGCATCTTTTCGATAGATTTATCGATTTTCTGCTCGAAAGCATGGGTTTTTGTGATGTCTAAAAATTCCCCTCCACTCTTCCGATCCTTCAATTCAACTGGGCGTTACGTGAGCAATTAGTTAATCACTAATCCTGTCTTAGCCTTATCATTCTATCCCTACTACTCTCTTCAAAAAAGAAATGTTGAGTGACTAAATAACAAGCAATTCTTGTAGAAAAAAAACTTTTGTTGAGATACCTTCATTAAAAGGCCATATGCGCGATATTGGGAGCGGAAATGGATGAAAAAAAAAATAAGATTTACCGAGCCCCTTGTTAAGATATTGTCAGCCCACCGCTGGATCAGCCTAAGAAGCACACACTTTCCTAAAAACTGAAAAAAATAGCATCTTTATTGACTTCTCTGCCATATACTTTTATCGGATGGCTGTCAGTATCCTCGTTCATTGAAAGACTCCCTTCCATAGTTACACCTTACCCAATAACAAGACCCTCAATTTTATTCACGTCATCCATGACACAATCAATGATGAACACACAAAGAATTGGCTATACAGTCAACAAAGCCCAACGAATAAGACAGGGGAACCCCCTATCTTTACTACTCCCCAACTAGAAGAAGACCGAAGGGGGCAAAAACTTCTTTGATATTGTTTTATTATTCCACTTTAAGAATAACAATACCATAACACCATACGCCAACATTATCGACTTTTTCATACTTATTTAAACACCCACACACTAAAAATACACATTTTAAGCAAACTAAATTTAACACAAATCGATAAATTGGTTGAAACAGTCTTAGTACCTACATATATTATTTTGACTGACAATTTTTCTACATCGAATAAATTCTCTTATAGAGGTCTTTTTGTATAGTAATCATATCAATAATATCTACTACATGTATGGCAGAACTGTAAATTGGCAATTTTTCAGTAGAACCATTTTAATGTTGCGATTGATTGGTTTGGTAAATTGAAAGCTACTTCGATTAACCTTTAACTGCCCAAGTAGTTTATCGCAAAAATATTTTTTAAATAGTCTCAAAAATACATTATATCTTTGCATCAAAGAATCTTCAATATATATTCAAAGCATCTCATGAAAAAATGTTTTTTTAAGGACTGATTGTTATTGAAATTCTCTACCATTCTTTTTTATAGAGAAGTATGAATGAAGGATAGGACTAGAAAGAACTGGTGGTTAGCTAATTGTTCTGGTTATTTCCTGATTATAGGATTGGATGGGCCAGTATGGAAATATATTCATGCCTTTTATAAAATTTATGATATTATTTATTCTAGAAGGATTTAGTAGAAGTAACAGGTGGAAAATGCAATCGAAATGGAAGGACGCGTAGAGAAGGAACAATGGAAATGATTCAAAATAAAAAAAAAAAATCCTTTCTAGAATGTCAATTATTATAAATCGTAGCTACCTAATACCGCATCTATGTCAAAAGGTTTAAATCATGGGTGGCCAACCTTTTCAGCAGCCGGGCCAAATTTTAGAAATGAGATTTCCTACCGGGCCGTTTTTTTTCTTAAATTTCTTTTATTATTCAAAACAAACAAGAAATGTATTGTTTTTTTTAAGAAGATATAACAAAAATGAGAATCAAACATATTTATTAGATTAGAGTTAGGCAATACAAAAAAAATAATAAAAAATAAACAAAATATCATAAATTTTAGTGATACGTCTGATTTTGTTTGTCAGAACTAAGTGCATCAATGTTAATAACGACAAATAGCGAGATCATCGATAGAGCATGTTTGTAAAATGCAGGATATTTCTCCTTATCTAAATACGTATGGTAAAACTCTTCCAAACTAACCTGATTGAATTTCTCCTTTAACTGTGCATCACAACACATTTCACAATGTTCCATTTGTAAAATTCCTGGCAATAAATTCACGTCTACAGAGAATGGCGTTGCAAATGCAGCAAAAAGTTGTCACGATAGTTGAATCAATGTACTGAGATACTTCCATATATGAGATATTATACGAACTACGCACGTTGGAATGTTCTTTTGGTGGTTTTATGTACAATGAAAGAAAAAATGTGTGCATATGCTCCGCGGGCCACAAGTAGACACCTAGCAGGCCACCCTTGGTTTAAATGGTATAGTGCTTAGACTTCATACAATATAAGCTTGCCGGCCGCCTTTAGGGTGACCATGATGTAGTATATATTTTTTAATAATTAAATTATCCATTTATTTATAACTATATATATTTATACAAGAGAATATCATTTGATGTTAAGTTAATCTAAAATACATAAATAAGTTAAGTTAAACTAAAAACATTTTTTTTGTGTATTATGTCGATTAATTGCACACATTTTTTTATTAAAATATTTAGGATTGTAGCGTAGCTTAATAGACGAATGTCCAATATTCAAAAACTAAAACTCTCCTTTATAAGATGGGAGCCGGTTTTGCTCACAACTATAAGAATATCTTTTTTTTCCTACCTCTACTCTCTATTGAAACTATATGTGGGGTCCGCGAAGCGGATACCTAGTTTCCTGTCTAAAGTTCTTGCTAGAGTGGGTACAGACTAAGTCTTTATTTCCCTTTCCAGTATGTGACTTCGACTTCGTCGACAATGAATGTGAATTCTATATATTTATTATGTAATGTAAAAAAATGCACTTTATACAGAAATTTCGATCACAATAAGTAAGTACTATCTAAAAACATTAATAAATGAATTAATCAATAAATATTTACCTAGTCAACATTCTCGTGTATTTATAACTATACACATTTATAACCACTTCTTTAGTCTAACCGCACAGTGCTTTACCTCATCCTATTTCGTTACTTCTGACATTATATTATGGTCACCCTTGTTTTCAAGAGCAAAAAAGCGACCCTTGCGTCTTTTGACCAATCACAGAAGAAATACATACTAATACACTTACACGTTCTGTGTATTATACACAAAGCGTATCAATGTAGTAAAACGGCAAACTTATATAAATTCAACTATACCAATGCCTACAGTAAAAGTTGAAAAAAAAAATTTACTCATTCTATTTTGAGTTAATATTTTAAAATAACCAAATAAATAAACCAAAAATAGTTGTAAATCATTTTTATTAGAGGAACATTTTTTTATATTATAATTATTGTACCTGTATATGATATGGCACAATGTCCTATTATAACATAGGTTCCCAACCTTTTTTGGGTGGTGACCCCTTTTTTTACAAAAGCCATGTGACCTGCGACCTCGATGCAATTGAAAGAGTCATTTTTATAAGGTTATTTTAGTTGACCATAGTAATGATCAGCGTGACTCGTTTTTTTTTCTTTTAGCTCTTCCACGGATTTGCCAAAAAGTTGCCTGGGATAATAATAATGTATAAGTTGGCGACCCATAGGTTGGGAACCCGTGTATTATAACAAATAAACCTTTTAACTAGCCAGTTGATGATTGAAGACTTATCATTAAGTATTATATTTTTTGTTGGAAAATCCCTAAAGAAATATGCATTGCTTGTGACAACTGAGAAACCAATGTTGTAATTTCCATAATATCATATGGTACACACTGTTGTACTATCTTTCAATTATGGCAATCAAACAGTTATGATAGACGATTGTAGAAATATTTCAATTTTTTAATTCTTTATCGTATAGGATGTTATTTGAATATGTTGAATAAGTATATTTAACCTAATTATAATATTTTATATATTATCATCAGCATCCTTCAGTTCTTAAACATATTTGATAAAAATATATTGAATTGATTCTTCTTCAATACTTTAAGCATATTAATAAATCTTGAAGAAAACACTTTGATGATTAGTATAAACTTGCATACGGATCATTTTTAAATAATTTGTAGCTGTCTCTAACTAAACTCATTGATACATTTTTTCTATTAAATAACACTTTAAAACCTACATTACATTTTAACGCAAGTATTATAATTATACCAGTCTTCCTATGATGTATATAAACCTATAAATTTATAAAACAGATCAATTTAAATATCTCTATGATCGAATTTATATTGATGTTTTGAAGTTTTACACATTTGAAATTTATGTCATCGTTGTTAATAGCAACGACATTTGTTGGCAGGACAGCGAGGCGGGTAGTTGATGCAAGCGTCTTGGCAATAGATATCAGCTCCTTCTCGGCCTTCTAACTCTCCGATAGCGTCACAAGATTGCCTATGGAAAAAATTTAAATAGTCAGTGGTGCATTGGGCAGGAATGTATTTTTTTCCCACAGCCTGAACGTGTACTCCTTTAAATTGGTGGAATAAATTAGATCAATACATTTTAAATAATATAATTTTTTAGTAGTTCTATTGGTTTTAGCCATTCATTCTACCAGTTCAAGATCATTCAATTGTTAATGAGAGTAATATTCCCGTATATCCTATTTTAGCACTACATTACTATACGTAGTATAATTTCATAAAAAAAAAGATCTTGTGGTATTGTATATAATCTCTTAACTAAATAGATTTATGTACATTAGTGCCACCTGTCAACAGAGATAGAAAGTGTCCACGTATATGTGTGTTTCTATATTAGTAGGTGTTTTGCGTTACATGACAAAAATAATTTATTATATTTTAATTATCAATGAAAGTTTAAAGCATGTCAAAATCTGCCAATAAATTAATATAATGTTTGTCCTATTTATGGTAGTAAGACTTCATATTTTTATGAGAAAATCTTGTTAAAATTCAACATCTACAAGTAATATTTCTCCTTTTTTATAATATTAGATATGACTACTTAATTATTGATTAAAGAATTTATCAAAAAAATCTGGAATCAATAGCACATTTACCAAAGTCATTGCATGAATTAAATCATTTTGAACTCTCTCCACTAAAAACAGATTTGTATAGAGTGATTAGAGTGTTTTATGTAGTGTGTGTATTGACTTATGTTTAAATACTTATGAAATATTATCTAGTTATCAAATTAACTGGATTATGTGATTATAATGAAGATTAGTATTATAAATTCTTGTGAAGAATTGTAGTACCATAAAAAATATTTGTATATGTACAGGATTGCCAGATTTTGAAAACACCATATCGACATTAAATAATTTAATTAGACAAATCAAGACTTAGATAGCTCATGAAAGCAGGAAATTTGAAAAATTTAATAAACTAGGAGCTTTGAGAAATGTGATGAAAATTTGTCAAATTTTCAGTATTTCATAAAATCAACAAATATTGAATCGATATATTGAATATAATAAACTCAGAGCATTTTAACGACAGCTTTATCAATTCATTTATATAATTGTCTCCAAGAAATGAATTAATGTCAACTAAAAAATCCTTTACCGTCAAATCATTCAGAATTGCCACAATTCTAATAATAATGATATCCACAGCCTTATTTAAAAATTGACATTATCTTCTGAAGTTATGTGAAGTATATTGGAATTTTTTTAATAAATTTATTCATCTCATCTGATGCAAATTTTGAAGATCTGGCAACCCTTGGTGGGTATTGTTTCAGATATAATAATGTTAAATAATAAGAAGAGTTTTGATTTAAATAAAAAGCATTTTATTAAATAAATATAATAGTTTTAAATAAATAAATAAATAAATATAAAGCATTATGTTGTTTGAATTGCCTAAGTATTAATTATTAAAAAGCATTCAGTGATGACAGAGCAAAATATCATAGTTGATGTTAAGTACAGAAGAAGAAAAAGGTGGAAGGTTTTCAATAAGTAAGTACATCAAATTTCTTCAATATCATCTAAAGTTTCAGTCGTTACGCTGAAAAATAAAGCAATATTATTTTATGCCTTTATAGTTATTATTTTTGAGCATATAAATATATTTTTTTGTAACCTTAGGCTAACTTTACCCTTACCCTACCTTTTGGCAAAGATCATTAGAGTTCGCAAGTCGTGACCCAAGAAATATTTAAAAAATTTCAAGTATAGATTTTTGGCAAAACAATACTAACAATGATTGAAGATTGCCTGATTTTTACATTTGATTTGATAAAAATCTACACTTAGAACCTTGTAGTTCTCGGATCGCAGTGTGCTGTGAATCTTTATCTTTCTTGCTTTATCACATGTTACGTAAAGAGAGTGAGACTTTGCGATGCAGAAAAAGAAACATTCACCTCACGCCTTTGTACGAGCCAAACAGAAGTTAAAATGGCCCACCCTACGTAGAACACTTTACTAGAAATATATGTTTTAAGAAGAAAGCATTGATAGAGTTATTTCCCAATATTTTTCTTTTTTTTCAGAATAAAAATATTTATTTAGATAATTTTTTTAAGGTTCAGTAAAATGTTCAGATTCTAATACAGTGACATCTTTTAAAGAGGTAAATATTAAAATGTTTTTTAATGACATTCAGCGATATTAAGCTAATTTTTTTCTTTCATTTCAATGAAGTTTTAAAATCTCTCCAATAGTGTGTACTGTCAATTCTTGATGAAAAGGGGTTGCACACTAAATGAGTAAATATTGCATTTTAGATGAGATTAACTAATTTATTGATTAAAAAATATGATCACATTTTAAAGATGACACTGACACCCTATCCACCGTATTTGGTAAGCGGTTAGTGGAATATTATAATAAGGAATGTCTCTATCAACTGACACGTTTTCAATATTCTAGCTAGTTAGGTTTTATCAATTACATTAAAGTTTGTTAAAAAACCTTTTTTTTCTCACTAAAGCAATTATTTTTGTATTTGAGTATTTCCTATTATTGAATATTTTAAAATGGTAGTTAATGATTTTATTTATTTCTTTTGAATGATGTTTTTGATTAGTAATTGTTTTAAAGATCAATTAATGCTGTTAATACATGATTTAATATTCAAAATTACTTACGGGCAATGGCAAATAGATTCTGGACAATTTGGTGGATACCTCATGCAATTATTTTGGCACCATTCACCCATACCCTCGATCAAACGGTAAACAGGTGTCGGCACACAAACTTGGTCCCTACAAACAAAATATGAGTGTATATTAGAACAAATAACATATTAAAAATAAATTTTAATCCCTTTATGCAGCATAAAAGTTCAACTATAATAAATCGATTGAAGCTACCTAGCCAAGTTGGCATAAAATTGTATTTTTCCGCCCTAGTTATAAAATTTCAACCCCGAGGGTCAAGAAATGTCATGCTCTCAGTAAAAGCAAGGTGAGACATTTCGTCGACCTTGGGTTAGGCGCTAGACATTTGGCCGAATCTCCAAATTTACCGCTACAGGCTCTACTCTGCTTCCACGTAGCGTTGGCACTGTTTCCAAACAAACAATGTTTTTATTTGAATCAAAACCTGTTTTATTGAGACAAAGATTTTTAGATTCCTGTTTTCTGTCAAGTACCGCTGTAAAAAATCCCTGAGTACCGAAATATTTAAAAAAAAATTCTTGTACATATAGTATGTACATACTAATAAAACTTCTTTTAAGAGCACTCATATCATTAGCTATTAAACTTTGTGGAGATTTCTTACGTTGAATTTTCAAGAGCACCAAATTTTTTTGTCTGATAAATACTTAACTACAAGTGCTAAATTAACAGTACCACTGTCATGCGATAAAAGCACTAAAAAATATTTATCTAAAATGCTCTGATAATTACTTGCATTTATTGCTGTAAACTAACAGTTGTTATTTGAGATATAAAATATTAACAAATCAAACTGGTCCTGATCATAAAAGACAAAAGTGAAATTAGTACAAATTAGTGTTTTATTTTAAGGGTTGTTCACGAATTAAAAAATTCTCATCATATTTACCTTACGACTAATGGGAAGATATTATTACTAGACGGAGCTCTGAAATCTCTGTAGTACAAAAGGAATGGATTGTTTCCTACTGCAGAAGGAGGCAAGCCGCCAGTGCTTGTGACAATACTAATATCGGCACAATTTCTGAAAGTTTCCGCTTTTCCGCAACCCACTGCTTCAGTTCCATTCGGACAAATGCCCCACATGTTTCCTGAAATTAACGTTTTTCTATATTTAATATCTGTTATGTAATATGTTTAGTATCCACTCCTCTTTCAGAACACAGCCAGTTCAAATGTCTATACAAGACTGCCGACAAGCTTATTTCCTGATTTACTAGCACCTTACCTTACCTAAACCAAACCACCTCACTTACAATATCCAGCACAAGCAACTATTCTCGATGCTCAGTAGGTAATTTTTTTCTGAGTCTTCATCATGTGCTAATTCACTACCATAAAGCAGCACTGATAGAATGCAAGAAAGGAATATACATGTGGCATCTGGTTTTAACCATGCACATCCATGTTTTCTAGAGAGTCCACATTATATGAAACGTGCCTCCAGCGTCGTCATATATAGTCAAAAACAGTTGTTCTACTAAGAATGGTAACAATCTCAATTTCTCCAGAGATTACTTTTAGGGTGCTCACTGTCAATATTTAGTGGAAAGGCATTATATTTTTAAAATGATGTACTCATTTGCAATATTCCCTCTAAGACAAGAGGTTAGCTGCGCGGAAATTTCAAAGGCTGCGCGGACCGATCAAATATTAATTGAACAACTGTTTAGTAGTGCGCGTTAACCTGGAATGAGTGCGCGGGGGCTTCCCAACTGCTGCGCCGCCGCGCGCGCAGTTTACAAGGAACGTTGCTCATTTGTATTAGTTCCACTTTTATTTAATATGAATATTTAATATCGGTATAATGCTCGTCATGAGCGAAACCGGTATTGATCATATTACATAAAAATGGAATAAGTTTTTTTTTTTAATATAATGCCTCTCCACCAAGTATTGACAGTGAACACCCTAAGAGTGATCATATAGTTGCTAGTTTTTTTACACTTACTAACCTTGATGTATTCATTCTTATAGTACCAGAGTAAATTTGTAAAGTTTTTGTCAGTGGAAGATTTTAAATGACAAAAAAATATCAAAGAAAGAATTCTACAAAACACTGACACAATGACGGATAACTAAACAAATACTTTTCTGAAATAGTCAAGCCGCAGTGAAATTATGTATTTTAATCATTTCTCAAAATTAATAGATAATTGATTACCTGTATAATAAGTCCACTGCACAACGCATTGAGTGCATGTCACATATGGCGGAAGTCGAACTTTATATCGGAAAATCTCTTTTTTGGAACTGTCCAAGGGGATGACGTAACGATGCTCTCTCGTTCCAGATAGCATCAGAGGATTTCTAAAAATAAAAACATTATTCATCAAAATGTGGGCTTGTGCATGTGCTTGCAATTTTGGTGTACGTAGTTAAAGAGATAAGTACGTGCTAGCAGTAAGCTTACAAATAAATATATATCACATCAAACCTGTCAAAGCATTCTTGAGTGGCTTCATAGTTTGGATTGTTATTTGGACAAAGCGACACTTCGAATCTTCCCCAGTGGTTAGCAGTCAATTCCACCTCTACATCTATTTCCTGGAAAATAAACAATCAATCTGCAATGTGACAACAATTAAAGATTTTATCAAAAAATTGTTATCTGCCATGTGTGGCCTTGCATACCCTACACACAACTAAACTACCACAATATTTTAGGTATGAAATGTAACATCACCAATAATTAGTATTCTAAATCTATCCTAATTGTCACAACTCAATTTTTTTTATGTAAAATTACCTTATTTAACATTCTTGTATTGTAACATTCTTTTAATATCTAGAAATATTTCGAAAAGAGAGAACAAGGAGTGAAGGATAAAACATAAAAGTTGATTTTCTCTTTTTGATGTTTTCTGGGTTGATTTGGATGTGATATAGATTGTTTATTACCTGTCCAACAGTATAATGTCTTGAAATGATTCCTTTGGCGAATTCGCCTCCAGCTTCATGAGGCCTAGGTGGAGGAAGGTGGACTGGGTCTCCGCAGACTCCACATTTGCCGCCATTTTGCTCCCATTGGACTAAAACAAATAGATATATATTTCAGCTTCATTTCAGGTAAGTTTGCAAGAAGCAGTGGCGGATCCAGAAATTGTCCCAGGAGAGGGCCATTCAATTTGAAAATAAGCATGATACATAAATAATACATTAAAAAATAGATGAAAGCCTTTTTTTATACGATTTTTTTGCGCGATTTTTAAATTACGTGATTTTTTTGGACGGCACCGTAAAAAAATATTTTTTGCGCTAATTTGAGGAACAATTTTTTTTTCAACATTTTTGATTCTTTTTTACGCGATATTTTGATTTTTGGAACCGATTTATCAAATCATATGAAAGTGATGTTTTTTTACGCGACACCTTCTTCCAATGTATCGCATAAAAAAATATTGGGTGTATATAAAAATAGTCAATACATAATTAAGTAAGTATGTATTCTATAAAACATAGTAAACTAAACAATTATAGATCCTATTTCAAAATAAAGTTTTAATAAACTATAAAAATGGAAAATAAATTCTCCCAAGGAGGGGGCCATGGCCCCCATGCCCCCCCCCCCCTCGGATCCGCCAATGGCAAGAAGTGAGATTGTTTTTTTAAGGAAATCCCAATATATATGATATTTATTGCCAACTCAAAATAATGTTTCATTTTGATATTATATTACACTCAATTCTCTTTTTATACAAAGGGTTTAGGGTGTTTGTGGGAATAAAAGGTTTTATTTTACCTTATAGGCCATTGTTTTTTTTCGAAGAAGTTTGAGTAACATCACCTGCTTTAATGTCATTTATTGGCAACTCATTATCGACAGTAAGTAGTTACCTGCATATCCACCACAGAACAATTCATTATCATTGTAATTGACAGGATTTGGAAATCCAAATCTCCACATAGCATTTCTGGCGGGTGGGTCCATCAAGCGTCCATGACCTTTTACTCTAATTTCACTTCGGCTGCTTAGTATGACCTAAAAATACAAGGATTTGTAAATTACAATTGAATAAATTTATCATTGATCTGCAATGCAATACATAATATTTTTGTAAACATCTCATAATTTATTATTGTCATCAGTAGAAGCTTCTGTATAATCAGCCTCCATAGAACTTTAATCTATACATTGGTGGCTTATTAAATTCCGATGTCCGATTCCGACAAAAGATGTCCGTGTTAGAGCAGGCTTCGACAAGTCTATGCTTCGACATGACATGACCAGGCTTCAACATGACATTTTCCTTTGGCAGATTGAACACTATTTGACACAGTTAAACTGCACATGTCCGATCCGAAAAGCTAATGCCTATATCTAAATCAAGGCTATGAAGTCGGAGTCACAAAAAATCGAGCAAATCCAACTTATTTTATACTACATTTTTTAATGTTTTTGGAATAAATAACAATCTTTATGTGTTTGGTATTAATGACGAACGTGCAAGGTTCCTGTGTCAGATGCGAGAATAAATGTATGTTGATTTGAGGGAAGTATTTCTATTTGACTTTTTCTCTATTTTTGGTAAAATTTCTCTCAATGTACTATCAATTATTTTTTATTTATTGTAGTCGGAGTATGGGTCGACGTCGCAGTGACATTTTTAATGACTCCACGCACTGTTTTTATATAATTTTAACAAGACCATTGAAGACAAATCTATATCATATCTCAAAATTATTATTCTCACCTGAATGATGAATATCCATTTTGTAAGGGAAGTGCATATACTTTGAAATTTATTCATTTTCGCCATCTGTAAACAAAGAAAAAAACACAATTTTAATTGAGAAACACATTAAAATAGTTTTAGATTATGCGTATTATAACTACACAGTACACATGAGCAACGGCTTAGCTAGCCACCAACACCCTCAAAAAATATCTCTTGTAAATATTCAATCACATTTTTTTTTAAATAACGTATTAAAAAAAACCCACTCCTAATTTTTAATTTAATTATTCAATATATACACTGGCGAATTATCCCACGAGCGCACGAGGGGCGCGCTTGTGGTCTCCAATCTTAGGGGCCTCAAAAAAGCATATATTCTATCAAACACCTAAAATAATCTCAATTCAAACAGGGTTGAATATATATATATATATATATATAATTCACTTATTTCTAGAGTGGGTACAGGAGAAGTCCTATCAGTGCCGGCTCTACGTGCCAGCGGAGCAAGGGACCGCCTGTAGTGATAAATCTGAAGAGGCGGCCAAATCCTAATTTGTAGAAATAATTGCGGAAAAAAACAATCTTTCCTTGGGCGGTCCGTCGGCGCTGAGTAAAATAAAACTATATATTTAGTCCGTTGATGGCTTTAATATGGAAAAAAAAATACGAAAACACCTTACGAATAATGTATGTGATCATTCGATAAATAAAATTGGCAATTTTCAACAAGGCTATTTATAACATTCACAGTCTTATATTAATTTATTGGCGGTTTCGAGTATTAAATCATTTAAAATATAAATAAACTGCATACATTTATTGTTTCATTATATTAATTTTCATATTTGTATCGTGTGCACAAGAAGACGAATCACTAATAAAGAAACCGCTTTTTTAGAACACTCATGATTAAAACCCTTTTTGGGACAAGCTTTCAGTTTCAAATGAACTTTAGATACCAGCCCACTATAAATTCTGCAGATCGATTGTTAGACAAGTCCCGCGCTTTTTATCGAGCACTTCGTTTTAAATTCAAAATAAATCTTCACGAAATGTCTGCCAACCAAAAAGATTTATACCTACTGAAACGTTTACCAACATAAATAATATTTTTTTATTTGTACAGGATGGTTCTCAATAAATTTAAAATTAAACGAACTGGGCGTAACAAATTTTGATGCGTATTAATCTTGTTGAAAATTTTAATTGAAAAAATATATTAATAGCACAAAAACAATGACACTAAGACAAATTTTAAATTAATTATTAATTGCCGTGTCGAATTTAATTAATTACTTGCTTAGTGCAAACCCGGGGCTGAGTTTCAATACTGTTAAAATACAATTAAATATTAATCTTATTTATTAATTTAGTACGTGTTTCTTTGGACAAATGCGATAGTTTTTTAATTATGAACATATAATATATGCTATATATATAATGCTATGGTGTCTGACATGTATATTTCATTTTATTTTATGATGAACTGCCTCTTATACATCGATAGAAAATATTTTTTTTATACGAATAATATTGCAAATAAAAAGAATATTCAAGATGCAGAGAAAATATGAGGCCCGAGGCACAAGATTTTTTAAAGACTCATACCCCTTAAAACTCATTAAATGTGAGGGAAATTATTATCGTATATTATATACGAGTATAGTAATATCAGAAAATATTTGCATCAAGAGTTTGCAAAAAGCACTCCAGAAGCCTTTTCAAGTTTTGAGTAAATTACGGAAAACTGCTGTGTATACATATTATTAAATGTGTATTTTTTTAAACTCGGTTCTCAAAAGGAATTCTTCTCAAAATTAAGGGTTCTTATGCAAATGACCCAAGTTTTCGAAATGATATCCTCATCATATAGGATGAAAATTGAAGCTCTATTCGCTTTACTAGATATAATTAAAACCAAAGAAAATAGCGTTCACTAGTAATTTTCAAAAAAAATCATTCTGAATGATTTTTGCAACTCGATGATTCATTTAACAAGTAAATGCAGTGTCATGGTAATGTCATTACCCTAAAGCGAGAGCCATGGCAGTTGTCCCTTCGTATGCCCAGTTTCCTCGCCCTCTCTTTGTATAGCCGTTACCTTGACTAATTTTGCGGCTAAATTAGGTGTGAAAAAAGAAATATTTTCTGAAAATTGAATCGGCAACCTCTAAAATGTATATTATATAGCCAAGGAAGTGTGTCCTGCGAGGTGCATGTTCTAAGATTCGCCATCTTCTTGCACTTGAAGAACTTTCAAATTTGACTATTCCGGCATAATAGGTTTTCAAACACTTCTACATATTGATGATAGTACATATTTAACCCTTATTTTTTACGACCTGAGATACCATATCGACGTATGTGATGATACAGCAAAGAATGTTATAATAAAGAGGCATACTTAGGATTCAAACCGGACTGAATATTTAGTCGGATTTATCTAAATAAAAAAATATATGGATGGTATTTAAAATAATAAAACATTTTTAGTACTTTTTCCACATAAAATTTATTTGATCAGGACCGGTTTCGCCCATCGCGAGCATTATCAACTGATAAGAAAAATATATAAACAGTGCTATTTATACAAATTTAAATTGAAATAAAAGGTGAAAGCAACTATTAACAATGAAAAGGATTTACAAATTACGTTATAATTACACAAAATTAAAATGCTTAACACCTATAACATACAGTTTAAAAAAAAACAGACTAATAAATATAAGTGGCAAATGTTGTCAATTATAAACCCAATTAAAATTTGGGATTTTTTTAACAAAGTGTAACTTTATGTGGAAAAAGTACTAAAAATGTTTATTATTTTTATTATAATGCCATTCCACCAAATATTGACAGTGAACACATTAAAAGGTATTTATAATGTTTAAATAAATGAATATAATCGATTGACAATGAGATATGAACCACCGGTATCGGGACTCAATGATTCATTTTTTTAAAACCAAATTATATAAAAATATGAGTTTCATTTAATATAAGATTTAACAATGAAGATTACAGTGGTGCCATTTTATCGCCAGAACAATAAAAAAACAAGCATATTAGAATCATCGGTGTTGCTTTTTGGTATGTTAGACATAAATGCTATAGTCAGTTCAATGCTCAAAAAAGCTGGCTGATATTTTTCATCCAATCGTTCGTTTACGTATTATATTTTGAAGTTCATGATAAACGAGGGGATATTTATGCCTTGACATTTGGTGACGATTTTCAACACACTTGATACAGAAGTCGTCAATGTAAAAATAACAATACACACTTAGCTCCTCCTAAGATTTCGGTAGGCCAACATGCGAATATAAAGCAAGACATTGAAAACATAAGTACTATGAGTATCATTTCATGCACGAATAAAAAGAAGAGTGGCGTAAGTTGATTTAGCCATTGGATTTAGTGGCTTATAAGCAGTGGTAAGTAAATAGGTACCAGGTCATTCATTGATTTTGTCCCTTTTTTTTTTTTTTTTTAATATCCGTCCGAAGTTAAAAAACCACAAGTTTTAATATATAAAAAAACGCGCAATTAAAAAAAACTGTACTCACTTCTTCTACGATACACTTGATGATAAAGATACAAAAACTTTCAAATAAACCAAAAAAATAACGAAGATCAGACACTTGATGCACAGATTGAGAGTGAACGTTTGGTGCTGAAAACACCACGATTTTGTTCTTGTTTTGGTCAAAGAGGTGGCAGGGCTCATTTTCAGGTGCCAGGTCGCTGACCTGGCCCAAACTGGCCCCACTACACCACTGCTTATAAGACTAAAAGACTTCTCTTTAAAAAATGCGACGTTTTACAGAGAGCGAGTAGATTTAAACTCAAGGGCTTGTGAGGTTGGAAGGTACTTCAATGACAATGACAATGTTTCATGACTTCTAACAATAATTTTACAAGAATTGTGATTGATTGTTGCTTTAGTTCTTCAGTTTATATAATATTCATTTTTAATGGCAAACTATTGCTAAATTTACGTTTTTTCGTATTTGTATATAAATATAGAAAAACAAGAACAAAAATCTTCTTACAGTTTTTCATTACCTCATTCAAACAATCGTAATTGGGATCGACCAAATTTTGCTTTGCGATCGAACGGTTGGCAACTCTTGCCCTTACTCATAGAAGAGTTTTTTTTGTATTTAGACGCAAGAGCTCTAGAGTGATTGTTTTTAAACACAATCTTGTGTGCTCGCCACGAAATCTTGGGTAGTTATTCCTAAGAGATTTCCGAATCAGGAAGAAAGTGTATATACTTGTAGATATATATAAATTTAACAAATTCGAATCAGTGTTGGGTGCATCAAGAAAAGTAAGCTCTTTAATAGTTTGTGTGTAGTGTAATTATTAAAAGAATCTAATTTAAATAACATTGCAATCTAGAACTAGATGATACCGCCATTCAAACTAAAATATATTGCGTAAATATTTCAAAACATTAATTATTATCAGCTGTTTTTTCAAACTTTGTTCTTTCATTTCACAAATCGTAAACGATTGCGTATCTCTTTATCAAGGGCGTGTGGCTCCATTTTGATACGCGTATTGTTAAATTGTTTTTTGACGAGACATATTCGTTTCACTCTACCAGTTTGCGACAAGATTTACATTCTGGCAGATCATTGCTCTGTTTGACTCTCGGAAATGAGATTGCAGATTAAAAATCAAATACTTTACGACGTAGAGGATTTTCCGTTGAACGTTTTTAGCCGCTTTAAAAAATATGTGCCTTTATAGCTTGAAGGTTTTTTAGTGGCTGAATAATATGTACTCACTAATATTAATTACCAGTCACTGTAGGTGAAGGTTACAATAATAACTTTTGTTTTACACGGAATTTTTAAGTTATCCGAAAAACAGGGCCTCGAAATCGCATTGCACTTAAGTGGCTTTTTCCGCCACTGGTTGCCCCAAATTCCACCTTTGTTAAAAGGTTCACCAAATTACCACACAAGGAGCAGACAAAAACATGTATGTCTTTTCGCGACCTTAATAAATAGTTATTTAGACTGTATTGAAAATTATTCAACCGGGCAAGATCACAGAGCTCATTTGAAGGTGGGCCTGTGACATATTAGTTATGTACATATATCTATAGAAACTCAGCTACGATTCTTATGTTAATGGAAACAGGTCTGTTTTATCACAATGGGCGGACTTTTAATGAGAAAGAGGTTGATGAACTATTGAACAGAGATTCACGAATTGTCTTAATATAAATATCAATAAAAATTGGTGAACACGAATTATATTAAGTGGGGTAATCAATAAACAACATATTTTAAAGTCAACGTCTAAAAACATTTTTTTTTTAAATCCATGTCCGCTCGCAATTTAGAGCATATGACCCCTAATGGAGGTATCTCAACGGAAGCTTTTTCTACAAGTATTAGTTGTTCCACCTCTCTTTTTGTTAAGTTAAGGGATAAAAAAAATAACATACAATAACATTAACTAATAGCTCTCTCTACGTCCCTTTATTTTAGGATTAGAAAAGGGGGAGGAATTGCTAAGACATCATAAACACTCATGCCGTCGAATGATAATCGATAAATTAATTGAAAAAATATTTTCGTACTGGGACTTTTATAAAGTGGAATTAGTACATACAAATGAGTATTTTATTTTTTGAATCTTAATTTAGCTTTTGAGTTTGAAAAATTATTCAATTATAATTAGATTGAGTTAATACAACACTAGTTTATTAGTCTTCGTGCAATTCAATATTGTGTATGTTTCATAAGTTGACTTTAGTCCAAATTCACCCGTTTTTGTGTTTTTTTTTTTATTTTTATGTATCGGTTACGTCCTTTTTTCGTTCTATTTTCGTATTATGCATACATAAGTTTGTATTTTAAAAGTATAGACAATAGTCGCACAAATCAAAAACTCCTTGACAAGAAATTAATATATAACGAGTCTCGTTCTTTTGATATCTATAGTAATTAAAATATCATTTGACTCGCAATGCATTCGTTTAATAGATCTCCAAATCAAAAAGAAAAGCTGTTTTTTTTCAAATATATAAAATGATATTATTACATAGTTAAAGAGAATTTTACGAAACAAAAGAGGATTAAGTTGTAAATAAATCGGTTTAACTTAAATTGCAGAGACGGTGTGAATGACAAAATGAACAAAGGATGATATTTAATTTAGGTTAGATTAAAAATGTATATAAATACTAAAAAAGCGTTTTTTTTAAATCAATGTTCGCTTCCAATATGCTCCATGCATATGGCCTCCTAATGGAGGTATCTCTACAGATTTTTTGTACGAGAACTGCTTGTTACTCAGTTGCTCAACCTATCTTTTATTTGATTAGGGACAGAAAGGATAGGGTTAGAACAAGACCATTGGTAAACTAATCGCTCTCGCTACCCCTACTACGCTAAGCGACTGATTCGAACATGTGAGGACCACTGTGCCATAAACACGACATAAAACAATAAAAATCCATAAATCGATACAAATGACCGTTCGAGAATTTATTTGGCCACGGCGATTATCAATTATTATGAATTGAGTTATTTTTTAATTATCAGAAGAAAATAATTCATGCTATATCAGTGGTCGGCAACCTACTACCCGCGGGTAATTGAATTACCCACATCGCATTTTGAGTTACCCGACAAGAAATTATGATGATATTTATTTTATCAAATTACTTATTTAAGAAGACTAAAGAAGCCACCAATAACAATATCATATATGTGTTTTGAATTTACACATATATATCATGCAAACATATTATGTATTTTGTATAAATATATGCATTATTTTCTAAAAATGATTTTTTAAAAGAATAAATTTTTAACTTTTACCCACTTACCAAATTTATTTTTCAAAACATTTTTTTTTTACACAGTCTCAAAAAAGGTTGCCGACCACTGTGGTATATTGTTACATCAACCGTAAAAAAATCAATTCAACTTTCAGTTTTCAGTTTTTTATATGTTATAAAAATGACAAAGATCAATATTTATGTATTTATTTATTTAACAAAACAGTTCGATTTTGGAGTAGAATGTTTATATTATATTGTATCATTATTTGACTATTATTTTTAAGCTTTCGGTGAAGAAGTCTATTAAGGTTGAGGACTGACAGTTTTTCTGACATCTAGCACGATTCGAAGAAAAGCTTATTTCTTACATATTTCTTCGTTATGGATTTGGTCCCTGAATTATGCCAAATACAGTTTTTTTAACGATCATATAGCATGGATTAAAACTGTATTTTTTATTCATCACCTACAATATTTATTTCTCGAATAAATAATCAAGCAATTCGCTGGCCGATTCATTATTTATTGCAAATTTATTCGATCGGCCATAAAATATTGTTTTTGTTGTAAAATAACTTGAAATATTGGACGTTATTTCGGATGTTAAACATGCTAGGTGAATAAACTTCTAAGAAACCAAATACAGACAATGAAATAATAAATATTGTGATTCCTAAGCATTTAATAGATCGGTAGATCTTTTTAAAATCATTTTATCTGTCAATATGAAGAATAAAATATGAACTCTCCTTGAAGCGTTAATATGATTTATTGAAATTTATCAACCTCATCCATCTTTCAGAGAAGTTTTTGACAGAAGTGTCGAATAAGCAGGAGGAGGAGATGATCGGTGAATGCAATTTAGTAGGTACAACGATTTATATTAGAAGATGATTACCAACTAAAAGAAAACTGTAATATACTGTATATCCCTGATTATAAGACGTACGAATTCAGACACTAAAATAGGGGAAAAAAATGCGCCCTTTAATCTAGGAAATATGATAGATATATTCTATGATGATGGGTGGATTTTACATTTATTCTGATTAAAAAAATCAATTCTGACAAACAATTACCAATAATCTGAATATTTCTTAAAAATACTAAAAATATTCATACTGAAAAATAGTGTTCCTGTCTTATCCAACATAAAACACACAACATGAATAGTGAAGAAAAATCAGAATGTTCGATAAACACGAAGATATTATAATTAGTAAAGAATGAGAGTCGCGTTTAAGATATAAATAAATTTTCTTAAATCAGGTATTCTGTAAATATAATGTTGTAGCAAATTAGTGGAAATACGAAGATTTTTAAGCGATCATTACAGGAAAACGATACATCGATTAACTATAGATCTCTCTCTAATGTACTTCAACTATTTTCCGAAGAACATAATAAATCTGTCAACCAGAATACCGATGTTGCCTTGAATGACCTACTAAAACCGGTTCTTTAAAATCTTTATTAATTGTTCGAAATTTTAATTTTGTTGTAGTTTGTTGTTTGACGATTTGATAAACCTTTTTTAATATTTTGCATTTTAAAGCTATTTATTCACAATAACATAATGGAATGCAATTGTTTTTTTTTTTCTGTATATTTTTTGTATGCTAATGGAAATCGGCACTGTCGTCTAGGTCAGTGCTTCCCAACCTTTTTCATGCTACGGACCCCTAAATCTGAAAAGAATTATCTGCGGACTCACAATTTTTTTTTATTTCACATGTTCATATTGTTGAAATAGCGAAAAACCTGCGGGCCCCAGGATGGGAAGCACTGGTCTGGGTAATATTGGGATAATAAATTGTTTTTCATTAATTTAACATAATTATTTATATACGGCTGGACTTGAAAATTCACCTATCGTAGCCTCAGAGCCATTTATTTAACTATGACGTATCTCAAGCAGACAGGATAAAAATTGTTGATAAGATCATTTCATTAGAGGAGCTTGACTTTAGTGGCTAAAATATGACCTTTAGTCCAACTATTTTCAAATAATAACGTGGTGATAGCTATCTCAAATACATGGTCTTTTTGTCAGAAGTTTATCATGTCATGCAAATTACAGCCAAGGATTTACTGAGAGGGTACAGAAAAGAAAATATAAATTCGTGAATATAATTGAAGATGTTAATTGAATCAGAGAAAGTGGCACGCTTAGTAGTGTTTTATTAACTTTTTTTTTAAATATTTTATAATAACACGTTTTATATCAACATGTCAAACTATACCAAGTAAACTTAAGTACGTACTTAATAATGTCATATTTTTGTTAACAGATAGTAGGACACGTTTGGTTGATAGCGTAATCAAGCATGCTTAATGGTGGTTTAATTGAGCGGTTTCAATAAACGAAAAAAAATCATTGGACACGACAAATAGTACTTTTCGCGAAGCATGAATTTATTTCTAGTTTCTATAACGCTAGAAAACGACTAGTGGTTAGCTAATCGCTATCATTATACCCCATTTTAAGATCGAAAGCGTAAGAAGGAGTTTACAAATCATAAAAATTCATAAATTGGTCGGAAAATAAATTTATAAAACAGCTTGTACTAAGAATTGAGTTAGTAATCACCGGTGTCAACGACGTTGACTCCTCGACTACTGACTCGTCATTAATATTTTTTTTATTTATTATAATTTTTAGATTATATAATATGACACATAACGCTTGATTGTTTAGAATTGTAATACAACGATGTGAGTGAAATGTGGTGCGACATATTTACAATGTCGTAAATAATTATATTGTCGACACAAAACTTTATTCCGTGTCTGGTTTAAACTTTAAAATATTATTTTTAGAATCAGTTGTGAGTGATATATTGCTTTATTCATTTCTGTCACGTATTCAGGTAAGTAGCAATGTGAAACTGAAAGTTGGCATTGACAATTTGCTAACACACCTAATGTTTAATTCAATTAATTTAAATATCAAAATGGGAATTACAAAGATGTCACTATTACATAATTATAAACACAACACAAGATCCAACGATTTTTTTGTTTAGCTTCCATTGTTTTATCTCATACTTACTGTGTTAAGTTAATAAATGGTGATTGTTATCAGTTTTTAACAGTGCTTTTATTTGTATCACACTGTACACAATTAAATACATCAGCCATTTTTAACAGCCACTTCCCGGAACAAATAGCAGCTGAAATCCTGGACTACATATGTTGGGTCGGCTGCAAAATTTTACCGTGTGTGTGCCCAATATTAGTTTTATATGCAAAATCGGGGATCGCCGATATGCGGGCTGTCGGCTGCGGTAGCCAAATGTTACTCGTGTATTTCCACATTAAATGTTCATTAATTTGTCCTTAAATAAAATTAAAATGCATATTTATCATTATATAAATCATAGGTCTGATAATGTTGATTTTCTTAATTTAACAAAGGGTTTGCCAGCCTGAGACAAATTAAGCAAAACAGAGCAACAATTATTTAACATGGTGAAAACCGTTTTGACTCATCACGATCTCATTAGTTAAAAATGATTGTGATAAGCGAAACCGGTCCTGATCATATTAAATAAATGTACAATCTGTACAAAAGAGTGCTTTATTTTTTTTAAATTAAATATACATTCTTTAGTATAAGTTACGCTTTTATTTTTGAAACGAAGAAAATCTTTTGACAATTTTCTCCAAGGAAAAAAAACCTCTATCACTCAATATTACATGTTTTATAATATAATAACTCCTTTGATTATTAATTTATATGGAAAATAAGACATCAATTAAAGTGGCAACATTTTTTATATTCTTAATTTGAAATTATGTTTGACGCTGTGTGTGCCTTTTATCATGTAATTCAATTTGTAAATTATTGGGGACAATAACATATTCACACATATTTTTCAGCACAGCTCTCACGGTAACGTTATGCTGATACAGAAATCATAATTCTACACACACACTTATAGTATTTTACCTGAATATTATATCATTACAAATATCAACATTCGATCTGCACCGATACATTTTTTTCAATTTGACAATTCAAACTTTAAATGGTAAAACGGTAGCCTTGACTTTAAATTTTTAGTATTTTGAATCGGTCACGGTGATCTTCAATATGATAAGTTCCGTATTTAAAACAGCTTACATATGAATCAGATTGTTTCAATCGTTTTATCAGATACAAAATGTGCGAATGAACGATTCATCCTATCGCGATCCTACTGTGATGCTGAAAATTTACTTTGGTAAATCGTAATCCTATGACAACTTAACCAAGTCAGGGAAATATTGCAATGTGCAAGACATCCCTATCCCAAGAGAACCATATAAGCGAATGAGGCGCGAGATTGGGGTCTCCGAATATTAGTGGCCTCAAAATTAGCTTATAGTAGATATATATAGAACCCATGTACTTTTTGTTCAGATTTGTATTATTTTAAATGCAATTTTTTGACGTTCTTATTTTATCCGAAAAACAATGCATATACATTTTATTGCGCCTGGGGCCTCATGTGCTTAATGCGCCACTGGTGAAAGATAAACAATTAATTCTTTATTTTATTTATTATTGCGTGGGCAATGTAGAGATTCGATTATAAGTATTAAAAAATCTCCGTCGGGTTGACAGAATGGTTGTGAATCTATAAACTCTGTTTGTCGACTATTTGAGATCAAGACTCATTATTAGGGGTGGGGAAGGTCGCTCGATACATTTGACTTAGGGATGGGCAGGGCCACTTTTTAAATTAAGAAATTCTTTATTATCAGATCAAATCAGTACCTATCTGCATTTTTTTAAATATATATAATATTTCTATTATAACGTTTGCAAGTGGAATTACAGCGAAAAGAATAGTGACCATCTATTTATGTTGTATCCTGTTTATTGAGTAATGAGTTAATAATATGTCATTCTTTTGTAATGTACATGTAAATAAATAAAATATTCAACATGTTAAGTGAGAAGTGTTAATTTTAAGAAAACATATTTTATTCCAAGCATAATATTCTATTTCGATTTCTTGTAAATTAAAATTTTAAATATGGTAATGCTTACAAGAAATTAGACTCATTTTTTTATTTAAAACTAAAACCAAATAAATTGATAAAATATCACGTTTTGGTGTTTATAATAATAACACGTGTTTCGGAGTCAAGACGATCGCGAGATTACTGTCATTATTATTCTAAAATATTGACGGCATTAATAATTATAATTATGGATGAAATTTTAGCATACGAGGCGTAGAAAAAAGTTGTTTGCAGTAGTTTTGTCTACACATGTCTATAATATTCCGATATTAATTGATTATTAATAAAAATATTTTGTAATGTTTGGGTGTTACATTGTAACGGAACTCTTGTAAAAAATCAGAAATGACCTCACACCTATTCCTCTTTCATACAATATATTTCCATATACACCGATAGCAAAAATGTTTGTGTTTTACTCTTATTTGAAAATTTAATCTCTTTAATATTATATATTAGCTAATCGGACTTGGTATTTTTCCTGGGATTTTCTTGTCATATTATGAATGGGCTTGTCACTTTTGATGTGCTAAAATTCTTGCTCAAATCAGCAGTGGGTTGCCAAAGGTTAACAAAAAGTCGCTCAATCTCAAAATTAAATAAGAAAGATGCGGATTTTTCTATCACTCTACTCTATTTATAAATATTATGTACAGCTTTTATATTTAGGATATATACGAAAAGTGATAAACCATATAATAATTTATATCAATCATTGAATAATATACTAACATACGTTAGATTGGAAGAGTTTCAAGATTGATGCAGAAATATATTTCGCTCTAATTCCATGTCTTAAGCGTTATACTGAAACCGCCGTAGATATTATATACATATTTGATTAGAAATTGCAGAAATGTATTGATTTGATTTTTTTCTTAATTTACCAACTAGCAAAAGGCTCGCACGAGCCTCTCCGAGCCCCAGCCCACCTCTAAATATCATGACCGGTTTCATTTATCGCGAGAATCAGTAAAAAAATAGGAATACGCATACAACATTATAAATGTTTTTGTTTTATTAAAACCTCACACAACCGATGTTTTTGCTGACGCACCAGGTACTCCTGAGTCTTGACCATCCCTTTTTAACAGGATGGAATCCAATTACTCGAAAGCTCTCTGATAACCACAACGGCACCCTGGCACGACTTGTGATAAGTCAAATTATTGGATCCTCCAATCTCTTTTTATGGAAAGGTGTTATATTTTTTAAAACACAATATCAAAATAAGATTAAATTATTAAAAAATAATAACTATGAGTGGCATTTTTAAATCAAATTGTGTCAGCCCTGCCTTTTGGGATTGACTTATCAAACAAAGGGTGTCGTACATTAAGATTTTAATGTACGCGATTTGATATTATTTTTTATCGAAACCCGGTGGGTCATGTACCACCAGATGGGGGCCGCTGATACAAATCTTCTTCGAATGCTCGATTGGCACTTAATAACAGATGGGTTCTTTGAACTGTAATCGTTTGTTTTATGCGGCAAATTCGCATTATCTATTAATTTGCATCTCAGTGGCACGTTGAAGGAAAATCGTAACAAAAATATAAAACGGTGAACCTCCATAAAATCTTATTTTTAGCCTAGATAGTGTAAATAAAACTTCTGAATGACAATAGAAGCTTCGAAATATAGTTTTCTTAAATTACTCATCCTTGATATGGGCCGCATTTGGCCTGGCTTAACATTTAATTCACAAAGCTAAAGTCGTCGATTATTTCGTCATTTTTCTACTCTTGGTGAGGATTATGTGGAATTATGATGGAATATTAATACTCCAGGACAGTTTACTCTCACAGTAAAGTTTTTTGTGCGACGATATAGCATTTTTAACCTATACAATTTTGGGAAAATTTATATATGAAGAATAAATTTAAAAAAAAAACCCATAACCGGTTCATATTCTTGACCGTTAATTGGAAGCCCTTTTCTTGTTTGATCATTTTGAATTAAAAAGATAACCGTGTATCTGTAAAATCACTCAATGTATCCGTTATTTGTTGTGTAAAACATTCTTAAAGAAAGCTTAAACTTGGCACCGAGGAAACAATCATGTTATGTGTTAATCCGACATAGATATTTCGCTCACGAAATGCACGATTTATAACGCGACACTCCATTGTACGTAAAACAGGAGAAAAAAGCAATGACCCGAAGTCAGTTGCGAAGAAAACCACTTCGTCACCTTCCTCGGATGCGATAACATGAATAAATTTTGTATAGGAACCAAAGCATAAATAAATTGAATGCCCACGTAAATTCATATCTTAAAATAACATCAAAAAAAGCATGTTATGTATGTTAAAATGAGTAATCCAGCAAATGAAAAATCTGCAGTGTCATAAAACTTCTTTATGGTGAAATATGGGCGCCATGAAGGTTGGAAACCTGTCAATGTTTAAAAAAGTAAATAACACAACTATATTCTGCCGATCGTTGATGCATTGGCTTAGAATCTTACGGCTGTTGTTTCGTGAAGGGTACGAATGTCAGAGTGAAATTTTACCTTAACCGCATTACAAATCGATGCAATTGATGATACTTGGCGGAGGGTTCTATCATATAATATCATTCTTTCCTTGCCTTATCTACAAGTAGTTAACTCTATTAATAAAATAATTAATAATACTTTTCATGCTGTTGTACGAAAATCGATTTACGGATTCGTTTATATTTTCATGAATGTTTGTCATGTTCAGATTTCCCTCTCACAAATCCGATGCCAAAAACGTGCCGCAGCAAGAACGATTAGCACACTGCTAGTAACTGTCTAGTCTTATTCTTATATCCTTATTTATTGTTTTTGTAAAACTTATTCTGTATAAATGCTACATTTGGTTTTAATTTTAACTGTTTAAGGCGTTTTTTAATACAATTCTTTTGTCCTTTGCAGATACTCCACGCTTCATTATTTCCCTATAATTATTGTTTCGATTAAATTTCAAACATATTCATATTTAATAGTATTTCATAATTGGCGAATTATTTTATATTCTTTCTGTCAACTTGTCCGAAGCGGATGAAAAAAACTTGCAGACGAATTCCGAACACAGTAATTTTACTCCTGTTTATCATAATCACCGCTCAACATTTAATTACAGTTAATAAAAATATAGCCCAATTATTATTCCATAAACAGTAAAGATATGATAATGCTTTTCGAATAGTTAAAAAAGTAACGCTTCATACGTCAATTCTCAAAGGCAACGTGTAAGAATATATTTTTTTAAATTCTGGTCTTGTTCATACTAGGAGGTCAAAAATATTATGTAGCAATTAATATAGAATTCTTCGATTTCATTGACAAATAGTATTTCATTATAAAACGTTCGATGAATCATTTATGCCATCTCTATCTTAGTGTTGATCTTGAACAAAACGTACCCATCCAATGCAGGGCTCGAATTCAATGTGAAATTTGAGTAATGAAAAAAATGGCGTAGCATGTCGATATATTTATTTTTAATTATCAAGTATTGTGGTTTATAAGATTTTCCGTTCAGAACCATAATTCAATGCCCAGTATGAACACTATTATGTCAGATTTTGCTTGATGTAAGAATTGTGTCAACAGTTAAATTGTTGAAGATGAATCAATTAATTAAAATTTCACGAGCTGAGAGAAACCGGCCATATAAACAATATAACATTACCTATGGAAAAAAACATAACTGGTTTTTTGCCTTATTTTCAAATTCAACTGCAGTATTTTGTGCGTATATATTTGAATTAGTACTAATTTTATTTATAGAATCTACCAGCAGGGCCGGCGCCACCATATAGGCAAAATAGGCAACCGCCTAGGGCGAAAACCATTAGCGGGCGCATAATTGTAGTATTCAAATTATTTTTATGTACTCTAATAATAATGATGATCGAATGGCTGATGATCCCATGTGGGCACATCTATGCTAGTGGATGTCCTCATAGCAAATTATGGGAAATGTCAAACACAGCAAGTCCATCTGCTGGCCTCCCCGCGGCGATCATCGGGCAATGCAGTTTCGACTGTAGCTAACAGCAGGGGGCAAAGGGCGAACCTTCCGGCGCCTTAAAACCGGTCTACTGGCTAAGGGAAGGAAATCCCTGACAGAAAAACCGGGTTGAGCCAACCTGCAGAGCCCTTGTGACTCAGGCCTCGGAAGCGCAGGGTTAATCACCCTGCCTTCTTAAAACTGTATGATTACGATAACACCATCGCAGATGCCTCGGACACCTAGCTCTGCCCAACGACAACTTGGCAAGAAAACGGACACGATACTCTCCAACAACCACTCTATGCGCATAGGCGCATACAACGTGCGTACTATGTGCACCCCAGGAAAGGACCTACACGCCACTCGTATCATGCAAACATACAAACTTGACGTTTTAGGGCTGAGCGAGGTACGTTGGAAAGGCACTGGGAAAAAGTTGTTGGAGGGCGGATACACACTCATATATTCAGGCCAGGAGCGTTATCACCGCCAGGGAGTGGCAGTATTGATGTCGGGGAGGGCAGCCCGATGCCTTGTCAAATGGGAACCCATCTCAGAACGACTGATACGAGCCACCTTTCGGACGACTGATAGCTCGGTAACTGTCCTCCAGTGCTATGCCCCCACCGAGGATGCCGACACACATGCAAAAGAAAATTTTTATAACTCTCTCCATGCGGCAATCTCCACAATCCCTCACAGAGACCGCATAATCGTAATGGGGGATCTCAATGCGAGAGTGGGAGTTGATCCATTGCTTGGCCCCGCAGTGATGGGAAGGCATGGCCTCGGTGTAGCCAACGACAACGGTGAGAGACTCATCGAGCTCGCCACTATGAATGAGCTTACCGTTGGTGGTACAATATTCCCCCACAGAGACATCCACAAATATACGTGGACCTCTCCTGACGGTTGCACAAAAGCACAAATTGACCACTTTCTCTACAGCACGTCTCACCGAAGGGAACTTCTCGACGTCCGAACCTACAGGGGTGCCGATATATACAGCGATCATGAGCTGCTGGTCGGTAAAGTCCGTCTCAGACTCAGACGCCCAGTAAGGCATCCAACACAAAAGAGAATCGACATCGAGAGGCTACAATCTCCTCGAATTCGGCTAGACTTTGACGTCGCTGTGAGAAAGAACATCGTCGACTGTGCTAATGACCGGCAAAGTCCACGCCGCGACCCCATTGAATTAGAATGGTCCAGCATAAAGAATGCAGTCGCGTCAGCCGCACATGGGGTGCTTGGAGTCAGAAAAAGTACCCAGCCGAAGTGGATGTCTGACAACACGTGGAAAAATATTGAAGAGAGAGCCCGGCGTAAAGCACTGAGGGACAGTGAAACAAACCCAAATCGAGTCGAGGAACGTCGGACTAACTATCAACTCCAGGATAAGGTAGTCAAAAAGTCTGTGCGACTCGATAAACGCCGATTCCTGGACAAGAAAATTGAAGCAGCAGAGGCGGCATCACGTAGGAATGACACAAGGAGACTTTACAAAATTACACGTGAAATTTGCGGCAGACGGATGCCAACCGCGGGGCCTATCCGTAGTCCCAGCGGAACAATAGAATCGAACGTAGAGCGTGTCAAAAAGATCTGGAGAGATCATTTCTGCGGGGTGCTTAACCGCCCCCCTCCCTCGGACCCATTTGATATACCCAATGAAGCCACAATTACGGAAATTCCTCGAGCGTTAAACATTCCTGACTATGCGCCGACACATGCTGAGATTTCCTCGGCTGTGCGGCGCTTAAAAAACGGGAAGGCGCCAGGCATGGATGGTATACATCCAGAGCTCCTAAAGTACGGCCTGGAGGCGCTTCTGCACCCCCTGCACCAGCTTCTTAGTATGGTGTGGGCGCAAGAGCGCTGTCCGAGGGACTGGGTTAATGGCGAGGTAGTCACAATCCACAAAAAAGGTGACCCACTGTGCTGTGACAATTACCGTGGCATAACGCTGCTCAGCGTGCCTGGCAAGGTTCTGGCACATATAGTATTGGCGAGAATAAGGATTCCAATTATGAATATCCTCAGGGAAAATCAGGCCGGGTTCTTACCTGGCCGATCCTGCGCGGACCAAATACACAATCTTAGGTGCCTTCTTCAGCAAAGCAACGAATACAACAGCTCGCTGGCATGTTGCTTTGTAGACTACGAGAAGGCCTTTGATAGTCCGCACCGGTCCTCTATATGGAACATATTAAAATTGTACGGAATCCCAACCAAGATTGTTGCCATCATCAAATGCTTGCACGAGGGGAGCGAATGCTGCATAAGAATCGGTGATATAACCACTGAATGGTTTGGGGTCTCAACCGGGGTCAGACAGGGCTGCGTCTTAGCTCCGTTCCTGTTCATTATAATCTTCGACTTCATTCTGAGGAAGTCAATTCCACCTGACCGAGGTGTGACCGTTGCCCCCAATCTAAAGCTATGCGACCTCGAGTATGCAGACGACGCTGTTATATTTGACAAATCTGTCGAGGGTATTCAAGATACAATGGATAAACTGCAGAGCAACTCGTATCGCATCGGTCTTAAAATCAATGCGAGTAAAACCAATGTACTCTGCAACAGTGCCTGTCCGGACCCACACTACCCTTTGACGAGCGCCGGTCAAAACATCGAAAGAGTCGACGGTTTCAGGTACTTGGGGGTACACATCACGGGGGATGGCAATCCGTGTAAAGAGCTCGCGATCCGATTAGGGATAGCTGGAGCAACCTTTAACTCAATGCGGAAAGTCTGGGATTCACGGCTGTACTCGGTCAGAACCAAGTGCCTCCTGTTCAACGCATGTATCTTGACAGTGCTGCTTTACGGTTGCGAATCATGGCACCTTACGAAAGCGCAGAGTAACCGTATACTGTGTTTCGAAAACAGATGCCTGCGGCGAATGCTTGGAGTGAAATGGTCTGACTTTGTCAGGAATACGGAGATTAGAGAGCGGACTAACCAGCCTCTAATTACGTCCAAAATAAAGAAGCGGCGGTGGTCCTGGCTTGGACACGTGTTAAGGATGCCTCAAGAGAGCCTGAACCCTGCCTGTCTGTTCTTCCAACCGGATGGATACCGGCGTCGTGGAAGGCCACTGATGACCATTCTCAGGATGTACTCAGCGGAGTTGCGGGACGCTGGGATGACCTGGGAGGAAGCAAGGAGACTGGCTGGAGATAGAGAGTCATGGAGGAACTTCGTGGTGACCATATGCTCCGCATAGGGAGCGGATATGGAATAAAAAAAAAATAAAATAATAATTTAATTCTATATAATTCGAAAAAGAGAGGTAAAGCGACTTGTTAAAAAACAACTCACGTAGAAATACTTCTGTTGAGATACCTCCATTAAAAAACCACATGCTTCACATTGGAAGCGGAAATGGATATTTAAAAATATATATTTATGATCCCGAGTTATTTTTTTTCATATTTCGAAAACAAATGGGACGATTTGTTATAAAAGGGGCGCGCCAATAATCGTTGCTTAGGGCACCAAATAACCTCGCGCCGGCACTGTCTACCAGACATTTAAAACTGTCTCGCATATAAAATAAATCGTAAAATAGGTTTTAGAAGCGCTACCAACCTTTAGTCTAAATTTATTATACATGAGATAAATTCAAACCAAACGGACTTGACGAACTTTCCTTATAATATAAAATTTAGATTAATTTCGGTCTAATAGGAAAAAAATAATTGATTTAAAAACGAAAATGATGTTCGGCAATTGAAACGAATCAAAGCCTTAATTAAAGTTAAATTAGAGAGAATTAACTAAGGTTATTATTATATTATTTATCAACAAGATGGGGAATCGATGCAAAATATTCATGATAATAAACTATTAAGTATTCAAATGCCCAAAAGCTACGCCAAAAAAATTACAGTGAACCTTTCGGGTAGACATTTTTCTTTATTTTGACAGTCTGGATGCTATTTTTGATCTCAATTTAAGTGGCTCTGTTTATGGTATTCGTTTTTTGAATGAGCTTTGAAAATTTTACGACCTAAGTTTGGCAAACTGCCTGCCCTCCATCGAATGGATGCAGCGATAAAAAAAAGGAAACTTCGTCCTGAATTATTTATTGCCTTTTAAAATATTATTCGCTTGGAATTTATTTACAACTAACGCAAGCTTTAACCCACTCTAAAGATGCTTTCTATCTGTGTTCTGAATCATCAACCTTCAGGTATGCCAAATTAAATTTAAATAATTATACAAAGTGATACTTTTTAATATAATTAAGTATAAGGTTTTAATTTTAAGTAGATAATTTTTATTTATTAATATAGTTAATTCATTTCACAAATAGTTATTAATATAAATCTATTCTTCTAACGGAATTGACAATGGTTTTGATGAATAATGTCAATTTTAGTGGCTATTGCAGTTTAAATTTAAATCCGTTTAAGCTATCGCTTTTTTAAATGCTACTTACTGTTCACGTTTCATAATATTTTGTATTGACTATGTCACAATAAATATTTTTTTGATATTAGCAACAAAAAATATGTCATATATATCAGTCACTAATTGGAAGTAGACTATCTTTCCTAATCTCTGTTTAGTTTTCTCAGCCTCTTGAATATTTATATAATTTTTCATGATTAGCCTATGCCATTTGCCAAATAATTTTTGAAACCTTTCACTTCAGATTGACTAAGAATTTTGATTTAAAATTCTCATTACATTATATGCATTACATTATATAAATACCCAGATGATAAATTGATCAATTATGAATTCATATACCCTTTTTTTATCAACAATTAATGTTATTAACAAACAACAAAAATTACAAATTATTTTTATTCTACTTTCATCATTTATTTTCTGGTAAATTTATCAAGATATAAATAATTCATTTTAATTTAGAAGCTTTAATGAACGGGTATTTTGGTTAATACCATGAGGGCATCGATCGAAATTGACCATAATCCTTCATCTTAAAATAGCGTAGACGGTATATCATTAAATAAAAAAACAATACGTCTCTCTATAAAACCGTATTTTCGAAGAACCCTTGTAAAATATGTAAACCTGATCTCGTAATTAATATAGGTTATCTATGTTACTGCGTCTGTCAAAAACAAAAAAAAACAAACATTCTTATTTCAAAATACCATCACGATCCATCATTTGTTGCATGACATGCATTTACCAATATTCGACGCTCTACGGCCTGAATATTTATTATATTTGATCTGTTGTTTCGCTATTAACATAAACGTTAGGTGTATCATTATCCAATAATAATTAATTAACCTGTTGACAAGACGATAACGCCTATCATGCATTTTAATAAACAAGCATTTGTCACACCTTCGGCAGTGACAAATCGCCATCTTGGGTTGAACTACAACAATCATAAATTCAATCATCTGCCAATCGTCACAAAACCTGTTTAAGGAATTTAAATAACTTTATAATTCTAAATTAATTTAATTTTTTTTCAAGGCCCCACGCGGTCAATGGCATTGAATAATTAAGCCGTATTTTTGTTATGTAATCATGGAAAATGGTAACGGAAAATTGGTAAAATTACAATGCTTGATCAGTATTTAAGCACGATAACATACATCACTCTTCCGTTGATCACATTGGCGCTTAATTTATTCGTGATAATACTGGAATTATTGTGATAAACAGAGTCTGGTTATAGAGAAATTCAAATCCCAGTTTTGCTGGCGTTGCTACGGAATATAATGATATATGTATTAAGTACCAGTCATTAACTTAAGTAGAACCAGTTTGTCTCCAAAAAAGATTTTTGTGCATCTGACCATAAATTGAAATGAATAAGAGGTGTAAGTTATGTTATATCAATAACATAGCGCATATTTCGTGGGACGGAGGTTGTAGTCAGATAGGTAAGTCAGAAATTTTCATTTTGAAATACAGCCAAAAAACAGTTCAAAACCACACGCACACCCCGTATACTTAAATATATTTTAGAACGAAAACACACCTTCTCAATACATATAACTTACTACTCAATTGACTACACACATTGAAAGAATATCTTTTTTCGTTGGTGTTATCTGATTTTCAATATTTTTTGACTAATCTGAATACACACCCCTTTTTATTCAACCATGTCCATAACCAATGTGGAGCAATTTTAATTATAACAGGGATAATTGACCGAGTACGCATATATGGATAATGCCAAAAAATAACTAATCACTTTCACAATAACGCCACATTTTCAGAATCGAATGGATGAAAACAAATGCTTACATAGTAAACACAATTGTCTGTACGAGGTTCGGTCGTGACAACACTCACAACCGAATGAGACGAACGTTTCGGAAATTAAATGAAAAAGTTGTATAGCTTCATTTTTGTTGTCACTTTCCAAGTTTCATCAATAAGGGTTGCAAAATACAATGCGGCGAACGATTAGAACCGCAATTTTAATATTTTCAATGTTAGGAAAACATGTGACTACTAATAATGCTTCTATTACGTGTATTTAATACTAAAAAATAATTTGTTTCTAATGCAGATATGACACTTTGTTATCACAGTACTGATAAGGGGATCCAATCCCGGACCCTTTTTGTGATCCTGGGACTGATCATTCTCCATCATATCATGCCACGATTGCTTATGATTATTGCCGAAGAAAGTGGGAAAAGAAATTATAGAATTTTTTTCAACTCCAAGTAACGAATTGACAAATTTTACAATTACTCAAATGTCAGAGACCGTTATTTTAGCTCCATCCACTGAAAAAGTTACGAATCGATAGATTCTACAATTTGTCAGAAGTCAGAAAGCTTTTTAGCTCCAACCTTTGGAAAATTTACTTCTGCCAATGATTCCTGCGCTGCCGAGTTTTTTTTTACTACTACTACTAAGGCGAAAAATTAGTCGGGATCCCTGATCCCTGGATTGAAAGGATTGATATAACTTATCCATCTGAGTTGACCGTTCGGCAACGAGACAATCTTTTGACAAATATATAATATATATTTAGGAAGCCAATATGCAAATAATACCAACTAATTATTTTTATTGCTCTCGAATGGTTGTTTTAATCTATAATTAATGTAGCATAGAAAAAAAACATAATATATGTCTTGGTTTAAATACCACAGCAAAAGTAAAATATATAACATTGTAGCTTAAAAATAAAACAAAGAAACCCTTTCAAGAATTATTTAGCATTATTTTTTGCACGTGTCATTCTGATCGATTTTAAATTGGCTTGAAGTCGAAGGAAGAAAGAAGACTCTTTCGCGAAAACGTTTATTGAACTCAAATAAATTGCGTGTCTGATTTATTCAGCGATACTTGAACTGCAACCGAGCGATAAACAATTTTTTAGAGTGATTTTTTTGTGAATTATTTATCATTTGTACTGGTACAAATGACTCGTTACAAAATAATTCTTCGATCTTTTAATTTGAATCACTTTCATAATTTTTGTCATTTGCAAAACCGGCATTATGTACTTATCAGAATCTTTAAATCAAGCTTTTATTCAAAGGCATTCGATCTTAATGGAGGTGCGAAGCGACATCGATTATTTAATTATGATGTCTTTTGCTAGTTCATCTTTCTACCGTAAACTTTTCTGAAAGACGCTAAGCAAATAAATTTACCAGTTCACGTAAAAAATATATCTTCCATTATGATGCTCAACGTAGAATTGGTCGATTTTTTTTTTATTAAACATAAAACTTTGAAATCAAATTGTATATTGCATTTACTTTGGTCAAATTATAATGAAATTAAGTTTGTAGAAACCTTTCCAACTACTTGAGCGCTGCAGGGATGCATTAAGTAATTTATGTTGTCATAATATAATATAATACTAAGTGTGGTGATATAGGAGGTAGATAAAAACACAACACATTGCATCCTGCACGCATTCAATTCAAATTTCTTCCGAGAAAAGTATCACTCTCGAAACGATTGAAAGCGAAATTGTCAGCTACTTTATTCAAAGAATTTCCGGAGACAACTACCATGAAAATAATTGTTGAATAACTTTATATATATATTGTTATCCAATATGCAAGAACAAAGCATTTTAATCATCTATTATTTTTAACATTTACCGAATACAATTATACCCTATCCTATAACGTATGACTGTATCTAATCTTGGCGATCTAAATATTCCATGTAAACGATATTGAGAAGGTCTTACAAACAAAGTATTTGGTACCAAAATAATAGTGTGAGTTTATACTAATTTCGCCATCACGCCATCGTCAGATCAGTTGACTGCTAACATCTATACTAATATTACTGTGAGAAGTTAGTTTTTGTCATGTTTGACAATTGTGTGACTTTTTCCAATGAATATATTATATTATATGTAGTTCATACTTGAACCAAATAAAAACCTTACTGCATATTGCATTTTAACTATATTGACAAGGCCTTAAAAAACAACGTATTTCACAATAATTGTGTTATATGGTTTATAGTAATTTCGGCATCATCAAATCAACCAATTAAATCAATATGTTAATGATAGTGATAGCCGTTTATCTTCAGCCTGTATTTATGATTCTACTACCCATCATCAGCTATATTTATTGACCTAATTTATAACGCAACTTTAGAACTCGCTACCACATTGCTGCCCTAAAAATATCATTTATCAAATAGTTTGCATTAAATTCTTCTGTTAAGAAAGAAACTCCATGTGTGTGTTGTCAAGAAAAGCAATTATAACGTGAAAAACTACACACAATATTTACTAAGCAAATATTTTTCAAAGATGCACCATCGCCTTTATGACTCATCATCGTAAACAATTCTGCTTCGTTTTATTCAACCCATAAATCAATCTCTGTATTTATAAACAAAATTAAAAACAAATTCTTTAAAAATATTTCATGAAATTATTTTTAAATCAGTAATTATTAACCTTTTTACACAATTTTCTACACTACAATATTGTTACTTTTTTCTTTAATAATCTTCAATTTTTGATGTACTTTGTAAATGTTTTACTCGGTTTGTAGTGAAACGCAGTTTAAATATATATTTTTTCCCAATTTTTAACAGTATTTCATTGTTAACAGTTAAATGAAAACAATTATAAAAACAGAATTAGCTCGAGCCACAGTATGAAGACAGTCCCACCCCTAGCAACTAGTATGACCAGATTAGTGCGGTACCAATTATTCTTTCTTATTTAATTAATTTGATGAAATTCGCACCTATGTATATGTTGTACAGTCATAAAACATACAGTGAAATTCGCTTTTAATTTACCGACAACTTTAATAAAAAAAAACGAGTGTGTGAATTGCTAATAGACTGATTTATAACAACACGATTTGTATTTAGAGGTTTTTTTATAGATAACCTCCCAGTAAAGATTTTTATAAACCGGCTTTGTGAAATTATTCACTCTTTTTGTTTTGATAGATTAATACGCTGTAAAATCATCGTTTATTAAATATGATAAACATCAGAAAAAAATAGTATATTCTTCAATAATTATTGAAACATATTAAAAAACAATAATATTAGATCAAAAATAGCCATGTGTTGTTTCAGTGTCGATTTGTATGTGGAAATGAAAAAGTGGATAGTGACTTGCTGTCATAAAAATTTCACGTTCATTCCGTTAATTTATATACAAAATTAGAATTCCTCAACTAATACAAAGTTTTTATAACAATTTATGTATGTACAACGTGGTACAAAACGGCAGCCAAAAAATTTGATTGAACAATCCTTATTTATATCTTTAGTCAAACGGTTAACAAGCTCGCCTTCGGATACGGTGCTCACTAGTTTGAATTTTAGTACGTTTTATGGATTTGTACTCGAAAGCATTGATGTCTGTAGTGTCGACAATAATTCCCTGCCACTCACCTAATTCTTGAAAAATAAGGCCTAGCAAGCGCGATTTATTCGATGTCTAAAATTCCTTTCCCAACCTTCAAATCCTAAAATTAACGAGGCGTAGCGCAAGTGATTAAGTGCTAACTTACCATGCTGTCATAGCGCTATCCTTCTACCCTACTCTATTAAAAAAAGAGAGGTTGACTACTGAGTAACAAGCAGTTCTTTTAAAGAAAAACTTCTGTAAAGATACCTCTATTATGAGGCCATAATATGCTTTACATTTAGGAGTGGACATGGAATTTAAATAAAATCCATACTAAGTGACGTTCCTCAAAATAAAATACGGTTTTAATTAATGAAATAATCAAATAAGACACATCATTCAATTTATATTTATAATCGTCTATGGTTTTTATGACGTCTCTTCGTGCAATCTTCTATCGAATGAAAAACTGACTAAAAAAACAGGAGAGTAGCAGATAGGTACGATTTTTTTTGTCTATTTGGATTCAAACAAAATTTAATATTCATCGGACGTTATATTTACATACCACACATTCATTAAATCCAGTGAATTTCAGAAAACAACGTTTTCTACGTCTTTATAAAACGATAGTGCAACAACCTTTTAAGACATGCAAAATCAAATCAAGCAACCGATTCACCAATGTATTGGATCAAATAAGAATTAGCATATTCATAATTTAAAAAAAACTATATATAACTTGAAATATTCGTTTATTCGCTTAGAAACAACTGATTTTTTATAATGTGACCATTGTTGAAATTCGATTGGACTTTTAACAGAAGTTGACATGCTCTTCACTCTTTCAATTTAGATAATTCGTGTCAAAAAATCTCATCCTCATTCAAATCAGAACTCATTGTTAGTCAGTTACTAAGTTTTTAAAGCAACTAAGAATAAGCCTAGGACAAGATTAGTGGTTAACTTATCGCACTAACTTTGCCCCGTTAATTTTAGGATAAGAAGGGTATTGTTTTTAATGTAAGGGTTAAAATAAAAACACAATTTTGCGATTGTTGATTTGAAACAATAAACATATCAAAAAAAATGTGCCCGAACCCCGTTCCAACGCGTTTTAGGGTATAAAAGCCCTTGGATATATGTAAAAATTTAATTTAGAATAACCGTTGGCGTTTAGTGAGAATAAATAAAGCATGAGCTAATTATTGTCTAAAAGTGAAGAGAAACAAATCAGAGGATATTACGAAAAAATAGTTTGAGAAGAAAACACATCATAATCATCTTTATTCGAGATATAACGATCAGTTAGGAATTAAATCCAGTCCCTTACAGTGCCTATGCAATTTTTTTACAGCCAGGTCATCATGGGATAATTAATTTGCTATTTATCTATTGTGAGTATAAATTGCAAAACCGGCAACCAAAAAAATATTCTCTTATCGCATTTTTTATGTAAAATTTAATGTTTTTGACTGACCACAAATGTCAATATTTGATAACGATAACGTGTGACCACAAATTTGGTTTAAACATTTGGAATATAATGCAAAACGCTGCATAGCTCTGTTATTTCATAATTATTATTTAAACTTAATATATACATAATTTAAGATTTCGACTGAAGGTGCTTGGTGGTATTTCAATATTAAATTTGAATCGTTCAAATTATGTACATTCACACAGATTTTGTCACTAACGACCCGGGTTTTAGTTCAAGTACATCCGTGCCCTTGAACGCCTGAAGATGCCGAAAGCCGAAACCCGGGTCGTTAGTGACAAAATCTGTGCGAATGTACATAATTTGAACGATTCAAATTTAGTATATACACTTTAAAGCTACGCATTATGAATTATTATTGGATCTTGTCTTCAGATTTTAACTTTTGCAAAACTTTTGTTTGTTAATATTACTTGAACACGTTTAAGCAGTTGACCATTAAGTTTTTGAGCAACCAATCCACCGTGTAAATCGAGTGGTAGGTATTTTTAGAAATAAATATTTCGATATAATAAAACATTAGTGAAGTCCGCATGTAAATTAATACGATTATTATATTTAAAAAGAAGAACATGTCTCAAACATTATACTTAATTCAAAACGTGTTCCTCGCTGACATAAACACTGAATTATGAAGCCATGGTATCCAAAACAAAAAAGGTATAATCCACATCGAATCAAGAAATATGATTAAGGAATATTTGATGGTTAGAAAAGAAATATGGCAACACCGACAACTGAAAAAGAAATATTTTCGTTGATGTTCCTCTCCCAGAAATTTATTGTATTTTCATTTTGAATGATTTATGCGGCTTGATTGCACGTTTGAAAAATTTCGTGGGGTATTAGATTAGGACCCTTTTTCTGTCTTTCATTTTATGAATTCAGATTACATCGCGATATCAAATTTGCACATAAAAAATATCAAAAATGGTTTCTTGTAAGGAATCTGTCAACGATTACATATTTTGTAAACTATGTCATGGTAAAATAAATATACAAATTTTGTGTTGTTAATCACACGAAAAAAACAACAAATGATCGAATAAAAAACGTATCTTGGCAGTTAATGAATATATAAAGGCTCTTGGTTGTTAGAATTAATTCCTCACATTTTTCAATTATTTTATATTCATTGATTAAATTATATGTACTTGGTTGTAATGCTATATAAAATTGATAAATTAAAAAAAAATAAGTCGTAACGTTGGTGGCACGACTGCTTATTTAAAGTCTTACCAAAATTATATTTTCATAGATAAAATTGATGTTTTGAGAAAGGAATAGCAATTGATTATATTTAACCAGAATTATAAAATATAGCTGATAGTTATTCCGCCATTACACCAAATAAAGTATTCAAATTTAATTTCAACAACAAAGTTCACCATATATGTATAATACATGCATACAGAAAAAAAACATGTGGATTAATTGGACCATATGGACTCCAAGTGGAGTTTATCTAAACATTTATGTTTTTCTACGATAAATACTTGTTACTCGACCTCTTTTTTTAAGAGAAATGGATTAAGAATGACACGGCTAGGACAGAACTAGTATTCAGCTAATTGCTGAAGATACGATCCATGTTTAGAATCAAAAAGGTGTGAAGAAATTTCAGACATCACAAAAATCCTTGCGTTCGAAAAGAATCTATTGAGCGATTGAAGAATGAAACTGCCTATACACAGTGGTGGATTATTCTATAAGCGTAAGAGGCGCGCCCTTGGGGCCTCCGAATCTTAGGAGCCTAAAAAACTGCTTTTATAATACAACCCATATACTTTTCGTGCAGATTTTAAATATTTTACTTGGAATTTTTTGACGATTTTATGTTTTCCGAAAAACAGGGCCTTCAAATTTTATTGCGCCTGGGGCCTTCCATGTGCCTAATCCGCCACTGCCTGTACATACTCAGATTCGAGCCCGTGAGCACCACAGTCGAAACGACGTCGACAACTAGACCCCGGGTTATAAAAGCTCACATTTAATACGGCGTTTCATTATATATTTTGAAAACCATATAAAATCCAATTCATCACGGATTGGAAAATAATTATACGTGTTCCGACGTAGCATAGACAATCAATAAAGTTATGTAAAATAAGTGACACACAATAATAACATATTTTAAAAATGTCGTAGCCATTTACTTATTAATGACACCTGTCCTTTAAATCATTAATAATGACATGTATTTCTTTTGGTGTCAAAAGAATATTTATTTATCTCGTACTGGGTATTTAGGGGCTAATCAAATCAACAAATGAATGTCACATCTGTTTTGTTACGGTCACAACCTCGCGACCATTTCAAATATTTGACACTAATTCACAACCATTAGGAAAATTCGTATCTTTTATTTGGAAAACATCTGTAAATCAGAGATATGAAACATTTCAAAATTCAACAATATGACGCTATGGTCGTCGGTTTTTTAAAAATTCATGTCTGCACCCCACGTGAACCATATAGCATCATTTTAACAATAACAGATTATTAATCAATTGCGCAATCTCTCTTTTTCGAAGAGAGTAGGGATAAGGATAACTGGTTGGACAGGACTAGTGGTTAACCAATCACTCTCGCTACGCTCCATTTTTTGAAGATAATAATGGTGGGGGTGAATTTTTAGACATCACAAACACCCATACCTTCGAACACAAATCGATGGATCGAAAGAAAAAATGCTGTTCGTACAGGAAATTGAATCCGTGAAATCTGTGATCTTGACTACTGCGCCGCGGACCTGACTGGATGGGATTCCAATATCGAAGAAATATTAATACCATATATAGAATAGTTAAAAATCAGCAATTATACAATTAGTCTTACGACCTATAATTATTGCGATCGCAATACTGAATTGACAAATCAATAACGATATATTTAGTTTATTGTCTCTTTATTAATTTTTAAATCTAAATTTAAATATTTATCGAAAAGGCGAGCTCATCGGTATTAGTAACTGGAAATCTTAATCTTATTATATGTGCAAGTTAAATGAAATGCAGCAAAAACCTAATTTTAGTACATTAAGTATAAATATTTTCAGTTTCAAACTATGACAACAATTTATTACATTTATGTTTCAATATCTTTAAGTTTTGAATACCTCTCGAAATTGAATATATTGTATTTTCCAAGCCGATATTTCTGTTATTAGTTATTTAGAAACATTCGAAGTACCGGATTCCGGTTTCGGTAATATCAATCCTTAACCACGGCTAGCTAATCCACGTAATAATATAGTTTAATGTTAACTGTTAATACATATACACACAATTAGAGCTAAGTTGAATACTGCTGAAAAATGTAAGGCATTCTTAATCAAACAGCAAAATGTAAATACTAGCCATTAAACTTCTTATCGTATATACATATAATAAAAATTGTAATGCACCGATTCCAACGGTTTTGCATAACTGACAAAGTATGTCTATACACTTTATGATTCACGCGTCAGTTTATCAGACGGTGCAAATTAATTAGTTAATGATAGCATTTAAAGGACCTGCCATTGTTTGTTTATTTTGGGCATGGAAAACATGACGATCCTTTTTCTGAAATGCGATATTTTTCTCGATTTATTTCACCTTTATGTGTGAATTGTGTCATTAAACGTCTTAAAAAGGTTCACCGTATAACAAGAGCCGCATTAAATATTTATTTGTCTGTAAAAAACGTTTTTTCTTTTCAATACGACGTCATATAAATTTCTTAACTGAATTGAAATCATTAAAATATTATCCAAAACGAGGACACCTAATATTGAGATCGGAAAATAATCTCTTTTTTTTATTTGTGTTTATAATTATAACACTCTTTTGTACTGACTTTACTCCAAATTCCATTTATTTATTAGGATCAGGAAAGGATTCGCTCATCGTGAGCATTTTCAACTGATACAACTGATTCATTTTCATCAGTTAAAAATGCTCATATAGAGTGAAACCGGTTCTGATATTAATAAATGTGGACTAAGTACAAAATAGTGTTTTATTTTAAATATAATTCCTTTCCACTAGGTGTTGACCATGAACACCTAAAAAGTGTGCGATGTTGTATAAAAATTATGATTGCGTACAAACAAGCAGTTTGCGTAGAACAGCTTCTGCTGAGATAAGCTCCATCAGGAGTTCATTTGCTTCATGCTGAGAGCGTAAATGTTTATAAAGAAAAATGAAGGGTTATTTCATAAATAAATGGACAATTTTATTTTAAAGTTGTTGTTTACAACTATTTTTCAAGAAAATTTTATTTTGACGGAGAATTTCCGTGTAAGTTTTATTATATCAAGATTGAAATTTTTTTCTATTGTATTTTTATAATTTCTGTAGCAGATTTATATTATCAACCATGTAATTTCCAAACAAAAGGGTATGTTTTCCCAATGAAGTATTTCAACAGAGGATCAGTAGCTCAATCTGCATTTCTAAGAAATGGTAATTATAGAAAGTTAGACAATCTTTTTTCCTATACTTCATTTTCAGGATCAAAAAAGATAGAATAAAAAAATCATATACACGCATTCCAACAAATGTAAATGTCTAAATAAACTTAAAAGGATGATTAATGAGTTTTCGGATATGAACCCTTTCCCTGCAAAACGAGCCGGACGAAAATTATAAGAGTTCAATGGCACAATCAATTAATTTTATTTTAAAAAAAATCATCAATAAAATATATAGTAGATAGGTAAGTGTTTATTATAATAAAAACTATTCAAAAATAGTTTTAAAATGTAAACGGAGAAAAAAAATCATAAATAATTCACGACAACGCTGACAAAAATTTATATACCGCTATGTTAAACATAAGAACAAGATTTGTGTTTTGAAAAAACATATATTTGCATTATAAGTATTTAATAAACACTACTGCGGTCATCTATACAAGTTTTTTTTTATGGAAACTGGAATGACATTTGATAGATATTTTTCAATTTTATTTCACTTTATACAAATATTTAAAGTGATTTCGGAAGATTCATGTGAAGCACCTACTTACTGTTATTTCGTCGATACAAGATTTTTTTACAGTTCACGACATACGTTTTTATAACCAATAAATAGTAATATATAAAAAAAGCGTAGTCATAATTTATGTAAAATGTGATTTTTAACGTTCCAACTGTTTTTTATTATATTATGACAATAGGTAATATTAATAAAAACAAATATGCACCGATTTTACTCAACGATTATTTAAAAAAAAAATGCCAATTGGAAACCGAAACTGAACGAATAATGTGGAAAATATGAAAAACATGTTACATTATATGTTATGCATTTGTTAATTAATAATAAATCACTCCTTTATACTGATTAAAACTTTTTTATTAAAGATAAAGTCCGTTTTCACTCATGAATTTCTACAAAAAAACTGTTTTATTTATATTTTTATATACAATAAGAATGGACAGAGAAAACCTTTCAAGTGATTCATCTTACATTGTTATATCAATAAAAATAAAAAGTAAACTATATCATTAGCTGAATTATAATTGTTTTTTCAGAGTTTATTTGCATTAGAAATTCAATCAATCGCTGTAATTAAGAATAATATTGATTTCATTTTTGATGATAAGCAAAACTGTTTGAGACTGAATAGTTTTCCAATTTTAAGTTATTTTAATAAAAATTTTAATTAATATATCTATTGAATCTTTATAATTGATGAATAATTTGGTTGAGAAAGTACTCACCTCAAATAATGAGCGGGAAATTCGTTTTCACTCGTACCCATGCGCCGCGGCGCTCGCCGTTTCTCCTTTGGCGTCGAAAGTGGAGCAAATGCGTTCCACAAAAGCAATAAATATCATACAAATTGATAAAACAATTAACCAGGATCAGTGTCAGTAGTGTTACTGATCTCTTCACTGTCTATGGGCCGAATGACGATTTGGCGCGTGAACCGAATAATTTATTCGAATTTGGAAGTTTGACGTTTCATCGGTTGGCGGGAACGCCTGACCGACGTGAGCTGCTGTTTGTGACTGCCGGATTTGTGAAACGCTCGCCGAATTACCGTGAATCGATCCTGGAAAATAAATCGTCGTGGTTGACACTAAATACTATTTATTCTTCACTGTCTCCCCACTTTTCAGGGTTACCAAACGTCCTTATTGAATAGGACTCGACCTCTTTAAGAGTACCGATTTTCCGGCACGGTATATTGTTGTGTTTTCACACATAAATTGATTTTGACTACGCATTTGATGTAAAAATAAATAAACTCAAGACAAAACCACTACGTACTTATAATCAAAAGAGTAGCAACAGGCTTCCAATCATTCTTAATCATCAGTGTGAGTTGTTGAACTGCTTTCACTGAAATAAAAAATTGTGACAAACTGAATCATACGATCAATATTCGAATAATGATTTGTTTCTTTGTTTTCTCCAAACAGTGTTCAGTGCATTAATAATTTTCTTGTAGACACTATGCTATTTAATTAGAATTTTTTAAGTTTCTCTAGCATTAAATTTGAAAATATTGACCGTGACTTTTTATCAAAAATCCCAAGGAATTTGTAGCCGTTTTTCTAAAACTGCACCAATTAAATAATAGAAAAAAAAAGATAGAAAAAGCTCTTATCGGTCCATAATGCTCATCTTGAGCGAAACCGGTTCTGGTCTTATTAAATAAACGTGAAATTAGTACAAATTAGTATTTTATTTTTTGAATATAGTGCTTTTTCACCAAGCGAACACCCCAAAAGTTAAAAAGCGATGAAAAAACATTTTAGATAAAACTATTTTTAGTTACTATTTCGTTACATGATTTTTGTTTGATCTTTGTTTATAGGAAAGTGTGTGCCGATCCAATCAAAGTATGGTAGCCCTACTACAAGTGCGTAAGCCTACATACTCAAACAAAATTAGTATAAATTATAAATCATTTTAGGATATATGTGCTATTTTTGTCGGCAAATAATTGATTGCGTTATAAAACACCAACTTATAATGATTATTGTCATATTTGATTATAAATAATCACGCTAATTTGACGAATGAGTTGTTAACCTATATTCTAGTTTTGGGAACACGTAGAATAGATATCAACAGTATGATATAATTCTTGTCGAACGAAATACATTTTTTCATAATTAATATTTAAATGTTATGTACAAATACATTGAATCTATTTGAAAACAGCAACATGGAATTTTATGTCATTTCGTAAAACCCAAATAATATGTACAGAATGTGTCATATTCATGAGTACGCCAAGGTTACAAAATTGCGGTTCGCTGTATTATTGACAATAAGTTACCATTCATTATTTAGTCAAACATAAATATGTCAATATTCAAATAATCAGTCAATAAGTCAATATAGTTCGGTGAAATACCAACTCAAAGATTTGCTTAGATTATGTACACTATTTGGCCAATATTATTCAAATTCTCATACGAATGGAAAATAATGAAAAAATACATCAAATGAAATTATTGGATTTGACAAAAATGTCTGCTTTTTTATTTTATAATAGCTGAACGGTTGCTTTTTATTTTATCACAAGACATTTCGAGCAGCTGTTTATACTATAGTATTCATCACTTTTAGGGTGTTCGCTGTTAATACTTGGTGGAAAAACATTATATTTAAAAAAATGAATACTCATTTGTACTAAATCAGCTTTTACTTAATAGGACTAATTTCGCTCATGACGAGCATTATCAATTGATAATAGAATACAATATTACAGTATTATTTATGAAAAATAAAATAAAATCAATAGGGTGTAACAAACAATTGGCATTGAAAAGAATTTATAAATAAGAAACAAAATGCAATACTCAATTTACTAAAATTAAAATTTGTATTACCTCTCAAACATAATTTTAAAACTCTTGAAAACATAATTGAGCTAAAGGGAAGACAAAAATACGAACGTAATTATAATCTGAGAAATTTTTACAAAAATAATTTAAAATGTTACATAAATAAAATGTATAACCAAACGACGATTTAACTTTTTCCGGGTAACGCAGTCGACTTTTTCAGTGGTCGTGGACTTTTGTCAGTTGATAATGCTCGTCATAAGCGAAATCAGTCCTGATCATATTTAATAGAAGTGAAATTAGGAAAAATGATATTGCAATCCTTAAATTCGTCAGTAATATGTAAATTTTCGTTGTAACTCTAAGTCAATAATTACTTATTTACGCCTAGAATTAATGTAAAATTTAATACTGTGATTTACGTACACTATTTTCCTCTTTTTAGCCATATTTGGTGCATCCAATCCGTTGTTTTCTGGCTTTGTTTTTTTTTCCAAGGCTAACCAAGTTTTGCTGAGAAACTTCTATGGATCAGGGATGCTTAGTTAACGGAGCTATTTTCATGCCTTGTAACAAAGTATGTTATAACAAAAAAAAAAAAAAAATGTCACTATTTACGATTCAGATAATCATAATATTACACTTCCAACTTTACGAAGTAAGTAAGTGAAATGCATTGTCAAAGACTGCAGTAGTTGTGCTTTGTTATTTTTATTGTCCTTTATTTTGTAAATGCCCTCATAGGGATAAATGTGTGGATAATTTACCGATTAATAATTCAGTAATAATATTGACTGTAGAAAAAAAGGACCCACACATGATTTTGTAGGAGACACAAAAAAACATAGAGATATACAATATCTCATAGCAAGTTATGAAATATACACACCCTAAAAGTGCACGGAGACCGAATAACTGGTTTTTAATTGACTACAATCTTTTTTTAGGTTTTTTTTCTGGTTTATATTTTCACATGCTAAATTTATATGATAATTCGGCATTTTCAGCTTACATCCTTTTGATAGAACGTGTATCGAGTTGTATACATTGTTTCACGAAAAAAATCCGTTTTAAAAAACCGGGGACTACGTTATTTTGCCTTTCCACCGTCGATATAATTATTGTAACACATTTAACTGAAATTTTGTTTTTTAAGAATCCGACGTGCCCCCACCACCATTATACAAATGCACCCGTTACCGCGACTAGGCTATAAACCTCATGCTATGCATGATCATCAGCAGATTTCCACGCTATGATCCATCTGGTTCAAAGAATATGTAAGCGAGATTTATAGAGATTAATGCCTCAAAAACGAGACAAATAATTACTAGGAAAATTCTGTTAACGGGTACATTACAGAAACACCTCAATATAAGGGGAAGTCCAAGGACTGAATTCAATTTAAGTCTAATTACGTTTTATTATAACAAAGAGTGTTTAATGAATGTGTTTTATTGAGTGTTAAGAGACACAGTGCAAATATGTAAATCCAAAGTTAGTGAATTTTATAAATCGATTAAATATTTATGTTTTAATATAGGGTGTATGATTTTTGGATGATATGTGGCTTAGCGAAAGTCAAATCGTTAGCCGACACGTGTTTAACCTGCAGCAGCTATGGTCAAGGGATCATCATACGCAGAATATTGCTTACGGTGTCGATGTCAGAGAGTTTTTATTTAAACAATATTCACATTCACTGGAAATAATTTTATTTGAAGATTTTTTTATGTTGACGTTTTACTACATTTGTTAAAAAGTCGTTTATAAATGATTTAGGGAGAAAAATAGAAAACAACTAAACTGTAGTTTTAGAATTCTTGTAATAAAATGACGTTACAAAAAAAATGATATATAGCGAAAATATTCATCATATTATAATATTATTATGATACTTTGCCCTTTTTGTATTGTTTATCAAAATTAAGGCAAAAGTTTTCCTCTTGACCTACCGTCGCAGTCTAATATGACTAATGCTTTAAACTTTATCACCGCATTATGTCTTGAGATATTTTTTACCTCTACTATCACGATAAAGTTTATATTATAGGTATCAATCACCATTTAAATTTAACATGTATATCCGATTTCCAAATATTGAAATGCTTTATATTTGTCATCCAAAAACGAACTATTGAATAGAGCAGAGATCACCAAACTTTTTGATTGCTTGCTATCTGTCATGGTCTTATACTACATAATGTAATGGTTGTAGCAAAATATAAATGTATATTTTTGTATTCTATGTATATCAGTAAAATTATTCATTTTTATATAAACAATATGTGTGTGTAATGAGTATTTCAATAAAATAAAATATAAATAATTATGCATATTGTAATTTATTTTTTATTAAAAAAAATGTATTTATCAGTAATTAAATACTATTGAAGCAAAAAACTCCTATTAAATAATTTAGCATATGGTATGAATAGTCATTTTTTATTTTTGACTCTGAGTCGGTATACAATAGTTGACAAAAATTCCCGGAACCGAACCGGGTAGCCGGTTAGTATATGCCAAAATACCTGAGAACCGGGTAATTCATTTTGAGTAATTTATTGCGTATTGGAGAGTAACCGCGAAATACCAGTTTTATAGTATACGTATATACCAACTTGTACATCAAACTTACCTAGTCCGGCTGAAATTTATTATTGTTCTGAATATTTTTCATCAAACAATACTGAATAAACTTTTTAGAAGAAAATATTTAAAATGTCATGTTTTGACAAAGCGGAATTTACCAGGTTTCACGGTCGATATATTTTAGGTGGCATATGGCAGATAACTGAATTTAACGACCTTTTAATTATTCAGAAACAGTTCCATCTCTATCATTAAGTCCATTCCTTCAAACATTAATTATACACATGTCGAAGTTAAAATATGCAGTGATTCATCTGTTATAAATTTATAAGGAAAACATCTCGGCAAGTAAAGTAAGAATTGACACAAAGAAGTTCATCGAGATATTTCGCTCGCAGCGGTCAACAAAATTGGTTTGAAGTGAATCAAAATAAGATTGTGTTCATCTTCTATTATTACACTCGTCATCTTTTTATATATGCCAGAAAACGGTATTTATTGTTTTGATAACCGCAACAACTGTTTTGGCGACAATTAATCATTACATTATATTGCAATATATTGCATATTTATTTGCTAGTGATTTACATTCCATATTTTCAGACAGAAATACTTACTTTGAGGATTTGCATCCTATTTTTTTTATATATTGTTATGCAATTGCATTGAAGAGCACGTATATTTTTGCCTGAAAGCGAATTAATTAGAAATCACAAACACGTTCTCGTAAACGTCTCGTTGTTGAAACATCCAATCAAGATAAAAACAGGAAGGAAACTTTGTACGGTTTTATACATCTCAGTGTGTATTTTTCTATATTGTAGTTCTTATTCACAATATTTCGTAATTGAAGCATAAAAGACACGCAAATAAATGCTTTGCAATGAAATCAACACTATTTCACAATTCAAAGAATAGAATACTCATTTTTACTCCATCTACTTTTATTTTATATGATCAAGAGAGATTTCTCTCTTGACGAGAATTATCAACATGTTCATCATCAGCTGCCATTGACGGTGAACACCTTAAAAACGATATTTCAATGCTTGGTTAGCTGTTGTTTTTAACTTGCATACATCTTTACAAAAAGTTATCATTTCATAGGAAAATAAATGAATGTCCTGAATAAAATCGCTTGTATTTCAAATCATGCGTAATCAAGAAATTACCTGGCAATGCAATAATAAGAAAGGGTCATTTTCTCTGTGATCGAAAGCTCGAAAATGTTGCCCAAAATCATTGATTCATCAGTATTACTGAAAAAAAATGATTGAAATAAACATATTGAGTGCCACACCTCTATTTTCCTTAATATTTTCCCTAAACAAGTGTAGCCATTTGTGTTAATGGATCCCACCCACTGTTGCATGCTGCATTTACGTCAGCAGCGCAGGCCCTTTGTCATAATATCATATGACACTGTTCCAAAATTCTTATTCGTTCGTTGCATTGTTATGTAAAAAAATCATAAGGGCTTTGTGTTTATGGAAATACAATCTGACAAGAAGCTGCAGGATTACCTTTTGAATCATTCGAAAGGCTATACATAGTTTAATCAGAAAATGAATCAAAAATAAAATAATTTGACTGCGGTTATCTCGGAGTCTTGCAACGGAACTCTTAAATATCAGAATATCATACATGCCTGAATAATTGGACGTAGATTGGTAAATGTTTTAAATTTCGCCTGAAAATGAATGAAATCGTTTCATAGAAATAACTGATTCTGTAGTTTAATACATACTACAAATTTTAAGATAAAATACCAAGAATTAGCATAAATTTTACCAAGTTTCGCATTAACTTTTGAATTATATATAAAAATAGATAGGATCTTTTTCATTGCTTATATTATATGTACTCGAAATAAATGTATTTTACAAAAAAATGATGGAGCAAAAAAGTCTTACGTTTCATAATACAATTATTTCATTTAGAGAAATTGCAGTAAGGCACTGATTTGATCTGAAACAAATGATTTTCTTCACTTAATAAGGGGCTCGCCAGCCCAACCAAAATTTAACAAAGGGTTCGCGCGTGCCCTCCCGAGCCTCTTCAACCCACTGCCTTTGCACAGTCAGCCACGACGTCAGCAACATATAAAAAAAAGATTTCCCAGAACATATTTACAGCCTACATTATTTACTTTTTAAAATGCACATGAGATCTAAAAAATATCGAAAACCTTGATCAAAACACAATCCAATAAATGCGCCGAAACTGCTAGCAAAAAGTTTGCTATGGAGAGTTTTGCATATAGCCCCCTAGAAATGACGTTTCATAAACCGGATTTTTTTCGACTTGTAAAAGCAATTAAATAAAAATAAACTAGATTGATCGACGATCCAGATTGATGATAAGTACAATCATTTATTCTTGACGTAGGTTACATGACGTAAGTATTTCTGAGAATCTTTAAAACAAACAGGACAACGATCCCTTATTTTTATTGTTCGTCAATAGAAAATATATTATTTACGTGTTTCTAAATACAATAAAACTTTTATATACTGAACATTAAATTTAATATCTGTTAATATTAAGTTAAATTTGACATATTTGTCACTTCATTTGTTACGTTACAAATTGTGACACGTGTTTCACCTCTTTAAGAAGCATCATCATAAAGAATATCGATTTTAATTCTTAATTTAAAAATTACAAAATGAAGTCCGGGGTTTTTCCTTTTCTGCCGAACGCAAATTACAAATCGCAAAATATTAACATTATTTTTTTTAAAACAATTTTCCATTACCTGAAAAAAAGTTAAGGTGTAATGTATTTGTTTTTGTTAACGTTCAATAACATTTTCAAAAATAAGTAGTGCGTTTTGATTGAGATCGCCACTGGCTACTTGTTGTTTTTTTGGAAACAAATGTTATTGGAATTTAATATTTAGGCATGCTTAACTCAACTGAGATGTTTTGAAAATTCTCTAGATTTGACCAATTACACGAAGTTTTGTAAATAATTCACTTAATAATTTGTCTTCATTTTGTTATATATTTCGCAGTAGACCAGCGGTAGTCAAGATGTCGACCGCGTAGCCATTCCAAGTCACCGGCTGATGATTTGAAACAATAATTGAGTGTGTCTTTTATTATCTGTTTATTTTGTTTCCCTTTCATATTCATGCTTTGAATTACTTCACTTTTTATGACATCTTAGCCCATACGGTATTGGTATACACACTTATTTCAGTATGAAGTCGCCCGCAGTGGTCAGAATGTTGTTCAGTGAAAATGTAGAGTGTAGACCAGGGGTGAGTAACCTTTTCTTCTCTAAAGGCCGCATTCATTTTTCTGATTCGACATAAGGCCGCAGTAAACATTGACTAGGGAATCTTAGGCCGGAAACATTTCCTAAAGCCCAGAAATTTGCGGATTTTCCCAAATTAGCAGCGGGGCAGATGTTTTTTTTTAGGTCTTCCTGGAATTTTCAAATCCAAAATCTCAGGAATTTACGAATATACAAAAATGTACAGAATTACAGAATTGGCCAGAAGGCCGCACCAGAGAAGCCAAAAGGCCGCAGGTTCCCCCCGCCTGTTGTAGACCATTGCACTCAACCTTAAGCTTCTATTTTCAACTATTTTTTTTTAATCAGATCGACATTTTACATTGGTTTTCTATTATCTTAAAAGATATATATGTAAATAGTATTAAGAAAGATCAGAAAAAAAATCAGGACCCTTTCTTGCGTATAATAACAATTTTAATGTCTTTATTGAAAGACATTAAATATAGATATAATAAATATTACATTTACAGAATGTTCATGAATGGCATGCGGACAATCCAGGCGCAATGCGGGGGCGTGACTTTTACGAGCCGTGATGAGATATCAATGCCATGAATTTATTAAAAGCATTGAAAGGCGACACATTTTACATACGTGCGTTATGGCAATCTTTTGAATTTGGGTGACATCACTGACAATATAGAGCTCAGCTTATGCTGAGACGCAGGCGACGCAGCGCAGGGCCGTACAGAATTAGCAGGCACGGGCAAGCAAAGTAGACATGTGCGACTAGCATATGCTATGACCATCGGTGGGCTGCCAATACGTTAATAAGGGGCTCGCTTAATCTCGAAATATTTTTTAGTGTTCTGAGGAAGGAGTGAATTTTCTTATAGCTCCTATGCAATTATATGCAATACTTAAATAAGCAGTCGATTGTTACTTAATACATCGTATACTTAGACTGTCGTATATAATATATAAATTAGAAAATGCAGCTATATACTAATTTGAGCTGAGAATATTTTTTTCTCATAAGTTAACAAGTTGGTTTCCCACCACCACCCGTTGTGTATATGCAGCCAACGTTTAATGGCCGCCTTCCACAACGCTATCGACAGAAAAAAAGGAGTCTACCTCTTACATTCATGGCCCGAGCAGAACTGCACGGAACTGATTTTGAACCATGCACTAATGTGCTTAAAATAATAATAATAATAAAAGTGTGACTAGCTCAGCCACTTAAATCAAGTTGATATTAAGTATCTTGTGTATAGTCCGTATACTGAGAGCTAGTCGATGTAGACGATTTTAATGACTCTTGAGAGGAATCAAGGTTGTGACGATCCCCATATGAATTGGCAAACTTTTCAAATGCCGTGAAGTTAGCTTTGGTTGCAATCAAGTCAGCGTGGCCTATTGGGCCCGTGTGAGGACGGACCACAGCAAACAATTCTGCTCGTTCGGACTCCATCTCAGGGCAGTCCCAAAGAACGTGATTAACGTCCTGCTCGGCATACCCACAAGAGCAGTCCGGCCTTAAAACCAACTTGCCCAGCGCGAATAGTTTAGCATTTAACTAACCATGGCCGGTTAGAAACTGACAAGTCCAATATGATGGTGTTAGTGATTTTATTGCAATAACAAGGGGCTCGCACGAGTCCTTCCGAGCCCCCTCTAGCCCACCTCAGGCTATGACAGCTGCGCCACGCAAGTATCATAATATGAAAATGTGTATTTCTCTAGAGAATGCCATTCAATATTCATTTTTAACAATTCAAATAAAACTTCTACAGTACAAAATCTAACTCTGAACAAAAGCTTTGTGACGTATGTGAGCCAGTGGTCACGAAAATGACGTATATTATATAATATGAATGACACATTATTATTCACAATATCATTGACTTTTAAGAGTAGTTTACATTAGAAGTATCATATATAGAAAGTTTAGTTTGCATTAATTCATTAGTTACACGTCATTTCAGTCAACTTTGTCATTCGTTCCTTGTGAGACTGACGTACTTATTTCTATGAGTAAATGCATCAGATTTCTTCGGCACTAAAAACAGTTTAATATAAATAGGTCTATAGTATATTACTTAGTGGCTTTGAATAATTCAACTGTGTTAAAGAGTCGATAGCATCCATAAAACTCTTTTAAATCGCTTTTATTAATATGAATACTTATTTCCTTTAAATATGGTAGCTGGTTCTGTATGTGTTAGGTGTCCTATTCGGTCAAGTCCACGGGTTGAAATCTCAATAGGGAAAATTTCATACGTTGTTTTTTCAATCGATTTATTTTTTTGTGTTCAGACAAATAGCATAGTAACCTTTTATGGATAAATTCGCTCACAACTAACCTGATTTTTAAAACAATGCATATTCTATCGTTACCTTTTACTAAAAACGTGCGCGTTCGATTCCTGAAAAAAAGCTTTGTTGAGATGCTCTAATTTTGGTTTCAAAGTTAGAGCATCTCAACAAAGCTAATGTTACAAGCCTAAATTAATGTTTTCTTTTACAACGATTTTCATCAATCGTTTTTGTTTTCGGATCACGCTTCTTCGATTAATATAAATGCTCTCCTTTTACGGTAATTCACATTATTCATAAAATTTTTCAATAATTGTTTTCCATCGCTTCCAATAATATTTTCCACCTTATAACATTTTGTCGGTTCAATGAAAAATATGATGCAGTTTGTTGTCCTTAAGTAATTTGAAAATAAAAGCATTTATTTTCGTATTATTCTCTGCTGACTTTAACGGTACGTAGATTAAAATCGAAGAATGCAGGGCAAGCTTTTAAACTATTTGTGAATAATTGCATAATAAGTTTACACCTTGTTCTGTAATCTTGGATGTAAGCCAATCTCAAACTCAATAAATATATGCCTAGAATACTTGACATTCGTTGATTGAATAGAAATTCGTTTTTATATGAGTAAAAAGAGGCCAAATCAGCTAGATCAGACGATATTAGTTTTAATTAATTCAATGCGGATTTTTTTGAACTCACTGTTGTACTCGATCTGAGTCACAATCAAGTGTCAGTTATTCAGTATTTACGTTTGCGAGTCATGGCACTTTACAGATACAGAAGATAACCGTATACCGTGTTCCGATACAGATGTAAGCTGCAAATACCAGGGATACGGTGCTGCCGATTCCCCATGAGAGCCTGAATCTTATTTGTCTCTATTTCCAACTGGATCGATTCCGTCGCTCAAGAAGTCGCCGCTGATGACCATCCATAGATTGTATGCAACGAAGCTACGAAACGCTGGGGCGACATGGAAGGAAGGAAAGAGCAGGAATAATAAATCTTTGAAAAACTCTATGGTAGCATTATGCTCCGAGTAGGTAGCGCAGGGGATACCAACCTTTTTGGACCCTATAACGCACCCTATAACGCATTCAGCGTGGCTCGTTTTTTTTTAGCTCTTCCAAGAATTTTGAAATCCAAAATCCCAGGAATTTAACGATTTGTCCAAATTAGTTGGCGGAGTTGGTAACCCCTGAGATAGCGGATATAGCAAAAAAATATTTTTTCGCGTCACAATATTATTCCATAGCAATCTGCTTTGTTCCCGGCATCAATCATACGGATTGGACATATCACGTAACACAGAAGTGGTAAATAATCGCTTGGAAGTGATAAACAAGTTTGGTTGATATGCATTCTGGTGCCATCACCTACATATTTTTATTCTACTAATAAAATTGTGACACGTGTTTCGTTAAATTTATAAGCATCTTCGTTCTTACTCTAGATCAGTGGTTCTCACTTAAATGTTTACTGTGGCCGCATTATAAACATCAGCGGTCCTATAGAAATGACTCTTGGTCGCACTAAATTTATGTTTTGAGATATTGTGATTAAAATACTAGTAGCGTTTACTGAAAAAATGGATCAACTTATAAGTTTATATTCAATAAAGAAACATTATTTTAAATATCAATATTTAATTTGAAGCTGTTGGTGGCTGTAGCAATATCCTCTGGTGGCCATACATCAGAACCACTGCTCTAGATGCTTCTCAGACAAGAAAAACACGTGCCAAACTTATTAATTCAGCCACTGGAATAACAATTTTATCACTTTCGATGGATTCGGTGGTAACTTTGTGGAAGTTCATTTTGATATAAAATAAAATAACTTAAATTATTTCACGTATTGTGCTATTCTGATATATATTATAATAAAAATCAAATACAAATAAAAATGGGAGGCAAGGAGGGGATGATAGAAAAACAAACAAAAGATAATGGTAATACAAATGACATTTACATTAAGAAATGATCCTTGCCTCCCATATTATTTGATTTTCATTATAATATATCAGAATAGTAAAATTAAAATCATTCGTACTTAAGCAAGCATTTGCGAAAGTAGTCTGTCCGAAGATGCCTCTGAAAGAGGCGAAACATGTGTCACAGTTTGTAGCACAATAAGTGGAATAATCTTAGTTATTTTATTTTATATTAACAATTTTATCAACTTTATGATGCTTGGTGGAATTTCATTATTAAATTTTAATCATTCAATGTACATTCACACAGATTTTGTCACTAAAGACCAAGGATTCGCCTTTGAACTGATTCAAGCTGAACTTAGTTCAAATTCACCCGTGCACTTAAAGGCCAAAGACGTCGAAAGGCGAAACACGGCTCGTTAGTGACAAAACTTGTGTGAATGTACAAAATTTGAACTATTCCAATTTATCAACTTTAATGTTGTGTTTAAAATGAATTTCCACAAACTTACCCCCCAATTCTTCAAACATATACAATATGTTGTACTTTATTTTCACAAAATTTTCTATTCATTTACCACCTTAATTAAAATTTAGCCCCAGTTTCTTTGCAAATTCACAATCTGAAACAACTTTCAAGACTTTCAAAATTGCTTACAGCATAGTTATCAAATTTTTGTTTTCACTCTTTGATTAAAAGTATATTTTATAATGATCATCATATCGATTTTAGTTTTCCATACAATACTGGTTTGATAACGCATTTCTGTAAATCGCTTAAATTAAGTCAGTGAATGTCCGTTAGATTTAAAAGTAACAGTAAAAACATCTTTTTGGTCATCGACAAGGTGAGGATCACGGAAAAGTAAATTACCCGTTGATTACGCAATGGCCGGATGATAATAATAATGGGCTTGTAGGCGCATGTTAATTATTGTAAAAAGCCGTCTTCGAACAAAATTTTAGTTGTCAAAACAAGTTCTGTTTCACGATTATTAGTGATATTACTGATATATGTATGTATGTACTGAATCAGCGTCTACTAAATTGTGGTACGCGGGTTGGTGCCAGTCCGTATATCACCAATATATTTTAATTAATTCTGACATAAAGATGTTTGATAAGTAGTTACTGGTTTTATTGTTATACACTCAACTGCTTTTTTACACGATTTTGACACAGCACGGTCCTCTAAAAAGAATAAATACTTTATTTAAACACGACTATGAAACACAAAAAAAAAAACTTTTCTTAATAAAAAGTAACTAGTAGCCTTACCCTAAGTAACACAACTTGTAGATTATTGAGCATTGTCATGCTTGTGTAATTTTCCAAAATCCATCATCCATCCGTCAATTTTCCAACCATAATAATATATGTGTTTTGTTAGATTTCCTTCTTATGATTTTTGTATTTGGCACAAAATAAATATAGGATTGAATTATCAAAATAATATCATAATTATGAGTCATTTATATTATTCGTCTGGTCCTCTTATTTCCTTCAAATATGTATCGGTAATAGCAATCTACCGAAGTTTATCGGTTGCCATGTTACGCTGAAATTAAAAGCAACATTTTTATCCATTGCCGTTAACAGACGATATTGTTTTCTTAAAGCTTACTTACTTGTATATATGTTTAGTGTTTTAATTGACATGTATGATTTTTTTTTTAATTTAAGATTTCGACTGAAGGTCCTTGGTGGAATTTCAATATTAAATTCGAATCGTTCAAATTATGTACATTCACACAGATTTTGTCACTAACGACCCGGGTTTCGCCTTTCGGCATCTTCAGGCGTTCAAGTGCACGGATGAACTTGAACTGACGCTTAGTAAATGAATGTTTAGTGTTTATATACGAAATAAATGTATCATTGAGTTTAAAGCCATTGCTGGCGAAAAGGATTAGCCCATGGGAATGCCCACAGATTTGAATGGTGAGTAGTTTTAAGAATTATACTTATTTTTGTTTGTCGGAAAGGTTTTATGATTATATTTATATAGGGTATAAGAGGGGCGAGCCCGGCATGTTCAGTTGATCGTTTAAGATCGGAAGACTGTTCAATTGCGCTCTGTTTATTTCTTAAATTTCCTGGAAAAAGAGTTTATGGAATCCGTATTTGGATGCAACATTGTTATCCCTTGTTCCTGATTGAATACGTGTCTTTCTGAAATTAAATGATTAGCAAAAGTAGACGTGTCTTTTTGCAATCTAAAAGGCGAAAGGCGAAACCCGGGTCATTAGTGACAAAATCTGTGTGAATGTACATAATTTGAACGATTCAAATTTAATATTGAAATTCCACCAAGCTCCTTCAGTCGAAATCTTAAATTATATTATTTGATATTGTTATTAGCTTTTTTCGATTAAAAGGAATATTTAACGATGTTACTTTGGGGCACGGGGGACCCCGGGGTTGTACAACTAAGCCGGCAGCGGGTGTCGTTGTAACTTTGCTGAGGAATGGGGGGGTGGTGGGGGGGGGGGGGGGGGTGGGGGTGGGGGGGGGGGGGGGGGGGGGGGGGGGGGGGAAAACACATGGGGGGGGGTGCCGTGGACTAAATCTCGTGAACCGTTCACTTCAAAAAATTTTTTTTTCAATAATTACATTTTCCAAAACGATTTTTTAACTATTGCATTTTGTTTTTTTCATGAGAATAGGTCATATTTTAAAGGAAACACGGCAAACACCAAAAAACCGGGAATTTTAAAAAAAAACTTGCTTTACGTTTAGATCATTTATTAGAGATTATTATAAGTTACCGAAGTTTTAAATGTCTTAGAAAGGAAATGCGATAAAGGTTTGTTTAAGAAGTGAATTGAGCAGAATTTCCCAATTTATGTTTTGCTAATGATTTGTACATCCATTTGAAATGTACTTTTCTCCCACTTTTTCTGGACTGATTTTTAAAAGAATTAATTGGATCTTAAATACTTCTACAAAAATTTTGTAATGATTTTTAAAACTTTTATTGTTTTCATTTAAAAGCAAAAAAAAAAAAATAATAATAATAATACCAAAAATGGTAACCTTTTGTTTCGGGGGGGATGTTCTTTTTATTACTTCCATTCTTTCAGTCTTGAAAGCTCAGTTTGAGATGGAGAGCTTGGTTAGAGTGGCAGTGTCGAAAATTTCTTTAGATAGTTTTAAATCATGGGTCAACGAACAGTAGAGATTTGTAAATCAATGCATGTTTTTTTTACACTACCATAAAAACGGTTTTTAAATAATCTGTTGGGTTTGTGGGTTTGCGCCAAAGCGACTGATAAATAATAATTATTTATAATACATAAAGTCGTGTTCAGTCGAAATATTGTAAATAAGACCAGTTATTAATTTAGTTTTATGGTTAAGCATTTTGTATTAATTATTCTGGCATTGGTCTTTAAAAAGAGAGTTCTTATTCAATTATAATAGTAAACAGTAGTTGAATAAAAGTCATCTAAATGGAAAAAAAACAAACTTCAAAATAAATTGGAGGAGAAGTAAGATGTTATTAGTAAATATTTTTTACATAAATATTACAGAGGTAATACCATGTTTTTTGCAACGTTCAAGTTTTTTTAATTGAATACATTTTGTCTACCCGTCAAACGTGTATTTTTAAACTTATAATTGAAAAAACAGGATTGATTGAATTAAAAGGATTTTTTATATTTCAAAAGTACGTGGCTGCTTACAGATGGGGAAGAGTTTCGCTAAAAAAACAAACATAGTTCGTCGTTCCAAAAAGTTAAAAAAAAAATAATATTATTTAAAAAACAAAAAAATATATGAAAAAGGTAAGATTTTAATATGTACAGCCCATGTATATCGTCGAACACGCAAGCGGGCAATAAAGAACGTTCTCAAACATTTATTTAAAAAATACGAATATTTCTATGCATTCGCTTAAATTATTTGAATAACTAATTTCTGATTTGGGCTAATATTCATTTAGTTTCTTCTTAGCGAGTTAGACTATAGAGAATATTGATAGTTAATACTTTTTACAATGTAGTAAATGTACACCCATCCTGTATTAAATGCGATTTTTTTAGGATGGACCGTTACATAGTTTTTTTCATACATTTTTAGATACTTTGTTATACGGATTTGATTTGGAATCGATTTTTCCAAATTATATAAAAATTAGTCTTTTTTACGCCACCACTTTCTGGAAACAATGTAATCATCATGAGATTTTTGATCTTAGATTCAAAAGGTCAATAGAAATATGGAATCCGCAATACTTTTGAGATGCTTTAATAAAAAAAAAAAGTAAAGAAGTCACTGTGCGATAAGTTCAATCGATTTGATAGAAACGATTACTTAATTAATAATTGTTTAAAATATCGAAGTTTTTTAATTATTGTCAGTTAAGATAATTTTTGGATTAAATAAATTGTCAAAACTAAAACGCGAACCAAAAATAACTATCAATTGCAATAATAATTCTTTTAATCAATACTTTTCTATTTTAAATCTTATTATGTCAATTATTTTTTTTTATGTTTTAATCGTTTTGATGCAAAACGAAATTATTTTTCAAAAACTGTATTCATCAATATCCAATATTATAAAAATCATATCAAATCATTATCATAAAATAGGTTATACAAATTTAAAAATAATTCTTTCAATATAATTAGAGGAAAGAACAGTTTGAGATTTTTGTATTGTTTGCTTTGTTTTGCTTTTTGTCCAAAGTGAATTTATGAAATACGATTAGCTTACTGTTGATTACCATGTTAGCAATACCTCATTACTGTCTTAAATAACCATTCGTCTGTGTGGGTGGTATTGTTATTTTGTAATGATAGGTAAAAAAAAAATGTTTTGCGTGTTTTTGAGACAGTAAAAATACGTATAGTGGTGGTTACCTATTTAAGTCAGTGCAATATTTATAATGTAGGTATTTAATGGGTTTTTCGCGAAGTTAACTGTTTTATCAGTAAGTGATAAATTTCATACATTATTTGTGTGACCTCAGTGACCTCTCTCTATTCAAATTTAAAATATTCATATTATAATTTTACAAAGAATTTTATAGATGGTGTCATATTCCACACCCAGTTCTACTATGTTGATAAATATTAAGATATACAATAGAGTGGTCATTTTTATTGTTTCTTTGTTTTGTTCAGTATGCTCTTAAATTTCATGTTAGTTATTAAAACGCTCGACTATCTGTTGATTCTACAAACAAAGGTTAAGGTCTAGTTTATAGATTGTTCGAGAGAGGGTATGTCAAAGCTCTACTTTCTAAAATATTTGATATTACTGGCTGGAGGGGGAGGGTGGGGAATAAGTAGTAGTTTTTGATATAGTTGAAGATAAGCCATCAATTTTCCCATAGATTTAGATTAATAATCTTGTATAATATACAGATGCAAGCTAGAATTAACAAAATTACCTAAATCTACAAATTCTAAGAAGTTTTAGTTCTACAAGAATTATTATACAATAATTTTAGATGTTAGAACTAAATCTCTATTATAATATATCAAAAATATTTATAATTCTTGGGAAACTTAATAAATATTTTGCTTAGTCACTTTTCAAAACCATTAAGTATTGATCATATTTTTTGGTACCAAATTTAAGTTTTAAATTTCTAAAAATGTCAAGATAAATAGAGCAGGAAATGATGTGGTCAAGAATTCACTTCCTGGTTGTTAGATTGATCAAATGTCATCAGCAGACCTTGAGATGATAATGACATGTCAGATAATTTATATGGCATTTAATGGACATCAAAGTGATTGAGAGCAGTTGCTGATTATATTAATGACACGACAGATTTTGCATACTGTGAGAAAATAGATTACTTCTTGTTCATGGGACAGAAAAAAAATACACAAATTAACTGTACAAATTTGGTTGATATTGGTTACTTAATTGATTGAACCGTCATTTATTTGGTAGAAAACTTTTATAATATGGTTGAAGTAACCCTTTATTTAGTTATATAAGATTTTTCTTTAATTGATAGCTATTTCGTAAAGCAATGTTATTTTGACCTTATTAGTTATTTCAAGCCAAAATAAAATATGACTCTAGAACAGTGATGGAGAGCCCACGACTTTTTAAATAGGCCTAGTTGCAGACCAATTTCTTAAAAAAAAGTAATTCTTCATATTCGCTCCCAATGTGGAGCATATAGCCTCCTGATGGAGGTATCTTAAAAGAAGTTTTTCTACAAGAACTGTTTGTTACTCAGTCGCTCAATCTCTCTGTTTCAAAAAAGTAGGGATATATAGAAAGTGTAAGGACAGAACTAGTTGTTAGCTTATAACTTTTACAATGCCCTGATTACAGAATTGAATAGTTTATGAGTAATTTATTAAGCTGTCCATACTAAGATTCAAGCGTGGGAGCCCGTAACCATAGTCAACGCTGAGATAACTCGACTACAGACCTGTCGATATTAACATCTTATTAACAAATTATCTTTTTTCTTCAACCATTAAAGTAACTTTTAACCATTCGTAAGATTGACACTGTGCAACTTAACTTATTTGCAGTTGGCTATTCTTATTTTTTTAATTGCATATTATTTCTACTGCTCAATATGTTAGTGAACTTCATTGGTTTATGGTTATTTTTTGTCTCCTACATAACTGTCGAAACAAACTATCTGGATAGTGCATACATAATAATGGATCTGCGATTATGGACAGGGGAAACGTTTTTCTCTAAAAATGGTGATGATGTTTACATAGGTAATTTCTCGTTGTGTCGATTTCGTCACCTTTTCACTGATTCCATGCAAAAAAACTAGAGATCATAACCAATATAGAGGACCACACTCACTTCAAAGCACTATATATGAAAGGGATAAGGGGCGTATGCCTGATATCCCCATAATAGAAGAAATAAATGAAAAATGACAATAATATGCTTTTTGAACATAGCAAAAATAGCCAAATTTTATTTATGGCAAAGTTTTTCTTGATGTTTTTAAAATATTTATGATTGTAATACAGCAATACTTTGCGGAACTTGAAATAGTACTCGATAGAGACATGGCAGTCTTACATTATAATAGATACTGACCAGGCAGTTGATTTTGCATCCAAAGCTTATGCCCAGCATTTTTCTTTTTGTGGCGGATAGCAACCTGAATATGGATTGTTTATTTCTTACTGGCTGCAATCAGAGCAAGTGCACAAGAAATCTCTGCAATATTTTTACATTTTCTTTCTGATAATTATTTCTTAAAAGTATTTTTTAAAAATGTGATTGTTCACTTTCTTGAAGCTCGAAAATAAATTTCCTCTTCTTTGACAGGGCTGAGTTTAACCACTAGAACACGAGCGTCTCACCGGCGAGTCGAGATGTTTTTTCGTTGAAAATAAAGATTTTTTCAATACGTAAAGATTATTGTGCTTGTGTCATCTATTGTTGAACCCAATGACGTCTAAAATGTTTGATAAATCTTAATTGTTTGGTATTATTTTTAAATAAATTCAACCGATTTCGCTAAGGCTGCCTATTGAACGATTTTTTATATGAGAATTGTATTTTGACATGTATTTGTCACAATGATATATTACATACATATAATATATTTAAATTGAGATATAAATCAATCAAAATGACGAAACTTCGATCGGTGTACATATTATTGACTAAAAGTAAAATAATATAAAATTAAATTTAAAAAATATATTCAATGTGTGTTGTGACAACCCTGAACAAGAAATGGACTAAAGTTTAGTCACTAAACCCATAAATGAACCCGCAGCGCAGCATGTATTATACATGCATATGCCAGGACACACTAGAACATCTTAATACTATAAATTATGTAATTCAAACCACTTTTTATGCAATTTCTATTGTTTCAAAATCACTGGCAGTTAAGTGGTTAAAAACCTGAAATTCAATTAACTTATTTGCTCCCAATACCGTGACTGAAATATTTTTTTTATTTAAATTTATATAGTAGTACATAGTATTTTGACTGAGTGATAATATGCTTTCTTAATTCTTTTAAATGTAAACAATTTACTGTCAGTTCAAGTTCGTTTGTACACTTACATGCTAGAAGTTTCTGAAAGGCGAAACCTGGGTTTTTGTAACAAAAAAAATGGAATTTGCTACCAAAAACAGTCATATTGGAGTCTGAATAATCTTTTTTTCCCATGAATAACTAGTTTCTTATTCTAAAAAACTTAAATTCCTTTGACACCAAAACTTGGTCAGTAAAAAACATAATTTCTAGTTTTGATTGCTTTATTAGATCTTAAATATAAGTACAAAACTATCAGTCAATAAAATTATAACATATTCCTAAGATGCCCTTCTTTTTATTATCATTTTCCCTCTCGCCAGCTGTGAAGTGTTTATTCGTAATTTGTTGCCGTCCACTGATGGTTTTTTCACCCATATCTGTAACAGATATCAAAATAATGATTACTTTTTTAAGATTCAATCCTATAAGCCTTGTTTTTACATAGCTGAGTGTAACTTTAGGTTATTTTAAGCCATATTCACTCCCAATGTAGAGTTGTAGGAGTAAAGCGAGCAATAATAATTAACTATTTTATATAAAAAAAAATATATTTCATAATATTTTTCAGCAAACAGAACAGTGCGTAAAACAATATTTATCCATATTGTCTTTTTATCAATCCTATACATCAGAAGATCCACTATGTGATAATTATTTATTTCAACCACTTGATGTCAAGAGAACCATTTGTTTGACGCGGACGAAGGGGTTAAAATGCTACACCCAACCACAGGTGAACACAAGTTATTTTACCAAGAAATTTTAGAAATTGGTAGGGCACAGTTTTTAAGTAGTTTGCCAATTTTAAATGAGCAGGCGAATCTGCCGAATTCCCCACTTTTGTATAACTCTTGAAATTACCCACCATTTTAATCTGTAGGCATTCCCATGTTATAACATTTTAACGATAATCATATTAAATTTTAAAAAGAAAGACTATTTGCTAAGTAAATATTTCTCCAGCTAATTGAACATCATTAAAATGAAATCATTAGTAAAGTTAATCCATGTCACCATCAATGGCTTTTATCTTAGTGATACATTTATTTCTTATATAAACATGATACATCTGTTTCCGAAACGTCAGTTCAAGTCTATCAGTGCACTTGAACGCCTGAAGATGCCGAAAGGCGAAACCCGGGTCGTGTGAATGTACATAATTTGAATGATTCAAAAAAAATACTTTTTAACTTAATTTTCAAAGGATAGTTAAAGTGAATTATTAAACAAAATGGAGAAATAACATTTTCATATTTGAAAAGCAGTACAGTAACATACTGCATAGAAATGCATAGCTTCAAACGCAATATTTAATTACAAATTTTCAGTTATGATTGTTTATCATCGGGTGGAATATGTGTAACAGTGCAAATTTGCTTTCTAACGGGGCATTGATTTGTTTTTTTTAAATATCTCACAATAAGTGCAGAGGTTTGGCATACATAACACAAAATTGATTATTTTCTTTTATCTAATTGTACCTGTTTCTTTTATCTTTCAGGTAACAACCACTAATGGAGGAGGTTCAGATACATAGGATGGAGTCACGAGAGGACCAGTACTCGTCTAATATCTCACACTGACCTTTTTTTAGGATAGATTTCATGTGGGCGGGAAGGGTTACAGAAATCACAAGCAACTATATGTTTAGCTACAAATCAGCGTATGGATATTTTCATTTGGTGATTCGAAAAAACCCACGAGCATGGAACACTCACAGTTTGACATTGGCGGAGGCGATTTTAGATGAAAAATAGAATTTTGAGATTGATGTGTGCATATTTTCGCAGCAAGTACGTTTTGTTAATTTGCTGGAGAATTATTATTAATTAATCATTTGAAGAAGAAAAAACGGAAAGCTCTTCAGAACTCTACAATTTATATCAGTTGAACAAATTAATGTTATTTTGTGATTTTTGTGTAAACATTTTAAATCATTAAATTAAAAAAAAACTGAGCGGCGGTCAAAATATTTTAACTCTTCAAAATCATATCAGTGTTCAAAATGAAATTTGACATTTTTACAAATAATTGCAATTGAGGTTTATGAAAATATTTTCTATATTTAAAGAAGCATTTATTAACGTTGCAAGACTCAATCAAAAACTCAAATTATTCATTTGACCCACAAAGAATTTTTAGAAGAATTAGGTACATAAAAATGCAATAGTGAACCATTTTCATACAAAAATGCTACACTTACACAATCAGATCCAATGGAACTGATGTGAGCCGGAAACCGAGCGTAGTCTTTTCCCTCGACATATATGCTCTGCCCTCGGTGATACCAGCGTCTCTCGTACAAGAGTTTTCCGTCTTCGACTCGTGCCTCCGCCATGGGGGACGGGGGGCGATTTTCAACATTATTTCCACCTATTAAAATAAAATCATTCCTAAATTAACAGTCTATAACGGCGATTGCCAACTTTTTGGACCTCGCACACCACTAAACTCACAATTTTTTGGGCAGATTTTATCATGAAAAAATACAAATGTATATAAAATTATGATAAAAAATGTTCCAGTTTTATTTTGTAATGAAATAGTATTTATGCTTGTTTGAATTTCAACAAATTTATTTGAGTGATATTTGCTGCTGTGTGTTTGAAATAAGTTTATGGGCTCTTTGTTCACATTACGCTACGGCAATAACTTTGTAGACCACCAAAATTTTCTCTCCGGGTCTAAGAGTCCATTATAAATAATAAAATATAACTATTTTAATGAAATTAATTCAAAAACCTTCTGATAAATCAGATTGCATTTAATAAATTCACATCATTTGGTTAATAGTCATTCTTGAACCTCTTGCCAGTCACGCCTGAGTAAACTCAGGTATTGATGGTCGTCAAAACGGACACCACGAGGTAACTCGGGCAAATTCAATTCATAAAAAACAATGAATGCTTTCACTAAATATTAATATTTTATAAATACAACACATGTTTAGTGTTCGAGCATAGTAAAAAATATGTGATACTTTTTGGTATATTTGTTTAAATCAATTGGACCGGCAAATGGTTCACGACATATGTTCGCTCTATATTTAGAGCGTTGGGGCTCTCCGGAGATATCCAAAGCATGCGGCTCAGCCAGTTCCAATTTCTCCACATGACCTTGTGTGTTCTCTGATTTCTTAGTTCTTTATGAAATCAATGCCCCATTATCCAAAGCAAGCACCTACGTATTCTTGAAGCTCAGAATGCACAGTAGAGCGACACCGGTAGAATGCAAGTGTTGAACGAATGGTATTTGGTTTTAATCTTGTACAGCTGTATGTACCAGACAGACTGCATTGAGTTAAACGTGGCTCTTTTTTTGAGCCTGTTTTCCTGTATATGTATCCCGAGGAACCTATCGATTCAACTTAATTAACACTAAAGTTTAAATATATTATATATATTCTGTCAACACAATAAAATTCTAGAGCACATCCTGTTTGTTGATAGCGTGAATACCAATAGAATAACGTAACTACCCATGTGTGACATAGATGAAGGCGGAGGTGCGTGCTGTTTTCGGGGAGCAACAGGGGCCGAGGGTCTATTGCGAGATATCTGTCTCAGATCCGCCTCCACTTCTCTGTCATCTAGGAGGTATGTCAGGGTGAGGGGAAGAGGTTTTCGCCTCTTATCAGGGGCGGGAGCCGGTTCATTGGGCCGACGTCTCAGCTTGCGGGTCATAGCAGGTTTCACCTGTGAGAGAAATGGCAAACAATATGAGTTATTTGAAATATAAGTATCCAGTACTATCATCGTACAGAGAGATATAGCTCATAGCGATACAATCAAACTCATAGGAATTTTATTGTATCAAATATATCAAATATATATCATATATTGTGTTTTTTCTTGATAGCAAGAAAAAACCTTTTTTTTTAACAATGTTGACAAATTTCTTTGCCTCCACAAAACATAATTTAAAAAAGAGAAAAACGAGAGTGGTGGGAACTACAGTTTGGAACAGTGTCTGCCAAACTTTTTTACTACACGGCACACTGGTGAATAGGACTTGTTCGGCGGCACATCAAATAAAAATACTTAATAAAGGAAATGTGTCGCATTCACCACTATGTACGAACGGGACAAATGTTTATTTGAACACGTAGATGAATTTATTTAAAGTCAAAGAAAATTTAAATGAATAGGCATTATTTAAAATAAACATTTCTTAAGCTTCTTCCTCCGCGGCACACCTGAGACTTCTTGCTGCACACAGTTTGGAAGACACTGGTTTAGAATATAATTAGAACCATGACATGGCATACAGCAAAAACATCCATGTCTTTGTATTTATCTATCTATCATTCATGACCACGTCATAATATAATATAACATTTTGTTTTATTTTTTTAAATCCATGTCCGCTTCCAATGTAAAGCATACGGCCTTCTAATGGAGGTATCTCAATACAGTAAAATCCCCATTTACACTAAAGTCGGGACAGTGTAATTCGGGGTAGTGTAATTGGGGGTGTGAATCTCGTACAAAATTAGGGATTTGGTTTTTTCCGCAAAAAATGCAAAACTAAGATTTCCATTAGTTTTGAAAAAAAAAATATTGATTAAATATTTAGTTACCAAGTGAAAAAATGCAAAATGCGCCACAATCCCACACATAGGCAGTCACCCGCTATACGTGTATAGCCTAGCACGTGTTGAATACACAGCCAACATTTGACTGTATGCGCGGCACAGACGACCGTCTCGTAGCAACGACAATGGAATGCAATCGTGCAATTGGGGGATTTGTGGAGAATATTTCAAGCCAGCGCGTAATTCGGGGTAGTGTAATTGGGGGTTCCACTGTACAAGTTTATTTTAGATATGAGAACTGCTTGTTACCAAGCTGGTCAACCTCTTTTTTTCAAAGATAGTAGTGATAGAAAGGATAGGGCTAGGACAGGGCTAGCGGTTGGCTAATCACTTTCGCAATACTCCCTTATTTTAAAATTGGAATGTTAAAGGGAAATTTTTAGACATAACAAACATTCATGCCTTCGAACAGAAAATCGATAAATAATTGAAACATGTTGTTTGTACTGGAATTCAAGCCCATGAGAATGGTGCTACAGTTCAGGGTGAACCTTTCTCTACCAATCGCTGATCCCATCACTCATCGGTCTTGAGACACAGCATCCATTCAGTGATGTTTGAAAACTCAAATCTTTATACCTTTTGCCCAATTTAGCAAAAGTGACTTAACCTAGCTGTGCACATAACTGACGTTATGATGATGAATCAGCTCACCTCCATCGAATCTCCATTCAATTCCATGGTGAGTCTTTCACTTTCAATATGTTTTCTTTTGTCTTCGAAATCTGTCAATAAATTCTCCTTCAAGTCGACTTTCTTCTCTTCAAATTCTTTCGCAGCGGCCTTCTTCTCGAGTATATAGTCCTGCTCCACACACTCCATGAGGTAATCTTTGTGAATGATGTTGAGCTGCTGTCTCTCCGATAACTGCTGTTCCAGTCTACGAACTCTGCGGGAGTATTCAATGTGTGCTCCGTCTCGAAGTTGTTGGAGCTGTTTTTTTAAATTTGCTATTTTATCTTGATATATTCTGAAAATACAAAGTAGTTACATTTTGTTCTTTTGACTCGTTTAACACTTTGTTACCTTACTTTGAAAAGGTTCTAACTGATATTTTGGCATAAAATGACCTTTTGGTCGGAAAATTTTGTATTTGCCACAATCTAACTTATACATATATTAATTTCAGAGTCATACATTTTTAAATAAAGAAGTTAGCAGGATTCTATAGTTCTACATATATATATATTAATTTCAGAGTCATGCATTTTTAAATAAAGAAGTTAGCAGGATTCAAGAGTTCTATCTACACACTTTCTTTCATACAGTAATTTTACAAGCTTCTAAGAAACAATAAGACTTTTTATAATTGATTTATAAACAACATTCGTATAATCAGTCAAATATTCAAACGCTTGTATCTCAAAACATGGTAAAGTGCAAATAGAACCTTTTCAAAGTAAGGTAACGACTTGCCTTTATTGTGCGCTCTCCGGTGATGTGTAGTAGATAAAAAATAAATAAAAAATCACAAAAAAAAAGAATATTCATAGACACTACTTATAGTTTAAATTATTAAAATTATGTTTTCATTATCTTATTTATTTATATGTTAATTTTGTTAAGTGGGGTATTCAGGTATTTCCCGTACGCTTGATTGTGATGGTTAGTAATTGCCAAAATTTTCAAAATATTTAATGCTAATGAATGAATATAACTATAATAAGTAATTAAATATGTACTATAAAGAGGAAGTCTAAACCCATCATTATACGTATAGATATATTTAAATTACTAAAAGTAAAAGATGATTCTCGATATATGTTTTTCAAGATGATAATTGAAGGGGCGGGGCGGGGCGACTTCAACGCTCTGATCAGTTATTTATTAATAAACACTGCAAATAATTCTTCAGTACCAAATCGTTGTTATACTATGTAATATAAGTAGCATAAACATATATTTAAAAGGCTCCATTTTGCCATATCCAGCTAGTTGACCACAAGTGTTGCTTGTGATTTCAGTAGAAGGTATTAAGTTATCAAAATTGTGTAACATTGTTAGTATTTGACATTACGCAATATACATTTTAAATGAATTAAAATATCTTCAAAACTGTTGTCATGTTAATTTTGTTCATTGTTCCAAATTTAAAATTGTTAATGGCTAGTTTTTAGGTATTTTCTTATTGTTTGTTTTGATTGATATCTATACATCAAATTATGGGGTTGGTGGAGCCGAGCTCCAATTTCCCTTTCATCTGGTGTATTTTGATGTTGCTTTTCCCGCGTAGCGTCCTGGATTTACCTGTTACCTAGGAATACATTTCACAGTTCTGTATGAATGAAATACATAATCTTACTGTTCTTTAATTTCTTGAGGTTCATCACGATGCCCCATGTCTGTTTCACTGGCTTCTTCCGTATCTGAAAAAAAATATTATTGAAACATACCAGATTTCCAAATAAGATTAAAAAACATCTAAATGTTAAGGTGGTGATATCAAAAGAAAAAAATGAATACTAAATTTAAAAAAAAATAAGGTTTCGAGATTCTTTCGAACACCAATTATTCGTACAGAATACTCTGTACATTGTAAAATTGAAATTATTGAGAGCTTTCTTGGACCGACAATTCATGTGCGAATGAATCGGTTCATTGAAAATTAGATGTTGTCATTTCCGGATCGAGAAAAACAGAGATTAGTGTAGTTTTAACATTTTAATAGCGCTAAATTTGTAATTTTATGACGCTCGTCATTGATATATTTATAGTTTTGGAAGGAAAATAGGTCGAAGTTAGAAAGAAAACATTGAGATATGTAAGGTTAAGCAGCGTATGACAGCGTAAACTGAATTTGTCTCGCATTATACCTTCGTCGCTGTCATCCATCGCCGTGGGAGGCTGTTCTTCTTGATCCCGATATTCATACTCATCATAACAGTCATCATCCAAGTCATTATCGTCCTGCAAATGACCAGAGTAGGGTGAACCCTGATACGACATCTCTGTCCTAATTACTTTTAAAATACGACTAAAACGATTCAAACGGGTATATCCACAAGTATTTATGTTTGCCAATGTTTAGGGAATGCCATTGACAACTTAAAACAGACATATAATTATAATGGGTGAAATTCTACTACGTTTCGACCGAATACTGACAGACAGCTGTTTACTAATGGCGTCTGTTTGGATTTTATTACATGTTTTTTTAAATTATTATTCAGCCGACTAGTTGCACGTTTTAAAATATTTAAGAAAAAATACTAAAACATTTTTCAACTCATTATCATTCGGGTAAGTGAAACGAAAATAAAAAATATTTTTAATGCACATTGATTTATTTTTATTGAATTAAATTATTCAATGAATCTAGTGGCCATCAAAATGAATAGTATGGTAATTGCGCATTCATGAATACGATATCAACAAATAATTTGCATTTTTCTAGTAGAAGCATTATTTCATACTACTTCATCAGACTTTGAAAGGAAAATCCTATCAAATAAAAATATTTAGCAAAAAAAATATGTATTATGCATGTATGTGTATTTGGGATATGAATGTTTTGTGACGTCACGCAAAAAACGACGTCATCTTCTATTATTGAGGAACGGTGGATTGATTCTGCGAGTTGTAAGATTGTTTTTGTTGAATAGTGCGGATGTGATGGGGAGTGACGGCTAGCGATACAAATTAACAGGCGTTGCGTGCACGTATCTTTTAGTAATGTTAACCGTCCACGTTTTCCGCGTATCATGTGTAAAGTCTTCGTCGCAATGATGTAATTCGATGGAATGCCATTGCGGTAGTTTTTCCTTCGGCTCATAATGGAGGAATCTTTTAGCATTCCGCCAGAGGAGTGTGGAGATTCCGAACTCGATCCCAGAATTCAGGTCAGTGACGTTAGAGATATCGATTCATAACAGATTAGTCGAAGTGTCCCCTCTTTTTTAAATAACGTAATTTAAATTCCCGTCGAAATCTACAAAAATGAGTGTCAACTTCAACGAGTATTTCGCTGGGGAGAACAACGGATACGATGTGTTGTATCAGAACATGAAGTATGGGTTGAACGCAAGCAAAGAGTTTTCGGATTTCCTAAGGGAGAGATCGAATATAGAGGAGACCAATTCGAAGTTATTGTTGAAACTGGCGAAACAAGCGAACGGCGGTTCGATACAGGGAACTTTCGCGCCCATGTGGACAGTCCTCCGAAACTCTGCGGAGAGACTGTCCACCCTCCACCATCACATGTTCCAGAAGGTCAGTGAGCTGGTGAAAGACGTTTCCAAGTACGCGGATGATCTCCACAAAAAACACAAAGCTGTCAAAGATTCAGAGTCTAGTACCCTGGAAGTGGTGCTGAACGTTCAAAGCACCAAACAGGCTTTGCAAAAAGCCAAAGATCTCTACACAGCGAAGGCTCTAGAGCTTGAGAAATTGCGGAAAGAGAATGCTTCCTCCAAAGATATTGAGAAAATCGAAGTTAAGCTAAAGAAACTCCACGATGATCACAAAGCTCTTTTTGATAAATATTCCGTGGTGAAGCAGGAGTTTGAAAAGAAAATGTCTCTAACCTGCAAGCACTTTCAAGATGTGGAAGAAGCCCACCTCAAGCAAATGAAGCAATTCGTTGGCACCTATATAGAGCTTATTCAAAACAATCACGATCTCGTTGGGCAGGTACATGTTGGTTTCAAACACCAGTGCCTGGAGATGACAGTTGAGAAACTCCTCGAGCAGTTTGTCTGTGAGAAATATAATGTGATGGAAAAGCCGACTCTCATAGATGTTAATGCTCAGTTACCGAAACCGGCATCAGCCAATAATTCCATTTCTGAAAGCGATCAAATTTCTGCTGGTGTCACAAACGGCTCACATAAGAATACATCTGCTGTCATGAAGCTCAGCAAAAAAGAGCCATCGTTTGCCAGTAAGACTTCTCGTCGAACAACTTCATTGCTAAATCTCTTCACTCCTAATTTTCAAAGCAAAGACGAACCCAGCGGGAGTCTAGACGGCGCCACCCCATGCTCTGCCCCTTCCAGTCCGAGTGGAGTGCAGTCAGCTGCAGCTGCGGCCGCCGCCGCTCAGACTGCTGAGAAAACAGATGACTCCCAAATGGGAAGAAATCCGCTCAGAGAATCGAAATGGTTTTTGAGAAGCAGACGTAAACTTAAAAAGTCTAAGAAAAAAAAAGAGGACGGGGGCGACAATACCGGCACCATAGAAGACAAATCAGACCTTGAAGAAAAAGAGGAAGAAACCGCTTCAAAGGACATAGAGTCAATGCAATCTCCCGAGGTGGATGAGGACGGTTATTGCATAAGACCCAAAGACGATAAAGGAAGCGTTTATTCCACTTCTGATTCCGACTCGGATGATGAAAGAGAACAAAAGATTCATGTGGAAATAAAACCTCTCAGCAATGGGGCGGCACCCATGTCAGCCAGTGTTGATGAACTACTGGCGACAGTGGAGAATCTTTCCCTCTTCCCTGCCGGTACCACCAGAAGAGGCTCCAATGCTAACCTGGCGAAGCCCAGTAGTGATCTTCTTGGCCTAAACTTCTTTCAGAGTCCCACGGGAAGCAATCCAGCGTCACCCCTCGGCAGCGTTGGAAACCCATACGCTCCGTTGCAAAGTTCTCACGGGGCATTTCTTGAGAGTCCTCCACCTGTTCCCACCGGTGACGTCGGGGATCTGTTCTCGGAGGTGGGCGACATAAGTCAAGGCAGCGAGAGGCGGTCTGTCACTACACCATCCGCCTCGTCCATCGCTCTGCCAAGACCGCCTTCTAGGAGATCTGAAGGCGGAGATTTCCGAGCCGCCGGAGTTGCGAGCTTATCGCGAGGACCCTCGCCGCTCACCATCGGAATGGCCGACACGATACCTCTGGCCGTCGCATTTCATGAGATCGTCCACAGCTATTTTAGGGGCTCCGACGAATCCAAATGCCAAGTCAAGATGTCGGGAGATCTCATGCTCTCGTTCCCCACTGGGATCGTCGGGGTGCTGGCCAACAATCCCAATCCGGCGAAGCTGTGCTTCCGCCTGAAAAATTATTCCAAATTAGACAATATCACTCCCAACAAACAATTGATTGCCGTGAATTCTACCATGTCATCGCGCGATGTTGCAGTTCTCGAGTTCAACATGCCAGCGCTCACTTCCTTGTTGAAACGGCAGTCGGAAAAAAATCCATCCGCCAGCTACTTCAACGTTGACATCCTGAAGTACCAGGTCAAGTCAAAATTTGGTGCGGCCTCCTGCCCTTTTCAACTGGTCTCCTATTGGAAGTGTGAAAAGTCCCACACAGACTTAAAAATTGATTACAAATACAATCTCCATGCGATGAGTTCGCCTTCGCCCCTTCTCAATCTATTAGTTTCCGTGCCGGTGAGTGGCGGCATTCTCAAAGTCGCCTCCATGCCCAGCTGCGCTACCAGCGGTGAAGGCGAAGGTCTAGTGTGGAAATTCACAGAGCTCTCGCAGCACTCCGACAACCACGGGGTCGGCTCTCTGAGAGCGCGTGCAGAACTCGCTTCGGGCCCGTCGTCAAAAGCGACCATCACTTCTCAGTTCAATTGCGAAGGGGCCACTCTGTCCGGTGTGGAATTCGAATTGATAGGCTCTGGATACAGGCTGTCGTTAGTGAAGAGACGCTTCGTTTCGGGAAAGTACATTTGTGACGGAGAATAAACCGAAAGTGAGATCAGTGCACCGCGATTGTGATGATGTTCTGACGTTTGCATAAAAAACTATCAAACATTCTCAGTGTTTTATATAGAGTATGTTACACAATGTTTCTTCTTGTGACGATTAGTTTTTCCTCCGACGTCGACGCGGTTCTGTCGATGTCAAGCTCGAAAACTTGCAAACTGTTTACTCTCTTTTGATCTTGATTATGTTCTCAGCGAAATTTGTCACAAAGTAAATATATATTCTAGTCTATCGGCCCTCATTTCTGAAAACATCCGTAACCGATTGTGTTTCATACGCTTATAAAATGTAAGGAATCAACTGTATCCGTGTTCGTTTCTGACGGTTTTTGGAAACAGTCGTCGTGCATTAGGCCCTGTCGCCTCCGATCGCGTCCGGTCCGCGCGGTCTCCGTTGCCGGAGATGATTTTGAAAGTGACGAACGGCGGCGCCGGCAGTACCGGTATGTATTTTTTACATTGAGCATATTGAAATATGTGAACCATTCAGACAAGACTGTAAGCGGGCGGTCCGGCTCGTCTCCCGTTCTTACCTCAGGGCCTCAAATGTCTAATGCACAACTGACTGCCCTCCAACGTCCGTCAAATCTAATATCCAAACATGTAACATGCGAACATCTAGCATTTGGTCTTTGAAATTGCATATATAATGAAAGTTGTCTTCGCAGAAGAGAAGAAAACTCAACACATTACATTATACAACATTTTTCCTATTTCTATATTTATGTTATGAAAGAAGAGTTTTATCTTTTAATATACAATAATATTCTCTGTCTAAAAATCAGCCACATTGAATATCAATCTTATCTATTCTGATGAATTTTCAGATAATATTATACAATATACATTTTTCTCCTTTAAATGAGAAATACTGATTCATTATATGTGCAGTCCCGAATTCAAAAAATGTTTGATACACTCAGAAAAAAAACCATGTTATTACAAAATGCCTTTTATCTAGGAACGAAGTATTGTTAAATTGTACATAAAGGGTAGTCGTGTTGTAGAACTTTTAAAACGTACCTATAGATTATAAGCAGACAACACCGCTGATGTTGTAATCCACGGTCCGATTACGGGATCTATCGGATATATATAATATCTATACAATTCATAACGTGATAAATATGAAATGTTTTTTTTGGGATTCCCGCTCAAGGCTCCCTCATTAACGATGTCCTTTTTAATCTGTTTTCACTGGCTTTTGAATATCACAATATTCTTAAAAAATGGCATGTTTACAATAGTTTTTATGGTACTCCAAATTGTACGGATGCCACCTGCCGCGTATCTCTCTGAACGTTCTATTGAGTTTATTTTTGTCACGTAACATTGATAACATTATGGACTGCGTGAGCCTCGATCTATATTCAAGACTTCTCATTCTGAATCTGTCTGTTCTATTTTGTGTCTAAACTTCCCTGAAGTAATTATTCAGAAAGGCTGCGATGGCATCCGTATTATTTATGTAGCAGTACCGGTTTGGTTTCATGCCTTATAAAATGATAGCATTCGTAATATGTTAGAGATTTCTCTATGATGATATGTATATCTTGAGATATATAATATTTACACAGTCAAACTGTGTTTTCTTTATTACATACACTTCTTAGAGCGAAGTTCCGTTTATAGCCGTTATGAGACCTATCTCATTGCAAATAGTCTATTTTTATATATATATATATATTTCGTGCTTTACACCTTTCTTTCCGATCCGCGAATTTCCACTTCGAAAGTGTTTACCAAAGAAAACAGCGCAGTCGACACGAATGCCCGATTGAGCTGACCCTGTTTCTGGTATCATTTCATCCAAATTAGATTCTTATTAATTTTATAAATAGGTTCTTTAAAATTATGTAAATATTCTATTCCGCGGGCGCTGACCGCTGCGGCGTTAAGTTCAGTTGTAAAAATATCGGCAGACCTGTGAGAAAGTTACCTATTTTATATAACATAAATTTACCGGTAACGCTCAGTTTGCATTTTTAAATAAAATAAAATGTATGTGCCTGAATATTTTATAGTTTATTTTCTCTTTATTTTGTCACTATTATTTGGTAGTTATGAAGATAAATAAAATATAATGAAAAATTTATAGTCAACTTTAATTCATATTATATTATTAAATTGTTTATCCATTGAATTATGTGTAAATTTCGTTAAAATTATTATTATAGATAGCCTGTGACATAATTAATATGAATACTCGGAGCTTTTTGCATTATTGTTAAGTAAATTGTTTGCTCCTATAAAGAATAAACTAATGTCGAACACTGTTTTTTTTACGTCTTGTCTATTGGAAGACTTATCTTGATTCAAGCTGAAAACTCTCAAAGCATTTGATGAACATGATGGCTCAAACGAGCAAATGATTAATTTAATTTTACTTTCATGTTTACAAAATTATCAATTACATAATTCATTCTGTTCTTCTGAACGTAGTTGACGTACTTTCAAAAACAGTAACTGTCTTGTCATATCTGCAATTATCTCCGTTAAATTAAATAATACAATATTTTACACATCTGAAGTAATCGCAAATTTAAATAACTATATTGATCATTCAGATGCTGCTTTTATAACAACTTGATTCAATTTCTGGATTGTGTTCAAATAGGTATTTATTTTACTGTTTCTCTCCTTTGTCGCATGAACTGTTTTGTTTATTTTGTGTTTAGATTATGTTTTAAATTGCAATTTCTGTTACAATTGAAAAGTCACCAAATTAAATTTATAGATAACGAAGTGCACAGACTTCTAGTGTAAAGGGGTCGGAGGCCGTGGGCCGTCTTAAGGTATTGTGTCCATTTTGCCACGCATATTGATCGCTTTCAGCTGAATCGCAGGCGACATTCCTATCCTCTTTGTCTATCGTAATTTTTTTTACATTTTGCATGATTTGTCCGCTGAACAAAACCCCGAGACCGCAAGTCTGTCCCGCTTCAATTGATAATAATTTATATTGATAGTAACTAATGTACGCCGTACCTGTATGTTTTATTTATAGGAATAGTGATCGATCAATTTCTGGTGTTTTCATATTAAATTTATTTCTAAGTGTCACCGCTGCCGATTCCTCAACTCAAAATCTCGGCATTCAATAATAAGTTTAGAACCAATTAAATCAATTTTACATTTTTTTCTCGTCAAGCTTTTCTATTCAACGTAGTTATACCGTCTCCTTAAAGATATACTAAATATAGTTCAACGCCATATTAGAAATATTGATATAATTGAAAAATTTATAGAACACGTGATAAACAAATAATTATCTCTTACCGCCGATGATTCAATTAGTACAAATGTCTCAACTTTATCCGTTACGCTTTGATCTTGAATCTAAATCTGTACATTGTTAATGTTTATTCGTACCAGAAGCAATAGCTCTCGCATATCTACAACATTTGCAATATATTTCATATCTTAAAATTATTGCAATACGTGTATAACATTTCCGTCATCAGAGATTGTCCCGGCGAGTCTCATAATAAATAAGAACCCGTCTGTTGTACTCTCGATAATAAAAAGAACAAAATGCTTTACTCGCTGCCCTTTTTAAGTTTTCTGTTGCTTTTGCTGTTTTATTAAGTAATTTTATCTAATAAATAATTACGTTGCTTTATTTGTAACAATTTTTCCACTGGTTCGCGCCCTCGGAGATGAAACTTATGGAGTTATCTTAACGCTGACAACAATCAAGAATGCTCACTGTCAAGTTTGGAGATCGAATTGTCCTGGTCCCGTACGTCAGGAGAATTCCTGGTTGGCCGATTCAAAGGATAAATAATAAAATAGGATCGGTTACTGAACGATACCTCACTCAAAAATACTTGGCAACTTCTCTCTCTAAAGAAAAAAAGTCATATTTTTTTATAATAGTCCAATTATTCATTTAATTGCTGGGAAAATTATCTTGAAAACCTAGGGTTATTTCACATATGTAATTTAAATCTTATCAAACCTGCAAAAATATTAAAAATTGATTATATTAATCATTACACATCACAGAAATGAAGCTTGTTTATTGCTCGTCCTCGATTTCCATTACAGTTTTGTTTCAACGGTCTTCATAAATGTATTTGTTTGTTGGCTTTCCAGGGATGTAGTCGTGTCCTATTATGCACCCAGATTTCTTTGTATATAATTGTATAGTCCGCCTCAATGTATCTGTAAATTTCATCTCTGAAGAGCGAAACCGCAACTGTCCATTCCATTAGTAATCGTAGAGTTCAATTATTAATTTATTCTCCAGTACTATAATCTACATAGGTACCTAGTTATTTTTATTAAACTTTATCATACATTTTATTATCAAATAATTATTTGATGGACTACTGTTAAAGTCATTTCGAATCATTGCAAATATATTTATATATAAAACAGTCTGAAAATTGTTGATACTGTTTTTCTTTTCATTTATCTGTTTATATTTCAAAAATTGATGTCATTCGTAACTCGTAATGTATTTGTTGTCAACCTCGCTATTAATATACCTACATGATTCCTGTAAAAGTTTTGTTCAATTCCTTTTTGATCTGTGTAGTTTTAACTCAGGGAAATATTCCATTTCTGAGTTGTAAAAGACATTTATTTGTATGTGTAAAATGCTGCATATATTCAAAATGAGTGCTGATTTTAATTACCAAAAAAGAAGTCTTCAGCTATGTATTCTGTTATTATTTTGATTTCTCCACCACATTCTTATCATTTATTGTCACTTCAAGATCCTCACGATGATAAATTAACATTGTCATCATAGACAGATCCCTTGTTTTTAACTTAGTCATGTATAATAGCATTTATTTTGTTATTTCTTTCACCTGATCGCTGCTATTCACCGTCGCAAGTCATTTTCTCTTTATAATTCTCTAAGATAATCTGTTTTTGAGGCTTTCCATTCCTCCAACAAAAAAATCTGCATTACTCGCAAATTGAGTAAAATGCTTGTCGACCATTATCACGTGTCAACGGAGCAAAGTGTATGAGTTTCTTTCAAAGATTAAATTCATTGAAACTGTTACATGTTTATTGGTTTTAGTCGGTTCGGAATTGTCACTCGTTACCGTCTCAATTGTGAGCCGGGGCAGGACAATTGACGTATATTAGAGAGCAAATTAACCTCTCCTCCTCACCTCGCATGCAATTTACGAGCTGGACATGTCAAATGTTACTAAAATTCAATCAACGGTTAGGTGTCTTAAATCAAATTTCAAAGTTAAACGTTTAATGCTCAACACAAACTTGTCGAATTTAGCTTTTCATTAATGGATTTTACATAAAAAGTGATTAAGCAAGCAACGTAAGGATTCAAAGATGCATTTAAATCGTCAGGGTGAATAAAAAAGATTGCAAATTAAACAATCTGTGTAGACTTGTAATTCTCGGAATAAAAAGTATTGTCACTCATTTTGAAAGTGTTCGCATAGTAAATATATACACATTTTATTTAAAAGAAAATGTTTAAGATCTGGAGGTATTTCAATCTCAGCAGTAAAATTTTCTACGGCACCAGTTCTACAATAAATAATATCATTGTCCATTTTTCATTATTATTTATGTGACATATTTTTGTATATCATTACTACATCTTTATTTCTATAATAATAAAAGTAAATATTGAAATTATTTCGCTTTTCATTCATATTCACATAAATTTTGTTATCAATTCTGTAAGAATTATCGATGAACCTTTGCCTACCTTGAATAAGAGTCTGGAGAACGAACATCAGAGATTAAGCTGCAAAACATCACTGCTGCACTATCGACTGACTTCATACTTCAGAGATTTAGACTTCACAACATCAGAAGGTTCACATAGCTCGATTAGTAATGCAGAAAGTGTTCAGTCCATATTTTTTTTTAACACAATTTAACATGTTAGTTCAAAACTTTCTACATATATCAACCAGGCAGCTTTCGTATAAACTGTAAATGCGTGATGAATATTTCACTTTACAGAATAAGCAATGATCTGTTTTTATATTTCCTCTAAACTTCTAAACTACTTCATGTCGTAAAGACACACCCAACCGAAATATCCACAGGCACTCGAGGTGTTTCTGCATTTAATTATTTACAAAAATGTTTATTGCGCTAAATAAAAAAGTGCTCATATCTCTGGCAGTGGACTGTCCACTTTCTTCATAACTATGCTCACTTAAGAGTATTGTTCAATAGAATATCTTAATGGAATTTCAATTCAAATTCACTTTCAGAATTTCAATTCAAATTTATCAAAGAAGTATAACATTTAATTGTTCAAAACATTACTTGCGAATACTCTTTCTGTCTTTGAATATTTAAAAACAAAACTTTTCCGATTTTTAACAATGTTAGACCTTCGATATATTATATTAAAATTGATAACTCGGTTACTCCACTTCTTTAATATAAATAAAGTTCATGGTCACTTTCAAAGCCATTCAACGCAATTTTGAGAACTGAACATCCATATAATATAATCTATGACTTCTTTTTTTTTTACGGAGTTCGCATATCTCAATCTGCCGTTTTCTGACTTCACACCATAACACCCTGTTACATTTTATCTGTCAACCTATTGAACCCTTACAGACAGGGTCAAATTGACTATTCTGTAAAATTTTAAAATAATTTTGAAAAACTTCATATTTTGTTTAATTTTTTACTGGCATCTTGCTAAGGTAACGCTTTCAATATGCTGATTGAATCACAAAAAAATGGTTTTATCAACAAAAGTTGATACAATACTTAAATATTAATACTGAAGGAGTACATATTATAATTTCTTTGTCAATTGTAATGTGTATTTTTTTTAATTTTAAATGCTGTAAATTTTTATGAGGGGCTATTTATAGGTGTCAAAAGTGTATGCATTTAATATCTTGTTAATTAATTAATTAATTTTCAAAATCGACAAAAACTGATATAATAAATAAGTAGGATATTTTTTAACTTTTACTTTTGGCAGTGTTGTGATGGATTGACTTTTATGAATTTTCAAGAAATGAATGAGAGTAAAGCAACTGTAATTAAAGCAATGTAAATAATATTAAATTATTAATATATTTTGTGTAGCAACTGTTCGAAAATAATCATCTGGCATTGAATTTGAATATACATTGCATAGCCGGACATACACCCTCCTTTTGAGTAATCTAACATTACATATCCTATCTACATTTCTGTTACAATAAAAAATATGCATGGCTGTGTTGTTAGTTTTACAGTTGATAGTCTCTTATCTCGGAATGTGTAAAATATGTAAGTATTCGTTTATAATCTTAAATGGCATTGAAATTGCTGACAATATATATAATCGCTACAAGCCCTCGTATGTCAGGAAACACGCCGCTTACAGTGTCTGTTTGGTTTTGAATATGTTCAATATGTGTCGAACGTGTAATCAATAAGTACCGTCTAAACCAGAGGTGGGGAACCTTTTTTTTTTCTAAAGGCCGCATTCATTTTCCTGATTCGACCGCAGTAAACATTGACAAGAAAATCTTTGGCCGGAAACACTTTCTAAAGCCCAAAAATTTGCGGATTTCCCAAAATTACCAACGTGGGACCTTTTTTATTATTTTTTTAGGTCTTCCAAGGATTTTGACATTGAAAATTCCAAGAATTTACGGATTTGCGCAAATTAGCAGCGTGGCTCCTTTTTTTAGGTCTTCCATCCTATCCTATGAACGGGGCGTATAGAGAGCGATTAGCTAACCACTAGTCCTGTCCTTGCCCTTTCCTTCTATTCCTACTCTCTTTGGAAAAAGAGAGGTTGAGCAACTGAGTAACAAGCAGTTCTCGTAGAAAAAATTCTGTTGAGATAAACTCCATTAGGAGTCCATATGCTCCGTATTGGGAGCGGACATGGAATAATAATAATTCATCCCTAAATTTACGCGGTAGATACGTTCTTTAGAAACCGTGTAAAAGAAGTCAAGGAATTCATACAAAAATATAAGATAGGTTCCATCATATAAACAAACGCATAAATGAAGTCTTTGATTTAATATTAAATTCGAAGATTCTTTCCGAAAAATCCGCATAAAAAAGATCCACAGTTTGTTATATTAAAAATATTTCTTCAAAATTGTAATATTTAACATATTGTTTTTATAAAAATTGAACATTTATTTAACTTCATTTTCGCTGCTGTCTTCCATCATTCTAACCATTTTCTTCATAACTTGTTCGAAATCGCCTTCCTCATAAGATGAACTGGTCAATTCAATTTGAGAATTAGCGGAAATATCCGAGATGATTTTTGATTGTTTTATTTTTTGAGCTGAGACCTAAAAAATCTCGTCACATCTATATATATTAAACAAAGTGGGGTTATTTACACCACGTATATATCGAGAATGGCAGCACGGATTTTAATGATCTTTGATTTATTAAATTTGTATTTGCCTAGAATAGCAGAATAAGCATTAAAACATCGGAAAAATATCACGGGGAAGAAATTATGAATAAAATAAATGTCTCCATATATTTCGTTTTTTTGAAATTTCCAAATCGAACGCGGAACATGACGTTGTATACTGTTCACGGTTAATACACTCGGTGGTGTTGATTGTAAAATTAATATTTGCATGCAGTTTTCAAATTACGAACAGCTTGAAATTATGAAAATCTTCATATATTTCTTCATATTGTGCACAAGTATTTCGAAGGTTTCTTTGGAAATTGAGAGCATGCTCCGTGTTTGGATCAATTTTGAACACAATGTTTTCCAATTTTCTTGTTAGATTGAAAGCCGAACCGTCATTATTTATTGTAAAAAATGACGGTTCGGAAGATTCATCTTCACTCACATGATCCGTTACGGGTGTTAAAATACGGCCAACTAATTCCTCTTCAGTTATAATGTCATGGTAAATAATTCTTCGATATCCTTGTCGTTTAAATCTTCAAACCCTTCTCCCAATGATTTTGATTATAACGTCAGACTGATGAATATAGGTTATGTCCAAAGAAGTGATGTCAGTGCTGCGATGAACACTGCAATCAGCGCTGAACGTTACAAAACGTCACTTTTCATTATCGGTGACTCAAATAAAAGTATTTTTTTTTTCAAATCAGCCAGGCGTCATGTAATTTTCTTTGATAATGTTAACTTATCAAAGATTTTTGGAATCCCATTTCAAGTCTGATTGTTTTATCGAATTAAGAATAAGTACAGAATCGATGATAATAGAATGTAGAATCCTTCATGAAATTCCATGTTATCTATGATACCATTTATGCAAACTCGGATACAATCAAATTTACTGGTTTTCAATGTGTGGGTATATCCTACTGATAAGAAGAGTTTTATCATATTTCTAATGTAGCCATGTGTTACAATCTTTAAATAATAATTGCTATCTCTGATTTATCAAGTCTACGATTTTTTGTGTATGTTGCGAATACGACGATATCTCACAGTATGCAACTACGAGGAATGTCGATAATAAAGACTTTCGAGAGTCGGAAAATTTAATATCCATGGCTAACTAAACAGTGTTCCATTGACAAATTTTCTAGATTACTGCAATATTATAGTCCACTGTAGAAATTCCCACTTGAATTTAACTGCACTTTTATAATTTAAAACTGTTGAAGTCATGTCATTCACTAATTCAGTATTTTTTACCAAAACGGTTGATAGACATTTACAATATTCAGGTGCTTCTCTAAGTATTTAAACTAATAGATTTAGCGACTAACCATTAAAAAACACTTTTATTTTCATGACTGTAAAGTAAATTTATCATGCCAACTGCCATAGCTCAGCGATTTGTGTCTTGAATTCTCGTGCATTCAAGGCCCAAATCCGGACATTGAAATTTTTAAATATTCAATCATTATTGTATGGATTTGTATATATAGGTATGGGCAGTGGTGTGCTGCTAAAATTTTGTCAACCGGCTTGCACCTTGGTCGGTGATTTTGGGATTTTCAAACAAATTCATGTCAATTTCAAAAACCCAGAAATTTCCAGTGAGACTTTCTTTTGACTCTTACAAAAATTTTCGAATCCAAAATCCCAAGGATTTATAGATTTGCCCAAATGATCAGCGTGACTCGTTTTTAGCTCTTCCAAAAATTTTCGGATCCAAAATCACAGGAATTTACGGATATACTAATAACCGTGGTGGGTCTTATTCGTCTATCATCTCCTGCCATCGACTTCTGAGACATGGTTTAAGGAATGATTTAAGGTCGCTCGCTTTGGTCTAGTTGGTAAGAGCTTGCTCTACCGATCAGGTGGGTCCGGGTTCGATTCCTGGTAAGGTCAATGTCAAATTGGATTTTTTAAATTTCAATTTGAGATCTAAGACATGGGTGTTTGTGAAGTCAATTCTCCTTGAGTTAATCTCATGTGACTTTCAAAAATTCTCATCGAGTATATCTCGTATGATCTTTCAACTTAAAAATATTTGGCGCATTGGCGTAAGCTGTAATGTCAAATATTTAAAAAAATAAATAAAAAATGGTTAATTATTTTAGTATTTGCGTCCATAGCAGCACACCACTGGGTATGGGTTTGTGTGAAGATTCATATCTTTCATTCTCTACTACTTGCAATAGAATAGAGCTATCTGGTAACAGTCCGCCTAAACTAATCCATGCCCTATAATTAAGGGGTCGCATGATTGGCTATCAACTATTTCTAGTTAAAATACCGCATTGTGATTCCATGACCTCTTCATTAATACCAAACATTTTAGGCTTGTTTGTAAAAGTGTAAAACTGCAGACTTTAGCTGATTTGACAATTTCAAGATAACTCGCTTTATATTTAAATTTGTTTCAACAACTAACAATTGGTCAATGTTAATTATCCTTAACCGATTAAAAACATCTGTTTGAAGTAACTAAAAATACTTTTTTTTATCTTTTAAGAAGTTATCTAACCATTGATCTTATTGCTGAACGTAATGTAACTTTTTTTATCAACAAGTATTTTACATTCGCCAGTACAGATTACTGTTTATAGTGTTAGGTGAAGTTATTTCTATCCTGATCAATTTAGACACTATTTAATCCACATTCAAATTGTTAACTGCACAATTCCACTGCTATTTAGTTAATTGGAATATTTTATACTGCTATTGATTGGCATGTAACATTTGTACACTGATTACTTTTTAATATATTATTCATTTTAAATATCATGTTACAATGGCCTTGATAACAATCATTTATTAAATTAAAAGAGTTAAATAATACTCCATTCTACATTATAATTATATAGGACAATAGTGAAATTATGTGCTAAAACTCCGGTATATTAAACAGTTAAATTTAATTGAAACACCGAAAACAAAATGGCCGATTATAATCATTTGAAATACATCGAAAAGATATTCTAAATTCAATGATAGCAAATTTTTGACAGGTGGCTGAAGCTATTTTGTTTGTGGGTATTATTTTAATACCATGTGCGACAAAACTTTACATGGATTCAAACAGAGAGTGAATTTCATATGGAGCTTGCAGGTTACATAACTATTTAACTATATCTCTATATATCTTCTTTATATTGAGTTGTTTCTCTTGAAACGGTTTGCGTATAATGTTCTTTCGCAATTATTCCAGTATATATAGTTGGCGAGAGATTGTTTGTTTTTTTGATCTTCATTCATCTAATATAAATATCATTTAACCTACTATAACTCACAACTCAAAAGTAGTTACATAGTTATTTTGATTATTTTTACTATAACAAAAATCTTAAATCAATCATGATAAAACGATACCTCGCATCCTGCAAGTTTAACAAAAATGAGTTTTTTACATGTTCAGCTCCACAAAGAAAACACACAGGATCTTGTTTTCCACCTTGAAGCAATACAATTGATTGCCTTTCCTGTTACTTTTATAGATGAAATATCACTTATCCCACACAAAATAAATGGGATTATGTTGAGTTAATGTGAGAATTTTTTTAATGATAAAATACGCTTTTTATGCAATAATATGAACAGTTTCTTTCCTCTCCTGTAAATACGGGGTATTGTTTCATCTAGCTGTTAATTTATTTTTAACCAGATCCGCTCCCAATGTGAAGCATATGGACTCGTAAAAATGTCTATCTTGACAGAAGTTTTTCTACAAAAACTGCTTGTTATTCAACCTCCTTTTTCGAAGAGAGTATGAGATAGAAGGATAATGCTAGTACAGAACTGGTGGTAGGCTAATCGCTCTCGCTATGCCTCATGGGAAGAAAAATGCATAATTAAAAGTGTAAATGGACTAATTCATTGTTTCTATAAAATATTGTTTTTAAAATTATTTATTGTTTTCATCTGTGAGCGTGTGGCTCTCTGCTGATGATGATTCTAACAAGGGAATCGAACCAAGATGGAATTTTACGCTCAATATTATATAGCTACCGATTTTTTTACAAATATTAAAGTCATTGATCACTTTTAGGGTGTTCACTGTCAATACTTGGTGGAAAGGCATTATATTAGTAAAAACACAATTTTCAGTTGACGATGCTCGTAATGAGCGAAACCGGTCCTGACATATTAAATAAAGTGGAATGAAGTACAAAGGAATATTGTGTTTTTACTAATTAAAGTCATTCTGTTGTTCGTTTGCAAAAAATAATGTGACCGTCAAAAATACCACTCAATAGATCAGCATCCTTACCCGAATAAATAATTATAATTCAATAAAAACTATTAGTATGTCACCAGGTGAAAAAAAAAATCACAGTACAAGCAATCCTTTTTTTATGCGGTAGATGCGTTCCACGAAATATCGCATTCAAAAAATCGCATAAAAAAAAGACAAAAAGTGGGGATGCGTTCCGTGAATTTTAAAATCCGCATAACTTTAAAACACTGAGTTAAAATATACCCAAAATCGCATAAAAAAAACTTGACTTCCATAAAAAAAGTGGGGATATGTTCCATAAATTTTTAAAATCTGCATAACTTTGAAACAGCGAGTTAAAATATTAATACCTTAAGCCGCATAAAAAAGTATAGGAAAATTATGGCAAAAACACGGCGTAAAAATATTTTTTATTAAAAAATTAAATTTGTTGGTTATTATTTCACTTTAGAAACACTTTAAGAAAAAATATCGTCACTGTATGACAATGCTAAGTGCGTTTTGCATGTGGTTCGAAATCACTCTTTTTCGGAAGAAATAGTATGTGCATCAATTTCAAAAAACGATGGTTTTTTTCTAACAATGAAATTAGTGATCAGAGTTTGTTCAGATTTTCTTTTTTCGGTAAGCAGTTGTTTATTCAGCTTGTTATACCCATAAATACAATTTTTAAGCTATTGTTGAAACTCGAAAGCGCATTCAGAATTTGAATCATTTAGAATGAAGTGATTTTCTAACTTACTGCAAAGTCGGAGACCTTTTTGAATTATTTTCACAGCGAAAGGGAACTGAAATTTTTTCCACTTCATCGTTTTCTGGTTTTTCGTCAATAGTTAAAGTTAATTTAATGACATCATCGTCACTTATCCATAAGTAATTCGTCAATATCATTTTCGCTAAAGGTATCAAACCCTTCTCCGCCAAATTCATGTGCTAAATTGATTATTTCAGCTGATATCGCTGATGTTTTAATGGTTTCATCGACTGTAACAAACCTAAGTAGGTGTGTTTATGATTCATTCTCTATTCTATTCAAAATACAATGATACATGCTCACGATGTAATATTTAACATTTTTATATATTGTAAAACATACATTTTTTTTAAAATTGCATTTCTAAAAAACCGCATAACTTCGAAATCGCTGGGTTAATTTGAGTTCAAACAATTTATAAAACTGTAATAATTTTTTTTGGCTAGGTAAGCCAGAATAAATTATTCATTCTGACAATTATTTAACTATTTAATGTTTGTAAACATTTTTAATCCTAAAGATAAATTCAAAATCGTTGAACAGTCATGAAACGCTAAACATCATAAATAGAGCTGTTGATACAAAAAAATGAAATGTCATTAACGTCAAATATAAACAGTAATATGAAATGAAGTCAGCACACACACAAACAGTCCTTTTTGTTATGATCATCTAAAAATAATTTTGTATGCCTGTATGTTTTCAAATGATGCTACACTATGATGGCTGCCGATTTTTTACCACTTCTCAGGCCACGTCTATTATTATTTCTCTATATTAATAATAAATTTAAAACCTTAATTTCATAAAATTTGATAGTGTGAAAACAGATTTCAATCAAAAAATGCGACTTTGCCTTTTAAATTCATATTTTTTTTTGCAAATAGTCTAATTCAATTGAATTTGTAATCAATCGACGATTGATTACTTAATGATTGAGCGAAATCATTGCCGATTATATGGAATAAGTGACATATTCTTTTTTCTACATCTCTCTCTTTTCACCAAAAATTGTTGATGAACCTTTTGTAATCGAATATTTTTATTATATTGATGACCAATTCAAAGCGTGTTTATAAAAATCATGTTTACAGTATAACAACAAAATATTATGTAAAACGGTAAATATTTTAACTTTATTGAAATGCTTATAAAGAAAGGTTCTAGTGCACAAGATGGACACCATTAACCTATCCGTCGCTCATTCCGTATATACACGACACAGAGTTGGACCCCATACACCCGCTCAGTATATATTGAGCATATCAATGAATATTTGAACAGTAGTGTATTTTATTTTAATGTTACATTAAAAAATGCAACCACTGCGTAATTTATTCTTGAAATTTTGAGAATGAGAGGATAAATTGCATTTGGAGGGAAGGTTGGGCAGGGAATAACTTAAAATGATCTGAGTTCTTTAATTATGTACATTAATATCTAGTATTCATTCTAATGCATGGTTAACCTGCATTTTTTTGTAATATAGCGATTACACGATTTGATTAATTTAATATGGAATAACTTTACCCTTGTCAAGACATCCGACATCATAATACAATATTTTTTAACAACTTTTGAGACACCGCTTAGATATACGCTCTACTACACTGTCAATATATCCGGCGAGTTTCCCTTCATAGTGGCGTATACCTGTAGATTGTTATATGAAGTATAATTCATCTTTACAAATGTGGCTAAGATTAATATGTTTCTATCATTTTAGCTGGAGCTCGAGAAACTCAACACTGCTACAACCGAGATAAACAAATTAGAGCTGGAACTCGATGTAAGTCCAATTTTATCGCTTTAATACTAGTGTAATATTGTTAACTGACAATCCTTGTTACGGAAGTTGTTTAATGACTCGACCTCTTTTTTTTGGGAGAGAGTAAGGATGGGGCGAGACACGGCAGGAATTTTTCGATACACCTTTGAACACAAATCCATTAACCGATTGAAAAATCAATTTATCATAACTTCCATACTAAGATTCGAAGAGCCCGCCAGAACTGAACAGCACTACATTGACAGTCCAGTCAAAACCTGTGTACCTTGATGTTTTTGAATAATTCTTTTTAATAGTAAATTTTTAAAAAGTTGAATAAGCTTACTGATTAGATTAGTTTTTATTTCTCTTTGTTTGACTGTGCTCTTCTTGGTTGTATCGTAGTTTCAAGGATGGATAGGTATATTTAACACACCATATTATTTTTCTTTGATAATGCACATAATATTGCTGGTGACTCATTACTTGACTCGATAAATCTTTTGAATGATAATGAATTATTTCTTATTGAATACTAATTACATTTATTGTTTTAAATATGTACAAACATAGAACAGATATAAATAATTATTATATTTAAGGTGTCCTGTGTCATAGCCTTATCCCTCTACCCTTACTCTCTTCTTCTTAAGAGAGGTTGGAAAAACAAGGAGTTTTCGCAGAAAAAACAAATTCAAGATAAATTCCATTAGACGTCTAAGTGCTCCACATTGGGAGCAGATATGGCTAGCATATATATTCAAGGTTTTGAATATTACACTATTTCACTATTCAAGTTGGAGTATTTTGGGAAAGGGCAATCATACTCTGAAAAATAATGAATGCAGTGGCGGATTACCCCATAAGCGCAGTAGGCGCGCGATTAGGGCCTCCAAATCTCAAAAATAGCATATGTGTTATACAAAGCTTTTTATTCAGTTCTCAATAATTATTTTTATTTTGCGTAGACTTTTGCAGCACTTTTATGCTATATAAATAATAGGTCCTCCAAAATTTATTGCGCCTGGGGCCTCCCATGTGCGTAATCCGCCACTGAATAAATGGAGGAATTGAGCAAAAAAATGGAAACACCTGCCTTAATTTAAATTATCAGCTTTCAAAGTTTCTACAGAATTGTGTTGTTTTTTGCAGTATTCAGTTATTTTGCAGTTCGTTAAAGAGTAGCATATTCTAAAGCAAATTTCTTTTTGTTTGTAAAACACACTGTCTGCTAATACAAGATTTATTAGTCTCATAAAAGAGCATAAAAAATATCAAATTAAGAATGCCTTACCTAACCTATCAATTCACTAATCAATTCAATTGAAATTAATTTCTTATTCCAATTACTTTTGAGTACAGATAGTACGTTTTCAAATAAATTGTTATTAATTGAATTGCCCTCGATTCATCTTCTGAATAACCTGTTCCGAGATGCATTCAGGTATTACAATGATTCGCAATCTGCATCAACCTTGACCCGATGGCCTTCTCTTTATTAAAAGTATATAAGATTATTATGCAACACCTCGCTGAGAGACTCTCGTTTCATTTTGTTGACTTAACTGCCAACTTATAAAACAACATAGAGGATGCTCTAATTAAAAATTATCTATCTGCCGCACAGAGAAAGCAGTTATTTATTACCTGCATGTGAATTTATTGTATTGAATTATATCCATTTACAAATCAGTTACTGTAGCACAGCATTTCCCAAATGATGGGTCGCGACTCGGTACCAGGTCGCAGAAAGCAAGCTATATATAATTATTACTATTACTACTATATATAATTTCGTAATACCTCTCATTAATAAATTATTGGTACATTTGATTTCTATATAGGTCTATCAGAGTAAACTATTTTGTATTATTGTATTATTGTTTGTAAAGACTGTATGGACATAAATATACTGTTTTATTTTTTCTATAGGCCGGTAGCATAGGCCATAACAAGTTTAGTGGGTTACGAAGGAGAAATATTAAAATAACCGGGTCGCGGGGGGAAAAGTTTGAGAAACGCTGCTGTAGCATATTGAACAATAACACATGTAATAATCTAGACCAGGGATGGCGAACCTTTTTCGCAAGTGGGTCAAATTTGATTTTTAAAAAATCAAAAAATTATGTCACGGGTCACATATAGGATCCCAGGATTGGGACTAGGTCTCCGAGGAATTTGAAATCCTCAATTTGGTATACTTTTTCCCAGATTGTCACAGAAACTCGTTCTTTTTTTTTTTAGCTCACCTAGGAATTTTCATCACTACAAGGGTTATTAGGTCTTTATTTGAACTCTAGTTTGATTAAAGGTATTTTAAATAAGTGAAACCACTGATAAGTACGTAATGCAGATATGTATTTATAATGTCATGGATTGGTATTATTTTTTTATCGACGTGGACAAATTTTTCAAGAAATTAAACACTAGTACTCATTACTCTATTTGTACGAATACCCTTTTACACTGTCAAGAAAAACAGCATCTTTCATGTATTTGTATCAAAAAATATGGATGTCCGAGGCTTTCATGAAAATCCTTCTTTCTTGCCAATGACCTACAACTGTCAAATATATTCTACTAAAATGACTATATGACTTTTTGTTTGATTGAAATTGATTTTCTAGTCTGCTATCCTTACTCGCTTATTCTTAAAATTGAGTACATATCCATTTATCAACAATTCTTCATCCTATCTATTTTTAAACGATTGATTAGGTCAATAAAAGCCCTGGTTGAATATTCTGTTTGAAAATATGATAATTGTTAGAATTTAACCTGGGCAAGTAAAATAAATAATTACATGTGTGTAAACCCACAAAATTAATGTGTTGGATAATTTCAGTGTATCATTCTCGGATGCCGACAAACATTTGTGGTCCGTTTCCCATCCCGTGTATAATTTTCGTTTATTCTTTTCTCGCACAATATTAATTGACAAGTTTTCAAAAGGCATTACGAGGCATTAAAGGCATCACATTTTTAAGGCTTCTCTGTCTGCGTCGTAATGTGTATGACATACTTATTCATAAAGGTGAATAGTTATTGATTCAGCCCTTATTTTTAAGACGCAGTAGCGGTGAGGTACACGCTATATCTATTTCTTGAAACCTGTTCATGACATAGTGTTGTTATCTTGTCATTCGGTCTAATCAAATGATAATAACGCTAACCGACAGCTTGACAGCGATAAATTGTTAAGTGCTGTTTCATGTGATTGTCCGCTCGCATTGTTCTCGTCATTGAATCTCAACAGAAGTTGTATGACGTGAACTAATGCAAATCAATGAAGCGAAATAATCAGCAATCCTAAAAATTCGTCAGTAACAGAATTGTACAAGGTAAATGTAACAATATTTGATTCACCCGACTATGATTTATGAGAGTTGGTCAGAAAAATTTATAGAAAGCTTGAGAACATGTGTTTTTTTGACATTTCAGGAATCAAATACAACATTTCGCATGCTTTTAAATGAAGCAACAAGACGTCTGAAAGCCCTGTCCCAGCGCCTCGGGTCCAGCGTAGAGAAGGCGAGGCCTTATCATGAAGCGGCAGCCGCAGCCCAGACGGCCCGCACGGCATGCCAAAGAGCCGCCGTAGCTTATCAAAGAGCCAGCGGTAATGATAATCACAATACTGTAGCATTAGAGGGTATAGTTTTGATGTGCTCCTCAAAATTGATCGTAACCAATACACAATATTATTTTTATCCTTATTGGTACGTTACTAAATATTTAATTTGCAATTTTCGAATAATGCTTTCTTATGAATTAAAACTAAAATAAAATAATTTGTATTGTGTTTTAGAAATCCACGCAGCCGCTAAAGAAACGGTGGCGTTAGCTGAGCAGCGCTTCATGAGCAATCAGCACGAATGGCAGTTCGATAATGCATGGCAGGAAATGCTCAATCATGCCACAATTAAGGTGCGCTCTTATACTTCATCACCGAACCTGCTCTAAAATATCGAGAAATATGCGACACCGTTACTCGTATTTTACTATGAATACAAGAAAGATTTTTGATTTTACTCTTGCAGGTTATGGATGCGGAAACTCAAAAGGCAGAGAGTGGCAGAGAACACCAGAAGAGAGCTCTAATATTTAATACAGCAGAAACAAAGGTATTGTCGTTATCGTCAACGCTTTTTTGAGTGAACTTAATGTAACCCCTTATGCGGAAATTTATCAGTGCGCCTAGGCGGTCTTTACTGGTGATGTCGAATTTATGACACGCTAAGAAATTTTTAAATAGAGTTATCTTCTTCCGAAAACATCCAGTAAAAGTAACATTTAAAGCAATCTGAAAAATTTATACTTTTTTTCTCCATGTACTTATTTGAGACCCTATTATCGGCACTATGTCATATTAAAACCAATCGATGAAACCGACAGACAGATGAAGTTAGCAAAGCTCGCTTGGGGTTTTCAAGTGTATGAAATACCATCCTAAAATCGAAGATTTAGCAAATGCAATTCAGTAACAAAAAAGTCACTTATCTAAAGAATTATTTGTTTTACTAGGGCCACAAATATCACAAAATCATGGACATTTTTGACAAGACACGAATTGAGCAAAGGAATTTTAGAATTCTGACACGGGTTACAAAAGCCTCACTATCATTGACCTAGACCAGGCACAGGCAAGCTGCGGCTCTCCGCGTATTTTTCTGTGGCCCGCGAGCAATATTATATTTTTGAAAAAGATTCAAGTTGTTATCTTTTAACGTCTTTTAAAAAAAATGAAAATAAATATAATAACTTTTATTTTTTTGCTAACGTAAATAAAATGGCTATTTGTCCCATTTGCCGGGAGAGTGTATCAGTGATGAAAGAGTACAATGTTAAAAGACATTTCACTACTAAGCATAACGAATATGGTGCTAATTTAACCCCGTAAACAAGAAAGATAACAGCTGATAGATTGATTAAAAATTTATCTAAACAACAAAATGTGTTCATGCGGCAAAATATTGAAGAAGAAGCTCCTATAGAGGCAAGTTTTGTTATTGCCCATATAATTGCAAAAAGTAACAAACCGTTTTCTGATGGAGACTTTATTAAAAAATACATTACTAAAGCTTGTGAGATTATATGCCCTGAAATTAAACCCAAATTTTAGAAGTTAAGCTTATCTCGGCGGACCGTAATAAGAAGAATTGAAGGAATCGATAAAAATTTAAACGAGCAATTGCAATCAATATTAAAATTGATGACATGGTACTCGATAGCTCTCGACGAAAGTAACGACCGAAGGGATACCGCTCAGTTACTAATTTTCATACTTGGATGTACCTCTAAATTTGAAATTTATGAAGAGCTTCTTTCAATGGAATCTCTTAAAGACCAAACAACAGGAGCTGATATATTTGACAAAATTGAAAATTGCTTAACAAAATATAATTTACAATGGAACAAAATTGTAAGCGTAACAACTGACGGAGCACCAAGTTTGACGGGTAAAAATATTGGAGCATTAAAGAAAATTGAGGATAAAATTGACGAAAACTATCCTGATTAAAATTTAATTACAATTCTTTGTATTATACATCAACAAATACTGTGTAAAAATGTGTTCAAAGTTGAACACGCCACATCTTGCATTATAAAACTCATGATCGAGGGGCCTGAACCACAGACAATTCTAAATTTGAATCGTTTAAATTATGTACACTCCCACAGATTTTGTCACTAACAACCCGGGTTTCGCCTTTCAGCATCTTCAGGCGTTCAAGCGCACGGATGAACTTGAACTGACGCTTAGTAAATGGATGTTTCGTGTTTATATATTAAATAAATGTATCACTGAGTCTAAAGCTATCGCTGGCGAAAAGGATAAGCTCATGGGAATTCCCAAAGATTTGAGTAGTGAGTGGTTTTAAGAATTATATTTATTTGTTTGTCGGCAAAGGTTTTATGATATTATTTATATAGGGTATAGAAGTGGAGAGCCCGGAAGGTTTAATATTTCATTTAAAATCGGATGACTGCAACTGTTGCATAAAATCAACAACCTCGACAGAAGCGGAATATATAAAATGTCCTGTGGATCGTGTAATGCGATTTACATAGGACAGACAGGTAGAAGCATATCAACACGTGTTAAAGAACACATAAGATCTTTTAAAAATACAAAATCAGACTCACAATTTGCAAATCATTTTTTGACCGAGTCTCATGACATTAGTTTAAGTTTAGTGCCAACCATTTTGCATCTTTGTCATAAGGATCAAAAACTAAATTTATTAGAACAACTTGAAATTACCAGACATAAACAAAACATCTTAAATGAGCAAACCATTATTAATCCATCGCCGTTGTTAAACCCCTTAATGTAATTAATAATAAATATCAATATAATTTTTCCTAATTTACCTGTGGAAAATTCCACATTGCTTATTGTTTTTCAAAACACTAAAGCCATAGTTAATAAATTTAATGTAGCATAATTAATAATAAATATCAGTTTAAATTATCCTAATTAATGTTTTTAAAAACCCAGACTGCTTATCTTTGTAACTCTAAAATCACATTTAATAAGTGCAATATTGTAATTAGAATTTGAATTAGTATGTTAGAGTGAATAATATGATGCATTGTGTATCTCTTCTTAGCCAGTATATATAGCTGAGCAAATTTACGTTTAACGCATACTTCTGACGATGGCGAAAGCCGAAATAGCTATCAACATATAACATATAAATAATTGTAGAACTGAAATACCTTGATATTTTTACCCTTTTAAAATGGAGTTCTACCAAGTAAATGCCAAATCAATAAATGTAACAATAAACCTTTCAATTAAACCGATTCGAGACAATCGAGAGTTCAAATCGAAAGGTCAGCTCAGTAGAAACTCCTCAATACTCACATCGATATTATTTTGATTTAATAATTTAAGAGATTTATTATAAAGTGTATTATGGAATAAAGTTGAAACAACATTTAAATAATAAAAGTGTTTTAGTAAAAATATATCCATACCAAAGGTAGCACAGGAAGGGAATTTTTTTCATGATTTCTACCAATTAAAAAACGTGTAACAAATTTATAAATATTATCGTAAAAATGTTTTCAGTTACAACAACTCGACGATCAAGTCAAGAGACATGTCATAAAATCGCGTCCCTACTTTGAGGAGAAGCAACTGTGTCAAGAGCAGCTGGCGACGCAGAAAGCGCGTATCGAAACCCTCCAGAGCACTATCTCGAAGGCCAAGTTCAGATACTCGCAGTCTCTGAGAACCCTAGAGGCCATCTCCGAAGAGATCCACATGAAGAGGAAAGACATGTACGGGGATGCCGTCGGGGAGTGCCCTGTGGGACCGCGCGAGCCTGGCGTCGGAGCCGAGAGGGACAATTTTACAGATTTCTCTTTAGAGCTCGAAAGGTCGGTTTCACAACTACCGAAATTGATTTGACAAGTATAAGAATTTGTCATAGTAGACATACTTTGTTCCTCACTAAATCTTTTCACATAACTTTGATTGAAATTTGTTTGTGTTATTATGGCTGAAAATGTATTACCAATGGATCGAATAAATTCAAAGTGTTCATTTTAAGGTTAGATATTCATGATGTACTTTTTGAACGGAAAACTTTAATCTTAATATATATTCTAATTTTATTTCATTTCAGACACGATCTCGGCTTAGCGAGCTCCGGAAGCAGCTCCATGGACGGATGTATGTCGGATGAAGCGTCAGGCTTAGAAGAACTGAGACGGAGGGTACGGCGCCTGGCCGCTCGTCCTGTGGAAGGCGGAGCTCACGGCGATACGGCCTGGGAAACTGAGCTCAACGAAACCGTGAACCGCTTGGATCAGATGCTCATGATGAGGGAGAATCAAGCCAAGGCGAAAGAGAGATCGTTACTCACTCAACTTTCTACCGACTCCCGTAACAAATCTCAAAATTTTGTCGGTAACGACGCCGTTTCAAAATTTACCCATAATGAGCTCCGAGAGATCTCTCTAAAGTCGTCTTCCGATACTCAGTCGGAAACCGAAGGTGGTGCCCTGTCGAGTTCTCGCTGTGAAATTGTTTCCTGCTCTGAACCATCCCAGTTATTGGTCTCGGACCTATTCGCTTCTACTAGTGCAGTCGATGCGTCTCGATCGACTTCGCAGATCCTCGAGAACAGACGAGACCTGCCGAGCGGGGAAGAATCACTAAAATCCGAAGATGACTCGTTAACGGCTGACGAGTACGATAATAAAGCCAGTATTTTTCTCAGAATGGGTGATGCTGTCATTCACAACAATGACGTCGCATCTCAACATAATCCAATTGAAAACGTAGACTCGATCGCTTCCGATGATGATTTAGAACAGATTGCCTACTTCAGTTCGTCAGAGTCTAATAAGATTAAAGCTTTAAACATTGAAGAGCTTGAAAATAATAAAAAGACGGTTGAATGTCAAGAAATAGTAGCATTGCCGGAAAAATTATCACGACCGATGCCTTTGCAACTCTGCGTTGCCGATCTTTCTAAACTGCAGTCGCCGGATGTTCAGCGAGTCGCTCCCGAAGATAGGGATGTGAAAATTACAAACTCTTTCCCTTACCAGATTACGTTTGACGGCATACCTAAAGTCGATATCTCTAAATTGGCCGTTTCTTTGGATTCTGAAAACACTGCTTCCAAGACAAATTTTCCGGCAACTCTCAAAGCTATCGAGTCGATCATAAACAGACCGATGCATGAAAAGATGACGTCCAATACCCACGATGATAATAATGTATCGCCCGATATAAAGATTAGTGAAACCCTTAATGGTTCCAACGAAGGTAGTAATGTTGAAAATATGTCCGTGTCATTGACCACTTCACTTCCAGAAACTTCAATGATAACACCCAATTCTCAAAATCTGGAAACTGAAGTCGAACGTAGTTCTAATTTTAATGAAATTGCGGTTGTGAGTGACAGAGGAGGTCAGAGTATTTTAGTTTTGGAGCATGATCCATCGAGTGTCGTGCCTTTGTCGACATCGGTAGCTGAAATGAAAGTCGCGTCAACTCTAAGTGATGCACCGGGCGATCTGACTGTGTCGAATGCATCAATCGTAACTGAAAATGTTGTGAAAAGTATCGGAGACGAGTCCGTCATGTAAATTATTGGCTGTGGAAATACTTAAGTAGTTTTTTTAATGTTTGTAAATGCTTATATTATAATTAATATTGTGGACTATCGTTTCAGTGCAAATACTTACGAAAATAGTGCCATCGGTGGTTGTTTAAAGCCGATAGGTATTAAATTTATTATTGATTTTATTTCGAGGTTGCATATCTTTTAAGTATTCTGAATCGAGTTCCTTTTGCGATAGTGTAAAAAGTACAAACTTGTTTTACAACTATCGATAATGACATTGAATAGGTTAATATTTATTTTCGGCATTTATTTACTAGTGTTGGATCAGTTTTAAATTAAATTATTACTTTTGGAATCATTCCTGATTGACGTATTGTATTATAATTTTTTTATTATGAAAGTTTTATATTTTTCTTGCAGTTATTCCAGGCGTGCAAAGAATATCGTCTAAGATAATTTGACAAAAGACGCGAATGAATTATGACAATAGGTGGTAATATTCAAATTAGAATTGTAATTATTGTAGTATCTGCTACGAGCAGATCTCGTTTAGAACAGTGGTCGGTGAATATTCAAGTAACTCTCGATACCTAAGAAAGTAACGGAGTGTTAAAATTAATATTTATTTTCAGTTCACAACTCTTCAAAATGAAAAAATGCTAAATGTGTACTGACTCGACGAATCAGACATTGCAATAGTGTGGTAATGAAATATATGGTGGAATTGAAATGTTTTGTGTTGTATTTTTTAACGGAAGCTTTTTACCAATTAGCATCCGATCCTTTTTTTGATTAACCAATAAATGCTTTGACATTGAGACTATTCGCTGACCACAATAGTGAACAATGGCGACGATTGTTAGTTATCACGCATAGGACCTGCCTGTAGCCGGTTGTTATATTGTTAAAGTGTAGATTTTAATTGATTGTTTTAAAACTAAATATCTTTAGTCGGCGGCCTTTATTTGGCTACGGAATTTATTTTGTATGCTAAGTATTGACGAATAATTGTGAATTTTATAATGATATTTTAGGTGGTTTTAATTAGACGGCAAAACAATTTGGTAGCGAACGGCATCCGGGTGTTCAAATCTTAAATGATAAAATGTGATTTTAGACTTGTATTTGATAAATGATTTTTTGAATAGTATATGCCTGCATTTTTTAATAATACGTCAAATGATATTTACAACTTTTTTCCATCGATCCGGTAGATATTTTGCTAATAAATAAAAATATATCACAATAGTTTCATTCGGTAAAAACAACTATCGCCGGGCCTCGCAGTTAATTGTATAGAAGCAGCTATTCTCGAGACATATTTATTATACTGAATTATGACACGCGATTTACGAATGCTAACTGCGCTCCTGATTTGCTCAATATTGCCTACTTCATACCTACGTATCCGGTTTGTTAGAATGTTGATAACGTTCTAGTTGTTAGATAGACCTGATAATGGTATTTTTGGATCTAGATTAGCGGTTGGTTATTGACAGGATTTGCGTGCAAAGTAAATGAAATACAAAGATTTGTTATGTTTACGTAACGTCGCGAGGTTAGAGAGTTTCAAAGTGTAAACTGACACGCACTCCTAATTTAAATATATAGCTGTAGGTTCAGGCAGAAATTGTCATTGATTCAAAATGTAGCAGATATCTAGTGGAAAACGATCTACTTAAACACCGTAGCGTATTGTGAAACGTAGTCTTTGTAGTTTGTTTATGAATAATGAGAAATCTTGTCATATTTCTTCCGGTTGTGGCTCTCCCTAATGTAATTTTTGTAAGTTTAATTTCTCCCTCTGTTATTGGTTTATGTAGTTACCTTGCCAGCGCTGTTTTTTGTTCTGAACGCGTAAAGTTATGTTTCTAACCAGTTAATGTTTTTAATGTTATCTTTGATTTATGGATTTTAATTAAATATATTATGTACATTCGGACGTTTATCCCAATGTAAACTATGTCATATCGTGTATTACAACACCTCTTATTTTTAAAACAGTATTTTGTAATTGAACAAATCTGCTTTATTTTAAGTGTACACTAAATTTACTGTAAGCTGTATTATTATTATTCAAATGTGCCATGTTCATATTAAATTTGTACGTCTCCGTTTCTTCTCGTGTTGTTCATTTTGTGAAATCGTATTCAATTTATGTAACTCGATAAAATTTGATTCTTTTTTTATCGATCAGAAGATAACCAAAATAAACTCATCTTCTTTCTGGCCTTCTTCTACCCTGAAACTTTTGTTGTGTTATTGTGACGATTGATAGTGAGAAAGCACACACTTTACACAATAATAGAAGATTGTAAAAATTTTCTATCCAGCTTATCTTGTTGGGTGACTTGTAATGTATTTCAATAAATTAAATTTGTTTTCGACACCGGGTGAATATTAAAAGTTAAAAATATGTATTGTTTATACGTGGCAAACGACTAGAACAAGTTGACTTCTATAGCAAAGTCCATTAGCCTGAAAATGTCGAGCATTCATCACCATTGTGAGTGTTAGTGATTTAATTAAAACAAAGTTCAGACATTATAAATGAATTATTGATACAGATCACTAACTGTTCAGTGAAGATCAGTCAGTCGCAACGGAGTTAAGTACCACAATGTAAAGCCACCCGTGCAAAGGAAACCTCTCAGTGGAAGTGTGACTTTTATAAATGCAACATAAGCTTAAATTTGGACATGCGATCAAATCACAGTCATCGTTCGAAGTATCGATAACTTCACAGTTTGCTTGGCTCCTAAGAAATTTAAGGCATCCATTATTTGCATCTGGCAACATACTCCACGCAAATAAACAGAACATTTCCATATTCATGAAACTAAAATATAAATTGAATGTCAAACGGCCGCATAAAGTTTTCAGGAATAATTTGGTTGGCACATAGTATGTTAACTCGAGTCATTAGCTGCATGTAAAGACTGTCACGGTGTCCGATGCGAGAATGTTTTATCTCCACAATTAAAAAAATATTCCAATTTATAATAATTTACATCCATCAATTATTTTGTATTCAACATATGTATGATATGAATTGAAAGCTTTTAATACCAGTGTCCAGTGAGAGCTTAAATTTATATATGATTTCCTTTTTACATCATTACTTATTGATTGGTTGTTTGAAGGGAGAAGAATCGTTTGATGATAAATAAAATTGAGCACTGCTGAAATTTGTGTATGTATAGAGTGTAAGGCAATAATAAAAGACATTTTTCTTAAACAGCTGTTTTTTTTATTTGTTATGCACTATTTATTGAACAGTGGCGTACGGTGGGTGTTAATTAGGGATTCCAACTATTCGTTATTTTCAACTATCCGGATAGTTTCAGTAAGTATGAAAATAACAAAACATTACTACATACATATATAAATTTATGTACTAAAATAATACATTAAAAACAAGTTCATTTGTAATAGACGTCATTTATTCAGATTTAACAATTCATATTTTAAAAATAAGAGCATTAAATATATCATATTTTAAATTTGATCTTAATTTAGTTTAATTTGTCCTGCTGTTGAAAATACTCGTTCCGTTGCAGTTCATGTTGGTTTTATTGTTAGAAGTATTTTAAACAACACTAATATTATGAGATTTTAGATGATTTATCATAGGAGTCGTTTAAGATCCTTTGCATCCAATAGTTTTCCCACATTTATTACACACCGCTGACTGCAAATTATTATCTTTTCTCATGAAATGAATTCATACTTCCGAGCATCTTGACATGGCTAAAATTTTATACAAAATTATTAAAATTTTAAACAAAACATTTTTAAACATATTTTAATAAACAAAAATTACCGGCTGCTTTTGTTAATATGTAGACAGTGGTCTCGATTGCTTGGTTTTCAGTGATGAATTGTAGAACTCGCACGCAAATGAAGATTTTTCACAATCAAAGATTCATGATCAACTGATCCTGACTAAATCCTTTCTCACTTCTGTAATGCTTTAGGTAGAGAAAATACACATTTCAATACTATTCCATCATATTAAAATATTGAAAATTTGCAGCTGCATTAGATTACTGCAACGGCATTTCTTCAATGAATGAAATATCGGCATTAAAGGTTTTTTTGCCTCGAGTCCGAGCCGATTCGTCAAACTTTTAAGTATTAAGATAACAAGATAAGATATTCATAATACCCGAGCTTGGGGAAGGTAAAAAAAACACTACTCCTAAGTAATGGTTTCTCCCAGGTAGTAAATACCCCAGTATTCATATCATCTTTCGTCGATTTTGTAAAATATTTTATTAAAAATTATAACGAATACTATCCGGATATTTCCCCAAATATCTGGATATCGAATAGTTAAAAAGGGCCGGATATATCCGGATATCCGAGTTGGAATCCCTAGTGTTAATGTTGGGAGTGCTGTAACTGTTTTTTTCAAAGATGTACTATATTATTATTTATTCTGTCATTTGTTAAGATGTGGAAGTATTCCAATTTGGACATTGAAGAAAATCATTTTTTTTTAACAGCAATATAGTATATTCAAAGACTTAGATTGTAAAATGTTAGTAAATACATCAGTTATGCCAAAAAGTTTTTGAAATATGTGAAGAAGACATCTTCTTTGAATATCTTCCAAAAAGCTTAGAAAGTCTCGTGCTTTTTATTTTATTACGGTATCTCGAAACTTGAAATTTGGCAAATTCATTTCTGTACTGCGTTATTTAAGTGAAATGTGTAATTCCATCGTGTATGTGCTACTGACGGAACGAAGAAAGTCTTCTTACCATATACGATTTACTGTCGCATGAAAATGCATTTTAAATATATCGCTTTATGATCAAGTGTTTTCGGGTGTCCACTGCACGCCTAACACACCCTGAATATACGCCTCTGCAATAGCTATTAGGTACAATAATACAATAGTAATATTGTACCTAATAGTGTATATCGATACCATTCCGTCAATCGATAGAAAACTCAATATAAGAAAATTCTCAGTTGGAAAAGCAAACAAAATCCCAATAGTGTTTTACTCTCGGCTGCTAGATTGTCGTCATTCAACACCTTGTCTGTGCGACTATCAATATTAATTATTCAATTGAGGAACACGAACTGGTAATAAAAGATTTACTTTGTTTATTAAAGAAAAGTTTTTATTTACAGAAAACATTCTTGGTCTAGCTTTACCGTATACTCCATAATGTACAATCACTATCTGAAAGATCTTTTAATGCACTCCAATAAGAATGGTGTATCAGTACTGAGGACAGAAGCCGAACACGTCATCGACAAAATTAATATTAAAACATACAATATTATTCTCAAGCAGTTTTAGTTATTAATTATTTTATACAATTATTATTGCTTTTCATATAATTCAGAATTATTTCAAATTAATATAATTATGGCAAAAATTCCTCCAACAACACAATAATACCTATGTGAGAATCAAATCTATGGTGTTATATATTAAATTCAAAAAGTATCTCTCTCTCTCATCATAGTACAATTTTTTAATTTACTGTCGAATTGTCATGTTTACATCACAGATGTGATCAATTTAAACATGTTATTATAAATCTTGCCAACAGTTTATGGGTACATGAAAATGTTTTGTTTTTAATGTGTTTAAATATCTACAATGTGATACTGATAAAATTTAGACTACTTTTGAAATGCGTTAAATGTGTTTTTTTTTGTTAATATCATTAGAAGAGGCTTTTAGGTAAATTAATATACATGGAGATTAAAATGTGCACAATTATTTCGTTATAATCAAAATATTATTTAGCGGTTCGAACATATGTATGAATTCAATAAAATACAATATGAATACGTACAATAGAAGCGCTTAAAAAATCTTTTGATTACTAAGTAATATTAATGCATATTTTAAGTTTCCAGAATATCTTAAAAAGGGATTGTGCAAAAAACCAAAATTAATTTAGAGATAGCACTCTTGGTAAATTTTAAAGTAACTGTCTCTGATGATAGACTAATTTTCAAATGAAGTAAATCTCCCATGATCATTATTTTATTAAATAATTATCACACAACTGTATTTTCTTTATTCTTGAGGTGAATTAATAACCAGCTTACAGATAACACAGAAATCCACAACATAAAGTAAAATATAGTGATTCTTATTTAGGACTTGATTTATGTTTTAATTGTATTCGCTAATATCAATACATCATATATTTAAAATATCTTATTTGACTATTCCGTTCATTTTAAGTATAAGGCAATAGGCATGGCAGTATATGTTCTAATACTTCTTATAATTCCACAATAAAGGCAAATTGATAACTAAACTCACATTCATAATACACAACAGTATTTACGACATTATTAATTTTTACAAAAATTTATGAATATTTTCTTTCGATTTTAATAGTGCATGAGTATTCATGTAACAAACATCAATTACAGGAGAACTATTTCAAACCTTAATTAGTATTAATTGCAAACACAAAATGAAATTAAATCTATGGCACTTTTTTAAAAGTAGTAATAAAAACACTAATAAATAATCAAATAAAATCTGGAGAGTTCTGTGGATGTAAAATATGTGATAATTTTGGTCGAAGTAGTATAACAATTCTCAAATAATTTATAAAGTTTAGCCACAAATTTTCGTAGTCTTCTTTTTTTAATACATAATATATAATCTTTTCATTAATATTATTATAGATAATAACTAAAATATATATTATTTACATACAATATTACTAATTAAAATTAATTAATATTGTACAGATAATTCACATTAAAAAGGCATTTTCGATAATTTGTACAAATCGATTGACTACAGTTTTCCGATAAATTTTAGTTTTCAGTATAAAAAAGATATGTAATTGAAATTTTATAGACTTATCTATGTATCGTAACAGTTCAATAAATATTTTCTTAAATATAACTATGCGCAATATCAAGACATAACCTCTCTTATTTATTAAGAGATTCATGAAAAGGAGCATTATATTATAAGGCACGATTGTGAAAAAGCCATTTTTTACTAGATATTCTATCCATCAATGTAAATTACAATACTAAAACATTAATACAAGCCGATTGACAAAATTGTTAGTTTTTATTGAGAGTTAATTATTAGTCATAGTTAAAATATATTTAGTCAGATTACAGTAATAAAATATAGTTTCAAAATCTAACGAATGAATTCCATCGATTGGTAAAATAATTTTATTTACAATACCTAGGCGTGAAGCCACTCAATCAAATGAGTGGGAAAATTTTGCTAACGCTCTAAAATCGCCTATTTCGCTAACCAAAGAGAGAATGAGTCACGTTTGAAGTTGTCTTTCAATCTATGCTTTTACTATGTCATAAGATTCTGAAACTTTTTAAATTACTATTTTTGTATGCATTTATACTGTTCTGTCCACTTTCAAAATAAATTATAATAAAATAATCTTCTTAGATTTTCGTTTGAAAAATGCACAATGTCTTTAGAAGTGTAGTTCGTTCAGTTGCACATTTATACAAATCTCTTGAGATGCCAGCATCTTGAAAATAAAATTCTCGTAACATAATTAAAAGTGTTTTTCTTCACAAAACATCTTTGTCGACAAATTGTTCAATTAAATCTTTCCAATATACCTTTTACTTTACTAATAAGCATTTAAATATTGAGGGAAAAACAATTTTTCCTAAAAGCATGTTGGCAACTGACATTAATTTGAATTTAGAAACATGATATTCCCAACAACTGTCAATTACTTCATTTATATATTGACAAATAAAAAGCAAAGACATTAATAGTTATAACTCTTTCAGCTATCTTAATATTACCCTTAGTATAAATTCAAATTATTGCACAGTGAAGATTGACAATTTAAAAAGTCGTTATATGGACATTTTTACACTGAAATGAATCGTACTTTTACACTTACGTAATAAAAGACAGTTCAATTAGATTGGCATATAATTTTTAACGTATTAATATAAAGCCTTTAGTATTGAAAATACAATATTTATTCACTACTATTTAAGGTTGAATTGAATGTATCAGACTGTGCATAATTACCAATGTAAAAATGCGTTCAATGATTATTCATTATATTGTTGATATGTACTAGTATTGCAAGATGAGAACGATTCAAGCACATTTATAATTTTTCTTGTGACCGATATAAATTGAAAAGCAATACAGTTATCCGACAACCAGATAATAACATTACTCCTATACTATTCGATGAATTATCCACAGTAATTGTTTGTAAAAACAATGATATTTTCAAGACACTTAGATCCGTAGATTATATCAGTTCCTTTTCATAAAAACTTTCAATTTTTTCGCTTTGTTAAAAAGTCAGATCATATTTCAAGCACACACGTGAAATGAGACGACTCAACACCACGATCATCACTGGTAATTTTTGTTAGTTATAAAGTTAGGCTGGGTTATCACTTAAATGCCGAGTCACATTTCGGTGAACCTGTCAAATCTCGATGAAACTCAATTGAGATAGTATTCATTGACGAAAATATTCAAAAAGGCTTACGGTTCAAAATTAAATAACGAAAATCTTGTCATTCTTAGTAATTTTTTCTCGATTTGCAAATTCAAAATGATGCATTTAACTTTATTTTTTTCAAACACTTTACAGTTATCTCACAATCCAAAAATACCACAATTTCGTTGCTTGACAATATCAATATTTTTTTCAAAAAACAATGACTAGATTTTGAATGATGCAATTTTGACAGAAATTCGGTAGCTGTGATACAACATGTTTGGCATTGAGAAATGTAATTTTAAGCCAATTTGATTTTCTACAACACATGAACGTTGAAAATGGTTGCAACGAGATTCGACATTATATTAACTTGCAGCGTATCACTACGCTAAATGCTCTTTCAATCCGACAAGCTAATAACGCTCGCGGGATTGGGGGGAAGGAGACCGTCAAAGCTGTTCGTCTCCGTGTCCGTATCCATTCCTGTTGAGCGGCTGCCTCTCTGGCGCATCGGAAGGACGGTTTCGTTTGAAGAATCCACACTGAAATTGAAGAAAAGTTATTTAGTTAGCCGCATAACACTATTTGAACATTAAAATATTACCAATGAGAAATGCAAAATTGTTTTTTTTTTTATTTTTCTTTATTTCAATATTCTAATACTGGAATCATCGAACCCATGAAACAATTTCATCAGAAGTAATTAAAATAATTAAAATATCTCACTGTCTTGTCTATGGGTCTTGATTTATGGATCTAATCAATGTCTCTTGATCTGGATCAAAAATTAAGTATAGTGGAACCTCAATCCACTATTATCATTTTGCTGTTTCAAATTATATTAGAAAATATAAGAATATAGAATATAGAAAATACTTTTAAAACAAGAAAGACTACTTGTTGTATGTCTTGCTTTTTTCTCATAAACCATGAAATCGACCCATAACAGGCAGAAAATCTTTTCTTTAAATTAAGTTTGAAAAAGGAATTCCTTAAGTGGGGTTAGTAAATAGTAATATATGGTCAATGACTAACCTGATATTAAAATAAAATGACTACTACTTTCAATTCTCTAGATCAGTGTTTCTCAACCGACGTCCATGCAGAACGAATGATAACAAGTCAAAACGCTAAAATGCACAGGCCCTTAACCAGTTAGCCGCCAACGTCGAAGTATTCAATACGAATGCGACTCACGGGTGAGACGATGGCGTACAAAGGGTTAAAAAGATCAAGCGAATGAGATAACGCTCTAAAATTTTTGCCACTGACGCCATAGGCGATATTGAACAATTATTGGTTTAAAATGCAATATACTGAACTGTGTCTGTCGCTAAAGTTCTTTAGCTGATTATGGGGGTAATCAATATTCTATTTAATAAAAATATTTGATTAGGGTAACGTACCTTGTAAAGAGCTAAGATTAATAATAACAATAGTGTTGCGCCCGCACATGCAGACAGAACGACCACCCAAAACGGTACTCCATCATCAGGCTGCGGGGGTGCCAAAGGAGTCAACACACTAACGGCCTGCTGTGCGTGAGGAGGGCGATCTTTGGGAACACCTAAGTAAGGAAGCCTCGAGACTCTGGCTACCGCTACTGATGTCAAAGTCACGGAACGGCCAAATGACAACTAGAATCAAGGAAAATAAATCATTAACAAATATTCAAACGGGCTGTGCATTTATAATCATAAATTAAGCAAATACAATAGTTAAATGAGGAATAAACACTTTTTTTGCATTTGCAAAAGAATTTAGCTCTTTTAAGTGATCTACAGAAAAATGTGTAACACTTACTTTCTTTAAAGTTTCAGCATTTACTCTACTCCTGAGAGCTAACCAAATCTCGTGATTGTTTGGAAGGGGTCCTGCCACACACCTCACGACCGCGCACTTAAGTCCCGGACACCGCATCGCTTCAGCGAGCTGCCTCTCGTTTGGATCCAACGGCAATTGCCGGGCATTTTCATTTTCGAAATCTGCCTGCGTAGGAGGGCCGGCCTGTCTTCGTTCGCGGGCTTTCCTTTCCCACCTAAAGCGTTCTGAAGGTTTGTCTGTCACCACATTGTCGCGGCCCTGCTCCGTTACTTCTGATCCCCACTGCGTTTGATACGATGAAGAGCCTTGTGTCTCGTATCCTCGTCCTCCGCTCACTTAAAAAATTCAAGCAGATCAATTTATGAAATTGGCTTGTTTGAAATTTAGTCAATATTTTGGATAACATCTCTGTAATTAAATTGTAACTGTTAACTTGAAATTATTGCCGTTGCCATCTCTCATTTGCTCAAAATTCGAAAGAAGAACTAGTAACCATCACTATAACCATCTTTTTAAAAGCAACTTCTTACTGCATTACCTTTATGATTTCCTCCGCCGATTATATTGGATCCCTGATTGACGGATCCGACATCCCATGTGTTAACTCTGAAGCCTTGTCCGGCAGCAGCGGCACCCATTAACCCGGGCTGCTGAGGCGGACCCACAAAAGTGTTACCGGCCGATCCAGACTGGCCGCCGTGTCCCTTCGCACCAATGTGCATCAGATCTTGGTTGACAGTTTCCTCTGTGGACCACTTGTGTCGGGTCCCGCCGCCTGGGTAACTATCGGCAGCTCCATTCCACCTAGCAATGAACGTTATATAAATTATTAAGTTTTTAAATTACATCAAATGTTCAACTGGATGACTTTTTTCTACGGCAGCCAAAAGGTTATAGCAGTTTTTTTTCTTGCTATTTTAAATAGTCAACGAGTGCTCGGCATAAAAAACTCAAATTCAAACATTATTGTTCCCATTTGACACATATATCAGAAACCATTTATTATCTTTAATTGTTATCATAATTATTTACTTTAACTACTTTTGTACACAATGATGAGTAAAAGTGCTCAAGATGTTTCACTGCATCCAACTTTGCTCTGTAATGACCGAAGATTTTTCCAACCTCTGAGATCCCGAATAGTTGTAATTGCCGCTGTTCTGTCTGCCGCTGTCAGCATCCGTGCGACGTGCACCTGAGGAATAGCTCGTGCCGTAGCTGGTGCTTCCCCCTTGGCCTCCGACAGCGTAATAAGTTGTACCGGTGCCTCCAGAGTTAGCTCCTGAAGAACTGCCCGCGGTGCCCGTGTAGGTTTGGCCGGTGTAGGAATTGCCTTCTCCATTAATCCTGTTGAAGATATTTTGAATGTCAGAGAAAATGATTTTAAAATTATGTAATTAGTTTAATAAAATTGATTTTTGGTTAACTTATTAGACAACAATCAATATATGAACATCAAAATTGAAGGCAAATATGTAATCTGTTTTGCACGTATGTTTTGGTTTTGCTTAAGCATCATCCAACTGTGAAACATGATATACTAAAACGCTTTGTTATACTGTGTTTCTCATAATATTAATAATAGAATGTACAGTCTGCGCAAGAAGGTTTCTACAATACATCCTACAACTGAATAAAAACATGCGATGTAATTGTGAAATGATGTTACGTTAATTAATTACCTATTATAATTGAAAATTCTATCTGCTTCTGCATCAGATCCCACAGTATAATATTCAGTGCTGGATTCGGTTTGAGAAACACGACCGTCAGCTCCCGCAACAGAAGACATATTTTTGCTGGTGTGGTGAATCACAGCGGGTCCGGATCCAGTGCTTGTAGAGTTCCAAGAGGTAACATACGTCTTATTGAAGCCACCTGCGACAGGTCTACCTTCGGTCCAGTACTGGTCCCTCCAGTTCTGTCCTCCGGAGACTGCTTGACCGCCGCTTCCAGCATAATGCCCTCCGTAAACAGTCTGACCGCCGCCTCCAATATAGTTTCCTCCGGAAACAGTTTGTTCACCGCTACCTGCATATTGTCCTCCAGAAACAGTTTGTCCACTGTTACCTGCATATTGTCCTCCAGAAACTGTTTGTCCGCTGTTACCGACATATTGTCCCCCAGAAACAGTTTGTCCACTGTTACCTGCATATTGTCCTCCAGAAACAGTTTGTCCACTGTTACCTGCGTATTGTCCACCGCTTCCTACATATTGTCCTCCAGAAACAGTTTGTCCACTGTTGCCTGCGTATTGTCCACCACTTCCTGCATATTGTCCTCCAGAAACTGTTTGTCCGCTGTTACTGACGTATTGTCCTCCAGAAACAGTTTGTCCACTGTTACCGACGTATTGTCCGCCAGAAACAGTTTGTCCGCTGTTACCGATATATTGTCCTCCACTGCCGACATAGTGACCTCCGGATACCGTTTGGCCGCCACCTCCAACGTAATGTCCTCCCCCGGAAACTGTTTGCCCTCCACCTCCAGCATAGTTCCCTCCTCCGGAGACAGTCTGTCCTCCGCCTCCAACATAATGGCCTCCTGAAGAAGATTGTCCACCGCTGCCGACATAGTTTCCTCCACCAATTTGCTGTCCACCTTGAGACCCGCCGGACACCCACACGACTTTGCTTCCTTGACCGCCTCCTGATTCTTGACTGTTTGTCCAATTTTGACTACTGGACCACTGGGTTCCGCCCTGTCCGCCGCCGCTGACACTTGTAATATAAGTTTTATTGTAGCTGGATCCCATGCCGTTTGCGCCTTGTCCGCCATATCCCGTACCCCATTGACCGCCTTGATTTGTTTGGACACCTTGTCCTCCTCCGCTGCCCCAGTCAAACTTGCCACCCCCGGATTGAGATCCCCATTGAGAATTTATAGTGGACGTTTCGGACCATTGTTTTCCGCCAGCTCCCATAGCACTCTCTTTGGCTTTTTCAGCTCTCTCTTTGTGGATGTTTGATCCGTCTCCGTGCTCTCCGGCGAACTTCTTCTCCTCCTCTTCAATTTTTTTCTTTTCTTCTTCTGTGTATACTTTTCCTGTAATTTTAAATATTTTAGAATGAACAAACATAATACTAGACGAGTTAAATGGACATTCGGACAGAAGACTAAAGTGTTATCACTTGGCTGCAATGTGGTATGCAATGTATGGTGATCAATGTTCCGTCTAAGACAACAGGTTAGCTGTGAGGAAATTTCAAAGGCTGTGTGGACCGATCAAATATTAATTGAATAACTGTCTTGTAGTGCGCGCCAACCTGGAATGAGTGCGCAGGGACTTCCCAACTACTGCGCGGCCGCAGCTTATAGGAAATGTTGATGGTGATAGGAATGTATTTATCAAATGCTTATTGCTCGAATTCTATTAAAGTCCTCCCTTTCGACGAATAAAAAATCTTAGAATCATAAACTGCCTAACTTCTCACTCGCACACTCACATGTAAAAGCAAAAAAGAAAGAAAGAGTGCTAGCGAATACCTGATTCAAATCCAATGCACAATAATGTATGGCACGCTTGCCCTATGAACTGTGTTTTAAAATGTTAGCTAAACTTAACTTTAAAATTCTTATCAGGAGAATCTGCTACGATAGCCGAAGGGTTAAAAAAAAGAGCATAAAACTGTACTATTTTTTAAACAATTGCTTAAAAATAAAATATTTTATTTATAGAAATTTTAAATCTATTTCATACCATCCTGCACCGTCGAGAGATGCCTTTTTTGTGAAAATAACGTACATCGATCCATATAACATAATATAAAACCTAGCAGGTATACTTTACCTTGATGATAACGAGCAGAAGTAAAAAAAAGTAAAAACATTCTTTCTGAAAATAACCACCCGTAGCCGAAACGGATAATACACCTTTCCTGTGCATACCGTCTCAAGGTGTTCTGATCTGCCTGTCATTCTGATGGAACATTTAAAGAAAACACTAATAATCAATTTACCGCCATAAGAATTGCTACTCCATGAACTGTTTCTGAAAGTGGTTGTGGTAGTTCCTCCTCCTGATACTGAGGACCCGCCCATTGACCCGCCGCTCACAAAGCCGCCGCCGCCGCTCGTTGATCCACCTCCGCTCATTGATCCACCTCCGCTCATTGATCCTCCACCGCTCATTGACCCACCTCCGCTCATGGATCCGCCACTGCCTGTTGATCCACCCCCGCTCATTGAACCTCCTCCTGAACCTGAACAACACAGAAAACATAGTTTAAAACATCAGACACAGATGCCAAAAATAGATTTTGAATAACGGCTGATTTATATCCAATGAATAGCAAAATGAGCCTCAGATGAACAAATAAATCAATTTGAAAATTGTTTTTTCATTTTGAAAAACCTACCTGGTGACATCCCCGGCAAAAAGTTTTAAGACCAATGGTTGTCACATTTAAAAATATTACTCACAGATCGGTGCTTTATCGGCGTTATATTGTAACACTAAAAAGTTCTGATCTTATTATTGAATATATATTTTTCTCATCATTTTTAAATCATTTAGATATATAGCCTCAAAATAATGATTTTAAAATTCTACTATGTTTAAAACTACGTATTAAAAATACACTTTTTTTTAAACAGTCAACAGTTTTTTTGGATTCAAATAAAATACGATAAAAAGTGTAAATGGCTAAAGTAAATTGTTAGAAGAATTCAAGATATTTGGATGAAATCAGTAAATTTGTGCTATACTTTTTTGTTTATTGTACTGAAGTCAATAAAAACCATTCAGTCATTTCTTTTATATGATACAGCAGTTGGCAATCATAGTTTTTAGAGCACTTGGATATGGATATGGTGGATAATTAAAGTGACAGCCGCTAATGTAAGTTTTTTTGACAATGAAGCAAATTTTCGAAAGTATCGTTAAAATTAATTACAAAAACTAACTAACTTATACATTCAGAATATATGTGTTTTAATTTTAACCCTAATCACTCTACTTCAGCTAATATCATAAGTAATCCGTTCAGGGTGCTCGTCTCAGGACAAAGGTTGCCAAACGACAATTTAATGGTTCAAAAACCATTTCTTTCAGGCTGAGAAGTTTTAGGATTTTCCAAGTTTCAGTATCTATAACAAGGTCAGTAAAAATACAAAAACAAAGTATTTACCGTGAAAAGCGGCATTGTTCGATTCTAAATATGATTTTTTCTTCCGGTCAATGTAGAGATTGAAGTCGTTGACGTGCTCAGCCATGTCGCATTTCACGTTGCCCGTTGTCTCCGGTTGTTCAAGGACATACATTAAGCTGTCACCTAAAAGCAATTTATTTGACACAATTCATTAAGGCTCAATAAAAATATACATCAAAAGCATCTCAGTATTAATCATTTAATAGCAAATGATACACGGCGTTAGCTTCATGCACGTTTGTACTGTACGCAATGCTGGCGGATCTATTACCATTATATTTCCTTTATTATTATTTGCAGTCCCTGTGTCCCACAGCTTTAAAAAAAGCATTTTTACGGCAGTCTACTTGTCTTTTGATGTAACCACGTTTGCATGTCGCCCCTCATCTCATTTTATCATAATGTCGCCAATATTGTAAGAACGTATAACTCATTTTTACAACTCAAAAAGTATTTTTTTATATCGTTGGCACATTTTTGTATTTACATATATCTTTATTTTCAATGCGTAACGCATAAATTAATTATTGAAATACCTAGCGTAAGTAAAAAGTTTTCTATTTTTGTAGTAATATCGTTTTTTGTCTCTCCTATCAAATTTACCCAAATTCAACATATGTGTTTTTGCAGTATTGGCGACGATTTATTGAAATTTCACAAAAAAGCAGCATAAAATAGACTTTCATAATAATTCAAACTTATATAACAATTACCAGCAAGTGTCTCGTAAGGCCAAACTAAAAAGATTTCTGCCTCTTCAATTATGGATGGTCCATTATTTCTGATACCATAAAGATGTACAAGCTGTGGACCGATATCTGCCTCATGGGTCATGTTTGTGGATGTATAATGAGAGGTGTTGTAGTGAAGATCCGGCGGCAGAGAAGTTCTAGAAAATTAATACACACAATTTCTCACACATCTACACGGAAACTTTACAATCTCTCAGCAAAAAACACTAAGGTATAGCAAAATGTGGCAAAAAAAATATCAATAATTACCCAGTAACGACGAGATCTGTCTTGAGCCAGATATTGACCGACATAAACTGCTGGTTGTCTTCCACGGATCTGTTGTTTTCAGGGTTGGTACTGTTGGCTTCCATGTAGAAGTCGTAGCTCGGGGCCATTCCTGTTTTGTGGAACGGCTCAAGTAACACTTTGAAGTGAACCTAATAATTTAAATATTTTTATGTAAGTACATTAGTTCAATCAAAATTCAAGTAATTTTACAATCTGGCAGGCCATAAAAACGCCTCATTTTCAATGAAAAACTTTTGAAAATTAGATACAGTGGAACCTCTCATAACAAGCACCTCTAATAATGAGTAATTCGCATAACGAGCAAAACAGATTGTGAAAAAAATGCTCCCTTAACGAGCGTCGCAGAGTTTTGGAAAGATCACTTTCACATCGTTGCTTGCCTCTAGATGATTGACTAGGTGTGGGAAGCGGTTACCAAGAGGAACCTCACTTCTGCTTGGAAAAAACTTTGGCCAGAGAGCGTTGTTAAATGTGATTTTGAGGGGTTTGAAACAGTGCCTGTGGAGTCTACAGTCAACGAAACTGTATCTTTGACCAATATTATGGGACTGGAGGTGGATAACAACGATATTGATGAGCTTGTGAAAGAGCACAGTCAAGTGCTGACCACTGAATATCTATCTTATGGAGTAGCATTGTTTTTCGTAGTACAAAGTTATGGAGGAGAGTTTGTTAGTGGAGGAGGAGGAAATAGCAGAGCAACAATATTCTGGTGCAATAAGAGAAATGCTGAAAGCATGGGAAACTGTTTCATCGTACATTGAGAAGCATCACCCTAATAAGGAGGTGGCTATGCGTTTTACAAATTTATTCAATGATAATGCTGTCACATTTTCACCAAATTTTGAAGAATCGGCAAAAAACAAATGTCTCTAGACAGCTTTTTAGTGAAAAAGAATTAATTATTTGTCATATAAAATAAACTACAGTGGAACCCCAATCTACCGTTCTCGCATTGTTCATTTTCCCGCATGGTTCGATTATTTTTCATAGTCCCGGCCAAGCACCCATAAGATTAATGTAAAATAATCCCGCATTAATCGTTCCCCGATTTACCGTTTTCCTCGATCTATCGTTTAAATATTATGGTCCCGTCACAAATATTGTCCCGATTGACCGTTTTCATAAATAGTTTTGCCTCGCATCTCATTTCGTGGTTTTTTTTCAGTGGAACTCCGATCTACCTTTCTCGCTTTCTATGTTTTTTTTGCATGGATCGTTTATTTTTTACTCGACCACGACCCCGTAATAACAATATTTAACCATTCCTCGATTTACCGATTTCCTCGATCTATCATCTAAATATTATCGTCCCGTCCCGATTGACCGCTTTTGTTCAATATTTCTTTTTTCGCTCATTAATAGTCCTACATTGCATCTGCTTGCGTATATTTTTCTGACTCAAAAGTCAAAACTAAAATGTTTAATTGAAGAAAACTAGAACTCTCGCTGAGAAACTGAAGACAATTCAAGGCGTTGAAAAGGATCTTGGAGAAAAACGAGTCGATATACGAAAAAAAGTTAACTTAGAAAAGTACAAAAATTTGAAGGCTGTATGTCAAAATTTAAGTGCCAACATACAAATAGGCAACTTAGTATGTATTTAGCAATTAAAGAATTATCTTATATATTTTTTAATAAAAAAAAGTAAATAAATAAGGTAGTAGAAAATTAACCATTGTTTTATATAATTCAAAGATTTTCCACATAATCTATTTCCCGCATTATTCGTTGTTTTATTACAGTCCCTTGGAAAACGTAGAATCGGGGTTTCACTGTAGTTGATTTTTTTATTGTTTTTTGCAAATCGAAATTGCATTCTAGGTTGTTACGCTCCTAAACAATTTATAAGTATGTAATTTTATTTGAATAAATGTGAAAAAAAAAATCGGCATGGGACGCATTATTGTATTTTAAATTGTTTTAAATGGGAAAATTTTTTTTGCTTTACGAGTGTTTTACATAATGAGTGAGATTCTGGAACGAATTAGTCTCGTTATTAGAGGTTCCGCTGTATATATAATAGAGTAAGTTTAAAGAACACCTTGAAGCCAACCGGTGGAATAACAAAGTTATCAATTCAAATTTTCTGTTTATGTTTATTGTGAAGGAGATTTTTTTAGTAACAGTCAAATAATGAACATTGACTGTTTACTTTTGTGACATAAAAATCATTTGACAGAGATAAGTGTTTTATATGAACAGATGCTACATAACTTACCAATCTTCCTTTGGGCAGTGGATTTCCAATGTCGCATCTGAGCGTGTTGTTGTTGTAGTTGGTAGGAGGGGAGCATTGCACGGCAATCTCGGTGGCGCCATTGTCGATTCGTTCAATCTTGATGTAGTTGATACCTGGAGGAATTTGAAGAGCATATGTCGCTTCAAAAGCGTCATCGCCCATGTTCTGTACTGTCACATCGACATGGAAACGTTCTTTTGAACCCAAAAGATATTGTTCCACACTCCTGGAATTAATACGAGTATCCATTAAGTTCAAATGTTTAACATGTTCAGTGCATCGAACCAATCCACCGTCTCCATGTTTCAGTAAACCATTACCCGCTTTCATGCGGTTTTATGGTGTAGAAATTCCACAGCGTTGCATATTAAGCTTTAGTCACATAAAAGAATATCAGTTACAGTTAAAAGCTAACTCAAAAATTGCAGCTCAATTTTTTCAGATTCTCTGTATTGAATGATTCTTATCTCAACAATCTTTACGTAATCAATGCTCATCATCATCAGTGTCCTTTCATCCTTGTGTGGGGACATGTGGAGCCGGGCTCCAATCTCCCTTTCATCTGGAGTATATATGATATTTTTTGTTTTTGTTAGATATTGTGGACCCATTTTTACATATTTTTATTTTTTATGTTATTGGTTTGTCTGTTAGTATCGTTCGTATTGTTCGTGATCGTATTTGTTTGCATTTTTGACACTATAGGGTGATTCAATAACCTCGAGCTGCATGTTTTTTTTTTTTTTTGGTTGCGTTTTTTGTTGGTTGGGGTAATTAATGCCTGTCTGATCTTTTTTCCCGATCTTATTTTATTTTTATTTTTTTCCCTCTTTTTTTTTGTTATTTTATCCTCGAGAGGAGGTCAAACCTACAGTGTCTGCGGTGGTCGTGGTGTCATTGATGTTGCGTTATCCGTTGTTTTTACAGTCACATGATTGCAGCAACCAGGCATGTTAGTGATGGGATCGGAGGGGAACTAGGGTGGTTTTAAGAGGAGAACTCTCCGTGGCCGCGGTATGTTTGTGTAACGTAATCATTGAGTAGGACTTTGATGGTGTCGTTTGGGTGATCCGTCATGTCGCTGAAGAATTTCTTCGACAGCTTTATGATGAAATCGAGAATCAATGTTGTTGTCTCTGTGTAACGTGAAGCTTCGCACGGTCCAGGGTATGCCTGTGATCATGCGAAATGCCTTGTTTGCTTGCGTTTCATACCCGTGTGTACCCATATTGGACACACGTAGGTCATGATTGGTCGTATTATCGCGGTGTACAAGAGAAGCTTGTTTTTTAGGACAAGCGTATGATATCCGCCCTTGTTTTTTTACAAGTGCAGTGGCTCTGTTTCTATTTAGTGATCTTGCTAAGATGGCTGTGTGATGATTGTGTCGTTGCTACTGGGTATGTATTTGGGTATTAGAATGTAATGAATATAAAGATTGTACAATAGGAGCGATAAGGTGGACCCCTGTGGTACACCTGCTGAAAGGTGTCCGCGTCGTCGATTTTTCGCCGTTAACTTTCACGCGGAAAGTTCTGTTTGACATAAATGAGTTTATTAATTTAAGGATAGGTTTTTGAGACCGGCCTCTGAATGTTTTACTATCATACCTTCGAACCAAACCTTGTCGAAGGCTTTGGCTATATCTAGAAACAGGCCTGTAGGGAAACATCGGCGATTAAGGCCTTCGGTGATGTATTCTACTACTCTTAGTAATTGATCCAGTGAGTTTTTTTTGTTAGATACCAATTCTTTCAGTCGGAATTTGATTTCACGTTCCAAAAGCCTACCCATCGTCGGGAGCAGGCTGATGGGTCTATGATTTTCTGGAATTGCTGATGGTTTTCCAGGCTTCGGAATGAGAATGACGTCCGCGACTTTCCATGCGGTCGGAAAGTGTTGGACAGATAGGCATGCGTTTATGATCGATGTGAGTGCTTCGACACCGTTCCCGGGAAGATGTTTAAGCATGTTGTGTATTATTTCATCGTTGCAGGGGGCTTTACGATTTAATAGAAGCTTAACATGGGCTTCTACTTCGCTCGTGGTCGCAGGTTTGATGGATGTCACGGGGGGAGATATTGTAATCTCCTCAGTGATTTTAATGTATTTAGCGGATATATTTTCTATGTGGTTTTCAAGGATGAAGTCATTGGGGTCGAATTCATTTGGTATAAGAGGACCAGCCGGTGGTCTGAATTTAGTTTGTTAACGACTTGGATTTGCGGTGTGTGCAACATCGCGATTAGTATGGTGAAATTGAGCACATCCGCTGTGTTCGACGCCAGGTAATATATGGTTGGCTTGAAAGGAGCCGGGATGACAGAGTTATTATTGAGTGCAAATTTGTATATCGTCCGTCAGTGAGCGGTCGTTCTGCAGTGTTTCGCGTTAAAGTCTCCCACTATGACGGTAGCTGGGATGTCATTCGACAGTAGACTGTTTAGGTCTGCTGTTTCCAGGGGAAGGTTTCCTTGTCGACAGTAAACTGATATCAGTTTAAGTTTGCTGGCGTTTTTCGTGTTAACGCATATTGCGGTTGATTCTAATGAGCAAATAGTAGATCAAGGTGTCTGGAGGATGGCACAGTGATTTTATAATAATGGTGGTCTCTTCTATCCATCGACAGTACTTTAATGAAAATTTGTTTTTTGAGAAACCCTGTGGATCATTATATGTAGAAGTAAATAGAGCTTGGGTATTAAGTTAGATAGTGTTATTAAGAAAAGTATTAAATAGACATTATAGTAAAAATATTGTAACTTCATTGGCAAATATTGGAAATAGGTTAAGGGTTACACCCCCTTGAAATTTTATTTTTATTTTACTAGATAAATTGCTTATACTTTTAAGAATATTTTAAATGCTAAGCCATTTCAAAATTCATACTATTTCCGAAATAATAGCAATTAGATGTCAGAGAGTCAGCCTGAAATTCAGATAACGATTGTTCTATCACGAGAACTCAAAGCCTTGACAAAGGATATTGTTCTTTTAGTCAGTTCTTTATACATAACAATAATTCCTTTATGTAGTTTCGAAACCTAAAAATAACTCAGGTACGGTCCAGGAATCGCAGATTGAAAGTAATTTCAAGACACTGACGTTGTAATGTTTTTTCTTTTGCATTTTTCTCTAAGATATCTCAAGATATATACAACCGATTTTGTTAAAATTGACCACACGTATTCTTTATAACATTATCTATATATATACGTACGATATTTTGATTGGATGCCATGTTCATAAGTAATAACTTTTTCAAACTCAAAATTTCAATAAAAATTAGTTTTTTTTTTAAATGCTGTCGTTTCTACATTTTTTTATTTTTTTCCATTCCTCCTGTTCTAGCTATTACTTTTCTTATTGAGAAAATTTTTATTTTTTATTTTTCAAACAGAGAAAATAGTAAACCATCAGCAAGGATTTTCAAAAAAAAATCCTACTTATTGGGTCATATCTCCCTCATTTAAAAAAAATATTCATTATTATTTAAAATTATTTATAAAACTACTATGATTATGTGTAAAATAAAAAATATTTTATATACTTAATAGCTGCATCAAAAATTTATTTTTAAACCTAGTTTTCCGAGCGTCAAGGAGGTGTAACCCCTTAATGCATTGTTACTTACGGTGTTGCCATGACACGCAGATCCGGGATGCAGACATTATTAGGACCGCAGTTTTTGAGAATGTTGATGGAATCCTTTTGAGAGTTGAGATTGTTCTGATCCAGGATCGGCTGCAATACAGAACGAGGGTTGCGAGTTCCGATGACGGATGAGCTCCTCTGATTCTTCATGCTGTAGCGCATCTCTGCTTCGATGGGAGTGAGCTTATCGCGTACTCTATCCTGGAATATGATTGAATACTGTATCAGAAAAGAATCCGCCGACAATCAATCTTTTTTAGCATCTAGATTAGGTCAGATTGCCAATTGTTAGAAACAAATTTTAGAATTGCGTCTCCTTCTATGCTTAGATATTAATTTGTTTACATATCTGTACAAGTCTGTACATGGGAGGTAACCAACACTATTTCAAAAATGACAGATTTTCGCAAACCTTCTTTGTGAAATTCATGTTAGAAAATCACTGGTTTTCTTCTACCATTTGTGTTTTAAAATATATTAGGGGACCATAAAGAAATCACGCATTTTTTAATAATCTAGAAGTTTATTTATTTTAAATATTTTTATAAAATATAATTTCCATATTATTTACAAATATAATATTTCTCATCTTGTCTAATTGTCGTTTTTAAAAAACTTTCTGGTTTGGATTCAAATTACTCATTTATTGGTTTTCAACATTTGTTACATTACGAAAAAAAAATTCCACTTAGAGTGTGCTCCATAGATCTGAATAAAAAATAATCAGAAGGAGCAAGGTCTGGGGAATACAGACGTATGTAGACACAAACTGCACTCGAACAACAGGTCATAAAATGCGCGATTTCTTTCTGGTCCCCCTATTATGTTCAATAATTGAGGTGTTTTTCTGGAAGTAGCGTCACAAGGTGTACTTCACTGTGTTGATATCTCAATTTGACTAGAATTGACATAGTGTAGTTTACTTCCCATGTACAGAAGTGTACAACATGAGAAATGGTTGTATGCAGGATCGTAATATGTATAGTGAAGTTGTTGCAGAAATCTTCTGCATATTTTATAAATCAATATATCAAATGTGTAAAATTAATATTTTTATAAATGGTCTTTGCAACAAAGAATGTCAGTGCTACAATTTTTCCTGAATCAATCCATGATTTGGGCAAATTTTCTCATATTTTTATTTAATTTAATTAATCGCTTGGATCAAATTCCTTGCTTTGATAGCAAGCTAAATAAAATAGGTTTTCATAAACACAATCATAGCAATTAATGAAGCAACTTAAATGACAACTTACCACAATGTAGACTCGCAGTGTGCTGCATGTTAATTCTTCTCTCACAAGCGGAATTTTCCTTGACTGCTTGAAGCGTCCTTCATCATCCAAAAAGAAGAGTCGCGGATCGTTCGGTTTTTTCGTATCGAGAATAAACTCCAGGTCGAATTCTGTAACGAGGATATGAAAACTGTATTTCGTGTTTCCAAATGTTGCCATGTCATACAATGAAGGTTTTGAAAACTGCCACAAGATCTTATTTACAAGGCAATTATTTTAACAATCATTGTTTTGTAAAAGCTGTGATTGTGAACAGGAATAATTATATTATTTAAATGTGCTAAATATAAAGCAATAAATTAAAATGTATGATAATATTTCATCCGGTTAACTTCTTCTTGAAGATAAGCAGAATAAATCTTCCTCTCAAAGTGAGATAACATTATCAAGAAACATTTTAAATTAGTAACAACCAAAATGTTTTGCTTATAAAATTTTATTTAAAATGTAGCCATTCTCAATTTGTTTTGTCCCATATTTGAATAATACATATAATATATTTTTGTTTGAATACTATAATACAAATGTAACAATTTAATGCATCTCTAAAAGGTTGCAAAACACCGGTAAACCCAACATTATTAAGAACTTTTCGAATAATATGAATACAAGTTAATTCAGCTTCAGTTATTAAATATATTATGAAAAAAAATTCTTGCAATTATTGTTTAATTCTATTCAAGAACAATAAAAAAATGATATCAGAGATTTATCATAAAGCTTTCAAATATAAAATAAAAACACATTCCACTTATCAAAGAAAAGTACATGTCACAATGGTCCTATATATTTATTATAAATTGGTAATGATTTGCCAAGTAAATTGACAATTGTTCGAGTGATAAGATTTGATATTATGCTGTTTGCAAAACAGATGGTTGATATGTTACAGTGAATATCGAAAATTATGAATTTTATGATCTATAGCCTGTCGGGAAAAGAATACATAATGATTTGCCATATTTTACAGCACACTCAATGCAATTTACAAAAAAGTCATTAAAAATTAAGACATACAATAAGATTTTTGAAAAATAAGTACAACTACAATATATTTTAAACATGTAAAAGCATATTTATAGTATGCAGAATATATCCTTACCCAATTCGCAAATAAATCCATTTGCTTGGAAGAAAATTAAATAAAACATCATTTCGATAAAGCTATTTGCTAACACACAGTTATAAATTTAAGTAAACAGAGCCATGAGATCTACATATTATCAAAAGACTTTACTTTGATCATATTCACTCCCTACGTAGAGCATAAGATCTCCATGATTTTCTCTTTTCTGAATGTTTTGCTTTCTCCCATGACATGCCAGCGTCCGTCAGTTCCGTCGATTATAAACTATGGATAGTACTCGACGGTCGTCTCGGACGCTGTAATTCCAACAGCAGGAAAAAGAAGCATGCAGGATTGACGCTCTGCAGAGGCATATGGAGTATTTGGCTCATCCAGTTCCAACGTCTCTCCGTGACTACTAACGTAACGGGGTGAAACCTTCTATGTTCCCTAATCTTCAAGTTCTTCTGAGTTTTGGACGTAATGTATTATGGTGTAAAGTGTGTGTCTTAAAGGTTACATCATTATCCTAAAGTAAGATTTATACAATATAATATATAATGTCAAATTTGAATCCTTCAAATTTTGTAGTTCTCTGATTCATAGACATTAATTATAAATAATAATATTTATTTACCAACTGCTGTGTCCACACCGATTCCTCTGTATTCCAAGCAGTAGGTAATATTTGTGCAAGCGACTTTCTGTTTATTGTAAAGCTGGCAGGTTCGGTCATCCAAAGAGATGAGTTTGCCTTTGGATTCAAATTCGATCTTCGCAGTCATTTGGACGACCGGTTTCGCCCTGTAATAATAAATTGAAATTTTCATTTTATATTTTTAGATAAAAATATTCTTGTTAACTACTTTACAGTGAATTCTGAAGATGATTATTGTTTTGCATATAAAGATTTCCTTAAATGAATTGAATCAATCTCAAAAGCTCACAATTTATAGAATGTTGAAGCCAAGTGGAGTATCTCAACAGAAGCTGCTTAACAATTTCTAGTAGTAAATCGTTCGCCCAACTTTTCTTTTAAATATGTGCTAGATAGAATTATTATGTTTAATATGTGTTAGCATACCTGAATAAGAAAGCAGTATCAGACTCGTAGGCACCTACGACAAGGTCAGTGTATTGATTGCTATCCAGATCCATGCCTCCAGCCACCGAGAAACCGAAAGTGGAAAGGGCACCGGAATAAACGTCTTCTGCTTTGATCACTTGTGATGGCTTCTCTCTTACTCCGTTTGCTCCACCGTGATAGACGTAAACAGCGCCACGGCCAAACTCGCCATCGTAAGGCGCACCAACGGCAAAATCTAAAGATTTGGAAGACATTGTTTACATATTTACAATCAACCTACTAATTAATTTTTTGAGAAAAAAAAAATATCTCTGAAAAGAATAAGAAAAAGCCATTCGAGTGGATACTTACTGTTTAAAGAGAGGCCAAATAAAAATCAATTATACCGAATGTTTACTTAGCGCTGTTGAAAACAAAGTTTTATTATGACAGCGCGGCCATCTTTAAAAATTGTTGCAATAGTAAAACATTATATTCTAAATGTTATAATTTGTGGCTTCACGGTATTTAATAAATGAGCCAACCTGACTATGCGTTGAATAACAATTCGGAAATATTTAAATCAATTATTGATGAGTCACATTTGAAACCAATAAAACAATACCATATTATTTTAACAAAATGTTTATTCTCCTATATTTATTGATTCAATCAATTCCAATGTAAGACTATTCGGCCTTACCAGGGTGTGTAGTCGGAGTCGTGAAAAATGAGCAGCTTAAATTTTTTTTGAAAAATATATTTTATGATGAATGATGTCATTTCATGCTTGGCTGACTAAAGATGATCTGATGGTATACATATCGACAGTGGAAAGGAAAAAGGACGTAACCCACAGTTTTTTCAAAACAGCTTTTTTTTCAATAATCACAATGTTTATAAGTTATAAGATTCCTCGGAGTCGGAGTCGTCTTTTTTTTACACGACTTCACAGCCCTGGGTCATACCATTCTTCCGTTTCTTTGCAAATGGCACACTTTGGGGATAATTCATATTTTTTTCTAATGAAAAACCAGTGTGGTAGTCTTCAGAAAATTTATTGTTCTTCCTAATTAATTTAATTAAGGTTTTTTCACTAACCTCCATAGCCGTCCATATTGATATCACCTAAACCAGCAAGCGAGAGGCCAAACCTAGCTCGAGACATCATTCCGTCCCGTACATGAACACTCTGGTATCTTCCCTGGAATCAAAAAGAGTGTATGTTAATTTGATTTCTCTTTTCGTGACCCGTTTATACTATAAACAAGTAAAGTGCTTAAGAGGCCCGCTCAAAACAAAACGATGAATGCGTGAAAGTCTCAAAACTTATATAATCATAAGACATTTTTATATTGGAAGCATAATGTCTTTTTCTTCTTCAACCATATTCGTTCCCTGTGAGGAGCATATGGCTGCCACCCGGCACCTCCATGTTTCTCTGTCTCCCGCTAATTGCTTCCCTTCCTCCCATGACATGCCAGCATCTCTCAGCTCCGCCGAGTACATCCTATGGATAGTACCCGACGGTCGTCCAGAACGCCGAATCTCACTGGTCGGAAGAAAAGGCAGGGAGGATTAAGGCAGTAAGAACAACCAGTTCCAATGTCTTTCCATAACCACTGACGTGACGGCGCGCTGTCTTGTACCTTCTCTAATCTCCGAATTCGTCACGGTATCAAACCACCTCACCCTCATTATCTAACACAAGCATCTGTTCTCGAAGCTCAGTATATGAAATAAGATAAATATACTACAAAATGCTACTTGACTAGCCTGCATTAATTTTGATAGTTTGTTTTAAATAACCTCTTTCTAACATACTCTAATGATTGGACGAATAAATTAATTATTAACGATAGGCTTTAAAAATAGTAAACATAGCCTGCGATTATTTTAAGATAATTGCTGTGCACGTTGCTCATGCTAGAAGATTAATAAGAGTTTAAATTACCTTTTTTTTTCAAATAATATATTGATGAATCTATCTCTCTTTATTTTACCTGTGCACTATTTTGGTAGATGACATAGATCCGTCCGACATCATATTTGCCTTCGTTGTTCGGAATCGTGTACATAGGAGCTCCGACCACCAGATCGTCCAAGCCGTCTCCGTCAACGTCTGATGCGCACATGCAATATCCGAAATATCCTCCGATTTGCTCCCCAGATATGTTCTGGTGATTTCTTAGGTCCCATGTGTAAAGTACAACCTTCCAAAAGAAAACATGTATTGAAACAAAACGTATTGACATGCATAATATAATATTAGAAAATAAAAAGGATTCTTATAATATATAATCTATTATATAAAAGAACAAAAGCTCGTTTTGAAATTTAATAACTTTGAAGATTCTACAGTATTTATGATATTGACTGAAGCAGCTTCAAAGAATTCAATAGATCGATAAAACATTGTACTTTTCTAGAAGGCTGGTCACTCGTATCCTTTATTTAATACTAATCAGTCAGTGGTGGATTAACCCATAAGTGCAGGAGGCACGGAGGAAACCTGCGCTTGGGGCATCCAAATCTTAGGGGCCTCAAAAAAGCACAATATATTATATATATAGCCATTCAATTTTTAATATTTCTTCATATTTTACGTGGACTTTCGCAAAACTTTTATTTGAGCAACAGGTCCTCCATATTTTATAGGTCCGGGGACCTCCCGAGTGCTTAATTCACCACTGTAATTAGAATTCAATAAATATAAATCCTGGAATCAGTGATAATAATATTGTCTAATTTTATTTAAAAATTTAGCCGACGCAAACTGTTTAATAAGTCACTTATTTGTATGCTTGGATACCTAGAGATGCCGAAAGGCGAAACCAGGGTTCATTAGTGATAAAACCATGAAATGTGGCGAATTAGAAAGTTTTAACAATTCAAACGTGATTCAACATTAAATTTGTAAAAATAATAAATTAAATCAGTTGAAAATGCTTGTTATGAGTCCTGGTCCTCTGATTATAAAATAAAATTCTGAATAAGTATGAAAAATTGCATTTTATTCTTATAAATTAGCACTTTTCCACCAAAAATCGAAAGTTAACATTTAATTAACCTTTGAAAATATTGATTAGGTTTTCATCCAATTTTGTTGATTTCAATTTAGATTCTTTCATTACAAAATGGCTATCGATTTCTGATGTTTACCTTTCCCAAGAGAAGGCTTCCTCTGGGCATACCAACTGCCACGCCTTGTTCACCGTTACCGCTGAAATCACCCACCGCAACTGAATAGCCGAGATACGAGTCATCATCTGCGGGGCTACTCTCTGATGTCTTGAACACGGTTTCTTGCGAGCTTCTTGCTCCTTGTGAATATAGCTGACCTACAAATCGAATTATAATTTAGTTTACCTCGTCTTAGATATTTCTTCATGGGAAATTTAATGAACGCATTATCAGTTTGAGTCGAAAGAAGCTAAAGGTCTGTCTACTCGGTGGAAACTAAGCACAGAATATTCTCTACGTTTGTCTTTTGGAAGATTTTTTGCAGTGGTCTTGCTATATACTTATAATATCATCAATAACATATCAACAGTGGTATTAGATGTTAAGTCAAAATGCCTTGTTTTGAGAAAAATGCGAAATTCAAACATTTCTATTTATGCCATTATTTGTCATAAAAACCACTTTTTAATACTTTTTGACAGTTCATTAATATACGTTGCCGGATACAGTAGTCAACAACCTTGGCTTCTGTGCCGGATCTCACAGGTTAAAATCCCAGTATGAGCAGCATTTTTTCAATCAATTTTTGTTTGAAAACATATTTGTGGTGTTCAAATTACCTCTCACCCTTCCAATCTAAAAATAAGAAGTTGGGCGAGAGAGATTAGCTAATCACTAGTCTTTTCTTAGCTTTATCCTTACTCTATTCGAAAAGTAAAAAACAGAAGTCGAGCAACTGAGTAAAAAGCAGTTATTCTAAAAAAACTTCTGTTAAGTAATCTCCATTAGTAGTCCATATTCTCCACATTAGAAATGGACAGATATTTTAAAAAAAACACGTTTCATAGAATGTTTACTCATTAGAGGTTTTCTGACACAAATAGCTTTCAACAGAATTGACTTACTGCATATTTCTTCTTCAAATTATATCCAAATATACGGAATATGGCTTAGCTCGTTTTCCCATCCTATAAAAATGCTTACTGAAATCTATCTGTATTCATAGCTCTAAACAGCTAATTTTGACTTAACGCCTTATGCCACTTTGACAACAATTATATCCTAAGAATATTGTTCGTTACATTATTACACATTTCATGTGGTCTTGCCAAAGTACTATGACCCAATAATATACATATAAAATAAATATCATTCATATTTCGAGCATGATTGAAATTAATTTGAAAATGTTTATTTTATTCAATTCTTTTTGGTGACAATCTAATCAAACTACTAAAGCTCTATCTATCCAGGGGTTGAGTACCATGTATTGTACCAGCCACCCCGCTGCGGACTTACAACCCTCACTAGGAGTTTTGAGCAGTTACACACTACTCGGTCGCTATGCACTATACGTATACTGAAATAAAGACAGTCGATATTTGAAAGACTTCCACGAGTTGAGATTTACTTAGCCCATTATTCTAATCTGTCTGAATGACTCCAGTAACTCTTCGCTTTCTTTTATTCTGATAACATGTCTCACATTTACAATACGGCAACGTTGAAATAGCTCGGCGGTGAAACCATCTAATTATAATATTATTGCAACATTTCATAGTGGCTTGAGAAATATAATTTCGTAATTTGTAACATTGTATAATTGTAAAATTCATGCAAGGCCACCTGTGGGAAATTAAAGCTGCTAAATTTCGTTTTCAATGATTTTTTTTCCAAAATTTGAATAAACTTGTTCATTTAAATCAGTGTTTCTTATCTAATTCGAAACCATCTCCCCTGTATCCGCGTAAAAAGCAAATTTCGTAACTAAAATATTGTTCATAAGATGTGAATGCAAAGTGCTAAATATATTTGATGTTGACACAAATTTACGGAAGAGCAAAAACAATGTTTTGAATTCAGTTCAGTTGGAATTCAGGTTTAAGTTTCAGGATAGTTACTATGTAAGATAATTTTGAAACGTAATACGCATACCAACCTAGTTGTTTTTTTTCTTAGAATAACATTGTTGTTATATTGTTAAATGGCAAAAAGTGAAATATATTCATAACTTTGTAAATATTAAAAGTGCAGCTCTAATCTTTTGTCACATTGCAGAATATTACATTTTAAAGAAACTTTGAAAATTACAAAAACCACATGTAGAATACTTTGCTATCAGAGTAATTTTGTATTTATTGCAAAAGATTTCATGTTATTAACTGATAAACTAACTGCAAAGAAGTGGACTCGCCTTTCTCCCAAGAATCGACTGAGGAGATAATTAATGACATTGAAATATATTATGATGTAAACGCCTACTTGGTTTTTAGCATGGCCCTCCGAATGATAAAAATATAAAAACGCCCCCATTAAGAAACACTGACTTAAATTAAATCAAATATATTCAACTCTAGCATAGATTTGTTTTTTGAGCTTTTCAAAATGCATCAATCAATTAATTTATAGTGCGTACTTTAAGAAAGCATTCCCATACATATGTGACATATTCTCATTCTATGTGATTCTAAATCATATCTTTAAGGGCTTGCCAGTGTGATAGTAAAAGCGTCTAACATTAAGCAACCTTAAATACATATATATTCTCGTGATGGTAAAAAACAAAATTATAATAACCGTACAACACCACATTCGAAATGAAGATAGGAAGTGAACCCTTGTCTGCATTTTTAATATGCTACTTTAGAGTTGAAATAAAAATACTTTCTGACAATCATTATGATACAGGAATATCATATTGAGAAAACTTCGTGGCTTAGTAAATGGTAATCACCAGCAACGGGTTTGAAATGTGGAGTGATAACTTTACTGTTAAATGAAACACGGTTTCCTCCCAATATAATCTTCATTCATATGACAACTGTGAATGCCAAAAGTATTATTTTAATTATGGTTTAACCATTTGAAAAAACTTTCTTTACAATCGAAAATTATCTCCCTCGAGGTACATACAAAAATAATATATTATGTACAGTAATACTTTGTTACAGTAAAATAAAACAAGTAAAACAAATTAGCCCTCACCGACCACTATTGGTACAACAACTCATTACTGCTTTAGTGAGGTTAAGTTTATTAGCAGCTTTAAATTGTTTTATAAAAATATATTATTTTGTGCAAAGATAATTTGTTTCAGTATTAATAATAAAATTGTAAGTATTTGGTGTGGTTTAATAATTTTAAATTATTTTTGCTACATTTAATTTTTTCTGGATGCTTAATATAGTTAAGACAGCAATAATACTGTCAAAAATTTGGTATAATATTGTGTGTGAATCGTAATGATGAGTAAGTTGATTAAGTGCAAGTTAAACTTTAAATTCCGCAATAATGACATCTATGAATAGTTTTTTTTACAAACATTGTATAATTGATAAAATCGAACTAGCTAAAACACTGAAAGCGACTCAGTTGATAGAGCCATTCCTTATAACACTATTTTACTAACCATATACTGTAAATATGGACAGGGCACTAAATGATTGATTAGACATTGGACAAATTTTGTTTTTTTTTTCAATAAATTAGTTCATCTTAACAAAAACAAAATATGTTTCAAATCTCCATTTAACATTATGCATAATTATCTCACGAAAGAATACAAAATATTTCCCAGATTATAATTACATTCGAATCTATTGTTGGTCTTTAACATTAACATAAATGTTTTTGAAATGAGTTTTCAAAATAATTTTAAGAGGTAATAAACATTTTAATTATAGTCAATTTATTGCCAATGATTCACATTTTGAATCTTTATCTGCAACATTCTTTCATTACTAATTGTTTGTTAACCCCTAATTATTTTATTTTGTTTTGTATAAATATCACTGTAATATTGTATTCTCTTCTTATCAGCTGTTAATGCTTGTTGTGACTAAAACCGGTCCTGACCATTTAAAATAAAAGTGAAATCAGTACAAATGAGTATTTTATTTTTTGAATTATAGTCCAAAATATTTATTTTTTTGAATGAAAGTAAAATAATTTAATATTTAAGAGTAATTGGTGCCCTATCTACCATTTACAACAGACAGTTAATGCAATATTATAAGGAATGCCTTTTTAACTAAGTAATAATCAAAATTTTATTAGGCTAGACTATGCTTATTTTTTTAAATATATTATCATTTAAAAAAAATTCGCATTCATAGAAGTCACTCTTTCAAAAATTGAAATATTTGCTCCTCCTGAAATGGTAAATATTGTGAAAGTTTAGTAGTATAATAGTGTAGCAGCTGAAGATTAATGTTTTTTTGAACGGACATGTACTACTTTTGTTATAAATAATGAATAATCATATTATTGTTTAAGACGGAGAATATGTACCGCCATGTCATCCACATCAAATAATACAAATTATCAGTAAGGTATCCATTTAACGGCACCCCAATGATTTCATTTTGTTATATTGGTGATTGAATAGATATTCTTAATAATCAGTATTTCTGATGGATATTTTTAAATATTAATAATATAACAATGGGTGTAGAATAGATACATCAAGGGTTTAATATCAAACTGATTTAAGATTGCACTCATGAATTAAGAAAATTTATTCAGTCAGTATTTAAATAATTGATAAAAAAAGAACTATAAATGAGTGATTTTGATTTATAATCATTGTTCTTTTTCAATTTGTATAGTGTAGATCAGTGTTTCCCAAACTTTTGACAGATGTGTACCCCTTCCGTAATTTTCGAAACAACGAGTACCTCTTGTCAAAAATTGCATATATATATAATAACAATCAAAATATATAATATAAGCTGCTTGTTGCATCAGGCGCAGCCAAAGCCTGGTGCAGCGAGTACCCCAACAAACTCTTCACGGACCATAGGGGGTACGCGTACCACACTTTGAGAAACACTGGTGTAGATCAACACCTTCAATAAATAAAACAATAACTCACCGGCGGCTATTTTACAGGAGAGTTAAATATATTTTTTTAATTATCTTGGCTATTAAGGGATTTCTTAATTTTTCTCTCTCTATTTAATGAAGGTGTCGAAATCAATGTAAAAATTACAGAAAAACTGATTAGAGATTGATTAATTTGATTATTTTTAAATATTCCATTTGATACTAAATCCTTGATTCCGAACCGGTGAACATAATATAAACATTTTTGGAACAATTAGGTAAACAGCTGTTTCACAAAATACTAAAGGAAGGTGGTTAGCGTTCTGCTATTACTCTGTACACAAAATGGAGTCAACAACTTATTAATATTACGACATAGAAAATAAAAACATTTAGCATATCCTGTCAACAAACACTTCATGCAACATCGACATGTTGGGTCTGCCTTTTATCACTCTAAAAATCACCAAGCGTTGCGAACACTTTGCAGTTTACATCACATTACGATCAAAGCAATTTTAGGTAGGAGAGATCATTTTGTGAACAAATTAAATATTGGTGTATGTTTAAAACATAGTTTTAATTATGCTAGTCATAGTATGAATGATTTAGAATTGGATTTCATTTTATCAAATATAAATTGATCACTTCTCCATGTCTCGGAAATTGAAATAATATTGAGATTCTTTTTTTTTCACAACACATTTTTCCGTACCTGCACGTCCAAGTATCTCGTCATCTATTATCTATCGCCATTCTCATATTTTTATTGAATTTTTGTTATTTCTTCAGATATAGGTACTAGACACAGTGATTTTTGGCGGTCACATTATTTTTATTATGTGTTGCAAATGAATTTTAGGATTTTTAAAAAAGGTTAACATTTGTAAGCAAATTTGTAAAAAAAATGATCGATTCCCTTCCTGAAATCGATGTGTCTAGAGTGTCACATGTACACAGATGACGGCAAAAAATGATCTAGACACAAAAACGCCGTAATATCTTCTAGAAACTTATTTTAAAGTAATAAAGAATTTCCTGAAATAATAAATAATATTCTTCCCAGATTGATCCGTATCTAAAATAATGTTTTTTATATTTTTGTGTGTAGCAATATATCAAAATGTAGCAAAAAAAACCTAATCTAGTAAAAATTCACTCACTCCTCAAAGGGACAACAAACAGCCAACATTACTAGGAAGATGAGAGAGAATTTTGAAAAAAACCATCACTACAATGATCTTTCAAAGAAAATATTAGTTTGAAGAGCATGAAACTATCATTGTGAGACTCCCCTTTGTCAAAAATAATAACAGTCAGGAAAAATATATATAACGAAAGTTATCGCTCATGGAGTTCCACATTAGAGCATCGAGGCGGTATTGTTTATCTTGAGAAATAGTTTGCTTGTTTTGACTTCACAAATTATGAGAATTGCTCTTGTCCACCTATTTAGGTCCACTATCCTTGAATAGTTAACACTTCTGTATGTTGAATATATATAAATCTACCTAGGTCTCACAAGTTATTATATGTTACTACCCCTACTCTATCTAATATGGTTAGCTTGTTAAAATGCGCAGTTGATATGAAAATGATTTTTAAAAAAGTGTTAAAAAAACATTGTTGTTAATCCGGCGGCATACAGATTTTGATTTGATGAAATGAAATCCAATTAAATTTTGATTTATGAATATAATTCATTGTAATTCAAATTATTAAATTGTTTTAATGTGTTGTGATAATCAATGATAATGTGTTTTTGGCATAAATGGATAGTTTTCGTGAAAAATATGCTTGTTTTTTTTGTCCGATGCAGTCCTAAAAAGCCAGCATTAGTGTCGTCTCAGCCAAGTTGTTTGAAAACTCCGTCAACCTACACCCATTTTGCAATGTAGTATTATGGATATGATTAAAGAGATTATTTCACCATTTATCTGAGCAAACTTTTCAATAACCAAGTACGAAACAACGTCTAACCAATGTGTTGTTAAAATTCAATCTACTATTCACAACAGCTGTTTATTTAATAGGAAAATATCAAAACGATTTAAGCTTTGCTTTTAAGAATACTGTTGGTAAAATGAATGGTATACAGTGGCGGATTATCTCATAAGCGCAAGAGGCGCGCGCTTGGGGCCTGAAAATCTTGGGGGCCTCAAATATAGCATATATTATATAAACTTTACATTTTAATTTTAATTTCAGTTTTCAATATTAATTATTATTCTACGAAGAGGTTTGCAGCACTTTTATATTATTCGAAAAGCAGGGCCTCCAAAATTTATTGCGCCTGGGGCCTCCAAAGTGCTTAATCTGCCACTGATGGTATAATTTACTTTAGAATAATAAACCAAAATAATTTCAACACATAAAAATAACGTCTATAATGACCAACATATTCATATTTGAAATTCTGTATTTGTTGCAATTGCTATTGTAAATAGTACATACTACATACACTCCTGTTGATATTATGTGTGAAATCAGTTGAGACGTAAAACCAAAAAACGATATGTCCACTTTGGATTGTTAGGGTAATAAATAATGTGTTTCATGCTCAAATTATAAGTATCCTAATAGTTCATTTTTCCCATTGAATTACATGTCCAATTAAGAACAGGATGCCTTTTTAATTAGCTGTGTATTTCACTAAATATAAGCAAAATAAATATGTGCCATATCAATCAGCATTTGATTGTAACTATTAAAGTTATTGGATTCTGCATATCATTTAAATTTAAAGTTTAAATTTATTTTTCCGTACAATTTTATCTGGTTTTGCAAGTTATTTATAAAATGTGAAATACATATTACATGCATGTATTTTTTGTATGATTTTGAAAAAAAAGTAGACTTATCGATTTTTGATTTAGGATGCATTTTTTTTGAGTAATCAAATTGTTTTTGGTAGAACATACAACATGCATGAACATGTTTTTTGGTGCTCCTAAATATTTCGTGTTGAAATTGGACAGCTGTTATGTAAGTTATTATATTTTGTTTTTTACATAGGTGATTGAAAAGTTTACCATAGATAATAAAGCGGTAAGATTAGGACAACAGCGATCGAATTGGTTTCGCTTTGGCCAGGGATAATTACAACAGCGAAAAAATATTTTATTATGTTGAATATAAATAGCTTCGGAATGAAGGCGGTCAGTGCTGTAGAGAGGAGACCGAGGTTACCTTCGCCATATTCCTTGAACCGTTGGGGCATGAAGGGATATCGCACTGTGGGGCTTATTGAGTACAGCTGGCCTGTGGAACATTTGCCAAATATAATGGGGGATTTTTGGGACAATCGATTCGGGGCAAGTTTTGTATTAAAATATTACTAACTAAAAAAATAAAAACTCTTTTTAATATAACTTTTCTCCAGAGGCGTCATTTCAATCAGGCAAATGTTGCCAGCTTGTTAATTTTGTATTTCGTCTATATGTGCGAGCCAATGCATCAAGGGTTAAAGGTATGTTTATTTAAACTCAAGGGGGGCAAATGACGTCCCTGCTTTTGTCAAGAAAATTGTCAATCGCGAAATTTCAAAAATATGGTTTTAGTTAGCTATGCTGATTTTTTTTATATTATCAAACTGATAGTAAATTTAAATCGCAAAAAAAACTTTTTATTTGGCTGTATTGATAACATTAAAATACAACACCTAAGCAAATCAACAACAATTTTTTTTACTGTAAAACCAAAGCATTTCTTCCTGAAATATTTTTAAAACAAATTATAAATTTATTGTGAAGGAAAAAAAGCATTACCTGAAAAAAACAATTAATAACATTTATGGCATGATTGGGTATTTTCTAAATTTTCGAATGAATAATTTGCTAAAAAATATTATTTAATTATTTTTTGTTTTTCTATCTTACCTTGCCAATACCAACTTCCAGGAGCGCCAATGAAGAGTCTGCGGCCATCCTAAAATAAAACAATAAATCGAATAAGATTACAATTTCGTAGCTAAAAAATAGCAAAAGGAAATGATAGTTACACAACCAGTGGAATATCAAAGTTATCAATCAACAGGTTGTAAACTCTTTCTTATCTTGGATCGCGAGGGCGCGGCTCTGACAGAAAAATACAGAAATATTACCATTCATTTCGAAAATTTTGATATTTGTTTTAAGACATATAATATGTGAACATTCTATAAAAAAACTGATCCTTTCAATTATAAGTTTATAAACCGTCAAGCCACCCTTAATATATCGATTGTCTTGTGCAGGGGTCGACAAACCGCAGTAGATCTTTGCCGCTCTTTGCGCAGACGTTTGCTGGTCTTCAGACATCAACTTTTGAACTTACCACGTTTTTAACCCTACAAATTCATATATTTATGGCTCTCTTACTCCTTTGCTATCCTATATCATTGAAAACTTGACTCTTCTCACTCGAAAGGCAAATTGTTTTTTTTATAGCTGCATAAAAAATCGGCACAGGCCTTCAGACCATCGCTTTGAAAACAATGATTTAGTGCACAAAAATAAAAAAATAAATGACAAACGAAAACACGTTTCCATTATCGTTTTAGATAAAAGGTACATTTATAAAATTCCCGTAAAATCGCTTCATCATATTTCTTCTTCTTTGACTATATTCGTTCCCTATGTGGAGCAAATGGCTGCCGCGCGGCACCTCTACGATTCCCTGTCTCCCGCCAATTGCTTTGTTTCCTTCTACGACATGCCAGCATCTCTCATTTCCGCCGAGTACATTCTATGGATTGTACCCGATGGTCGATAGAAAACGCAATAAGGATTTAAGTATCCGCAGCACGTGATTCAGTTAGTCCCAACGTCTCTCTTTAACCACGGTCTTCTACGCTCCCTAATCTCGTATCATCACACTACCATATTCTTTATAATATCATCACAATATCCTTTATAAAAAATGAATACAATTTAATTGAAATTAATTTTAATCGGTATAGGTAAAAATGGAATAAAAAATGGGTCTACTTAAATGCTAATTATAAAATTGATCAACGACTCTCATTGAAGAGGGGACTAATTTAAAAACGAACCTTCCACTGATTGATTTATAAGCAATTAAAATAATGCATCGTCAAAGTCATCAAGACCTTTTTAATTCTGATATAACTCCAAACATTTCACAATCAATCAGTGACTTATATCCGATGACTTGTAGAAAATCACGAAAGTAAGTTTAAATTCTTGGATCAATCCGTATAGGGCCTAGGCCCAACAGGTTGATGGGTTAGTCCCTTTGAGTGTATCACGGTTGTGTTACAATCAACATCGATTATGAGTAGTTGTTGGGCTGAGTTTGATTAGGGTTGCCACTCAATAAAGAATTTAAGTATATTTATACAAGTTAGAATTTTATGAGTGTCTGTAAACTCTAAGCCAGTATATTATATAGCTATGCCAAATTAACTTTAAACATAGTTATGACGATGGCGTCAAGCAGTACCGTAGCTAGAAATTTGGGGCCCTCATGTAAACGTCACACAAGCCCACCCCCACGCATTTTTTTACATTGAGTACATCCGGATTTTTCGCGGTATTTCGCGATCTTTTTAGACGGCACTGTTCTTTCTTTTACGCGACTTACTTACATATTGATACGCGATTTTTTTCCTCAAAAAAAAATATAGAGAATTAAAGCCACGGGAAATGCAGAAATCAAATGCCAATTCAGTCAATTTATATTTCACTTTAAATGTGTTCGTTCACTTATTGATAGAAAGACATTATTCAAAAAAATAAGACACTTTTTGTACATATATATTATGTATTATACATAGATCAGGACCGGTTTTTATTATCATAAGAATTATGAACTAATAAATATATATATATTGATCAGTAGATAATTATTGCAATGGGCTAAACTATTCCTAATCTTGGTTAAAAAAAATAGAATTGTTATTTAAGAAAATCAAGCACATTAACGAATTACAGTTTTATCAAAAGATCAGGAGCGGTTTCACTCGAGCATTTTTTTACTTATTTCATTAGAAATTTAATTCCTTTTTTTCACGAATTTGCATCATATAATTATTTAAAGACACATGAGTGTTCAAATGTTTTTTTATTAAATAAAAAATGTTATTTAAGCATGTCTTCGAAAGCGAATAATTGAATTGTTATCGAAAATTAATCCTAGCTTTTGTTTTGGCGTTATTTCTTCTTAAAAATTGACAGATTTTATATTTTTATTGATATTTTTATACTTTTAACGTTCAACCATTTCAAAATTAAACGATTGGTAAATTGTTGACAGCCCTGCCGGGATTCGTGCGGATGAGTAAGCACGTTCTACAAATCACTACAGGCTGAGCTTAAACCTCTGTCGGTATTTAAAAGCTAGCTATCCATGATGCGCGTATCAAAATAACAAAGCTTTGTTGCTTTTTAAATTTGAATTATTTTCATATGACAACAAATGCCGCCATTCCTTAATGTAACCTTAGCTACAATATCGGTATAGTGCATTTCCGAACGTCAATGAATTATTCTATATTCGATTTTCAAAATGATACGTCATTGACATTATGATTGATTTTCAATTTATCGGTTAAGTCAAGTTTATATATCGTCATATTATTTAATACAAGGAAATAGTAAATACATGATGGGGTCAGTAGACATTCTACAAGAAATCTACAATACTTAATTAATTATAATAATTCATACCATTCATAAAAAACCTGGTTGTTGGGAATTGGCAAGTAAGAATATCTTAACATAAGAATATTGTTTCTTGATAAGTAAGGCGAAAAAATATACAAAGTATTTTGAAAGCTAGTTATATGTGTACTGCCAGTGACGTTCCTAAGCTATGTACCGCCCCTAGACAGAGTTTAAAATAGCGCCCTTACTATTTTTTGAAATATTTTTTATGAAGTTACATTACACATGAAAAGCTATACGTAAGTGTTTTTTTTAAGAATTGTATATTATAAGTATTGTATAGCCACCGGTCATAATATAATTACTATTTTTTTTTATCAAAGCCATTAAGTGGTAACACCACTCTGAGATTTTCAAAAAAACATTTTTTTTGGCTAGATAAAATTTTTATACTTTTAAAAATATTTTAAACGCTAAACCATTTCAAAATTCATACTATTTCCGAAGTTATAGCAATTAGAAGTCAGATAATAGGCCTGAAATTGAGGTAGCGATCGGGCCGTTACGAGAACTCAGAGCCTTGACAAAGGATATTGTTCATTTAGTCAGTCCTTTATACATAACAAATTCCTTTGGGGAGTTTCGGAAGAAAAACATAATTCAGGTACGATCCAGGAATCGCAGATTGAAAGTAATTAAAAAAATATATCCGGTTTTAAGACGTTGACGTCGTACTGTTTTTCTTTTGCGTTTTTCTCGAAACTTCTCTTTTCAAACCGGTGTACAAGATATCTCACGATTAAATACACAACCTAGTCAATTACCTACCTGCGTGTCCCCACGGGACGTCCCTGTGTATTGAAATTTTATATTTAATTATAATACAATTGTCAGTCTTACAGGGCACTTATATAAAAACAATTGAACGTTTTGCATTTTATTTAGTCATAATATGTCAGCATAAAAACATCTTTTAAATTAGGTTCTCAAAAAACTCCAACGGAAGCATAATTTCTCAATCATCTCCATAATAATAATATGTACTTACTTATCATGATAAGTAAAGTGCTAGAGTCACGTTTTGTTGAAGGTTTCCTTGTGCATTTTCCTCTTTACTATGCTATGGAACATGAATGGAAAATTTTAATAGACATATAAAAAAATAAGTCATTACCTCCAATAATATTAATCAACAGTTTGTTTTGCGATTTATTTTGCTCTTATAACATTACACCTCCATTTTTATATTTATTCATCATAAGTGACAAACACTTAAAAACCCATACAAAAAATAGTTTTTTTGTCCATGTTTTTCTTTAATAGTAATGAAATTAGGTTTATCATCACGACATGTTTAATTTACGAACATTTCGCCATAAGTATAAGTGTTTCCCTACAAAACCCTTTTAAGGAGAACTATCTTAATTAATTATTATCTCCATGGACAAATTTCTCGAGTGTCTTTTATGTGAATTGCTATCAGGACACATTTATAGCTTTTTGATAACCCTTTTAAAAGGACCACAACTTTTTACATTTTTATTCGACATTTCAACATAGAAGACACATGTTTCAGATAAAAATAATCGTACCCGCCGGAAAGCGCAGTGCCTTGCGGTACACCCCTGGTAATGATTCGAAAACTTAGAGCAGTGGCTCTTAACCTTTTTGAAGTCACGATGCACTTTTGATAATGGGAAAAAGTGGCGGTGCACCAGAATCAAGAGATCGAAAAAAATAAGGGGACATAATTTTTTGTTGACTTTTTTTGACATTGAGAGCGGACACGGTTACAGTATATCAGCCCTTGAGAAGTGAAATGAGCCAAGTATCAAAATAGTAAAACCTTTCTATTGCGGTTTTAAGTACAATCTGACGTCTTTACTGAGCATTTTTGTGGATTACAATTATTATAATTTTGGGGATAAAACACTGCTGCAATGAAGTTTATTTGTTAAGATATATTCTTTATCACAGCTTAAAAGTATTCCAGTATTTTATTCCTAGAAGCCGAAACTTTTCCATCAGCTTTCTTCGTCCGTAAACCGCCACGACTCTTGCATATTTGTCAGCAAATGTATATATTCATACATAGAGTTCGGAATTCAGCTCTTAAAATAGTAATAATCTTTCAAGACTATATTAGTAGATATAACTGTCAGATTCAGCCTGGTCATACATACCCGCCATTCGACTTTCCCTTACCAGATGACATGTTAATAATGGAAGCAATAGCAAAGAACGTGATAAGAGCGCATATGTGGACAATCCGCAGTCTCAACGTCCAAATATAGAAAACAATGAATTTGATCTCAACATTGACTTACATTCAGTAGGAAACAAATGAATAATTCATAATTTTATTATGCTTTAAAGATCAGCCGGCTTCTGTGAGAAGATTTAGTATTATTCCGCAATGGCGCCACTGTGCATTTCGAAGAGTTTAAATATTTTCGAAATAAATTTTAATTCTCCATAGAAGAACTACAATGAAAGTAAGTTAGATGATAGACACAACACACCTATCGCCGTTTTGTGATTAGGATGTTTGTAGGTATTCAATACGCACAGTTCTATTCTTGCTAATTTAATAATCTAATTCAAATTCTTTTTACACGATTTCGAAATAGCATTTGCCAATGTGGATATCGTTAATTTCTTAAGACGTCCACAAAATATGTACAAGATGGATTCATCGTCACTTTTTCACTTCGGACGTGACAAAGGGAAGGTATGTCACCCACAAAATTATTTAACAAAACAAATAAAAAAAAATCTTTTAATTAATTATTGTGTTATTTAAGAATATGTGTGTTCTTAAAACGGGATGAAAATTCATTATTCTTCAAATGCACTCCTGAGTTTTTTTTTGTAAATACATTCACAAAACTTTACATACATAAATGTGATCAAAATTGTTTTTTTTTAAGATCTGGTATTCGGGCGCCACTATATCGTTCAATGGCGAATACACCCTTGGCTTCAATTAGGTTGAGATCCTCCTTTTTAATTTGTAAAAAGAAGTCCTCTTCATTTATTTGTCAAATAATGGTAAAACGGTCAAATGATTGAATTTTTTTTGTAGAACTCTTGATAAAAAATACAGGTATTACCAAATTTGAATCGTTCATTCACACAAGTTATGTCACTAACGACTCGGGTTTCGCCTTTCGGCATCTTCAGGCGTTCAAGTGCACGGATGAACTTGAACTGACGCTTAGTAAATAAATGTATCGTGTTTAAATAAGAAATAAATGGATCACTAAGTTAAAAGCCATTGCTGGCGAAAAGGATTATGGAATGCCTACAGATTTAAATAGTGGATAATTTTAATAATTATATTTATTTTTGTTTCTCGGAGAAATTTTTGTACATAATTTGAACGATTCAAATTTAATATTGAAATTCCACCAAGCACCTGCAGTCGAAATCTTAAATTATAGAGGTATTTTCAGTTGAATTTATCGTAGGTGACCTCTCTCGAACTAAATTTCTTTTTCATTCGATTAAAAATTAGTATAATTTATTTATCAGAGGTTTTAAACATTTTAATTATAGTCACTTATTCATATATGTATTGTATCTTTATCTATAAATTCATATTTATATTTCCAATGGTTGGATACACCTCTCTTAGTTTTGCTTCGTGGTATAAATAGTCCTCTATCAACGTATATTCTCATCAGTTGAAAATGCTCGCGATGAGCGAAACCCGGTAAATAAAGGTGGGAAAAAGTACAAAAGAGTGTTTTATTTTTTGAATAACACAAGGTACATAAAACCAAGAATTAGCAGGATATTTAAAATGGGACTGTTAACAGAAAAAATATCCAGGAAACAAAATTCTTTCTTGGGCTGTTTTAAATTTACTTTGCCTGTGAATACATCATGGCCAATACTTAAACCTCCGCAAACCGCGTTGCCCAATTTGGAGTCAGACGTGACAATAGACCGAAAAGGGAACAAGTCCCGCGATAAACTCACAACTTACAAATGACAAAGGTTAGGGACCATATCGGGAAAATGCATTGTAAGTACTTCCAAAGATACAATGTCTTTAGGAAAATCCTTAAATTACATGCTCAATTTAACGAAAAATTAAAGAATAAATATATATATTTGAATTTGAATCGTTCAAATTGTGTACATACTAAGTTAGTGACAAAACTTGTGTGAATGTACATAATTTGAACGATTCAAATTTAATATTGAAATTCCACCAAACACCTTCAGTCGAAATCTTAAATTATATTTATTGTCCAACCCTAATGAGAAGCATGTGGAGCATCTGGACTACCAAAAAGGTTTATCCCAACAGAAGTGTTTCAACGAGAACTGCTTGTCACGCAGTTGATCAACCTTCCTCTTTTAAAGACAGTACTATTATAGAGAGATATGATTAGCAGATGACTAGTGGGTTATCTTATCTTATCGTTCCGCCCTGTTTTTATAGTAGGATGGGTGGGAGGCAACTTTAGACGTCATATTATGGATCCATGCATACGAACAGAAATCCTGGAAATCGAGCCCGTTAGTCCCGTAACCAAAGCCGACGGCGTGGAACATTCGACCACGGACCAGTCAAATAAGTATCACTACCGCATATTCACAATCCCGACTATATGGTGACCATGATTATAAGGCGATCGTACTTTTTTAAATCAGCTTTTTGGAAAACAAAATTGCAACAATATATATAAAACAAATTAAAGACGTGAAAAAAATCCAACCACAGCTAACAAGTCACATAATATGGTTACAGCATCCTCAGCATCATCATTATCTTCAGTGATATTATCGTCTTCGAAACCATCAACCATAATATCCTACAAAATATCATCCTCAGACTGTCCATTTTATTAGAGGTACAACACTTTATAAATCCATTGATGATGACCTCAATTTAGTGAACTTATTGTGACCTATTTTGATTGAAAGTCGAATATAAGGCGACTCACCTATTTCATGCCGCTTTATTTATATATTATCTCACCAAGCCCTTCGGAACTTTCGTTATTAAAGGGTTTTTTAATCATATATTATAGAACCAACCGAATATAAGTAACCAACTATTTTCCCCGAAAATCCTAATTACGGATCTAACATTTTTCAACAGGTTTTTATTCAAATTTTAATGACGACAAATTTACATATTTACTTACGTTACAAAATTACTGTAAGCAATTACATGTAAGGCAATTAATTGTAAAGTTATTTGGTTTAATATTGTGGTGGTTAGTATTAATACCCAGTGGTAGGACATAACTTCACTCGGAGCTGGAGACAGAACAAAACGTTTAGCATATTCAAATTTGCCTGATTGAATAAGTAATAAAATGTCGATTTCCGTAACAGTCTTTGCGCCTATCTCACGGTGCGCCATTTGGTAAGGTAAATCTTTAGCAGGAAAGTGTTTATGTACAATATCTGTACCTAAATAAACACCAGACTTGGTAGTGTAATGGTTATAGGAACCAGATTTTATTGAAAGGGATCGATTTACCAATATAGTCTGGAGAACAATAGTTTTATTTTAATAAAATTATTGAGAAATTAACACATAAATCCAGAAACATTTTTAATGCAAATGAGAGTATTATATTGGTTCATATAATAAAAAATCAACATAGCTTCGGCAATGCATTCATTTTAGCGATTTTGATAATGAGATAAATATCTACAGACATAGTTTGACATATTAAAAAACATGAGGAGGGGATGAAGGGATTTCCAATGATAAGCTATGTTGTATTCAACATGATTTTCTGGGAAACATTAAATATTACTCATCCATTATCTTTTTTTTTCTTCAGTCCGTGGTCAACGCGTGGCATCGGATGGCTCAGCTCACGGGTTCAAATCCTAGTACGGACGGTTTTAATAATTGTTTTTTTTAATTGGTTACTGAATCTTTAAAATTTTCTCTCATCAGATCCAAAACAACGAAGCGTAGCGAGAGCGATTAGAACGTTATGCGGCAGCAAACATGGCTTAAGGAAAGTATGTGGGGGAAGCCCGGCTTAAAATGACAATCTTAGTTACATTTAATATGATATCTAACGATCGATTTTGTGTTCCTTATAATTATAATTCTTCTAAGATATGTATAAACTTTTTTTTATTATCTATGCTTAGTTAATGCACTATTATACAACACAGCTCAAAGTGGTATCCAATAAATACACAGTCGTAATACTAATGCCCAGGTGATAAAAGAATTTGTATTATTAGAAAATAGCGTTTAAAGCTCGGTCTCTAAGTAAGAATAAATAAAAAAAAATGTTTAATTTATTCCTGTTAACAAAAATAATACACCAAAAGGTGTTTTAATATTCAATTTATGTTTGTGTCAATGTGTAATTGATGAAACTTCGTACAATGTAAGTACTACAGCAGTGAATTTTGAATAAGCGCGATGATTTGAAACAAGTATACAAATTCGAAATGACATTTCGTTTTGCGGCCATATTTTTTTTTTGCATCGATTAACGTCAACGGCGTGTCTACGGATTGTAATTTCCTCGCCATTACTGGTTTTCCGAACCTCGAGCCTTCGCCTCTCCCATAATGGTATTATTCTGTAACATGTATAGGTCGGTACAAAATCGACAAGCCTTTGTGTACTTTGTGGAAGATAAAGCAAAATGCTGTCATCAATCAAAACGCCAATGACGTTTGGACAATATTGACGAATGTTTTGTATTCTTACAGTAGCGGTCGATGCGTTCTCTGAGAAGTGGAGTATTTATTGATTAATTCAAACCTTTAATAAAACTAGTAGTTCGTGGTCGAGTTGTCAAATACCAATACGTACAGTGGCATAAATTGATTTATCATACGAATTATAGATTTCTGTTCGAACGTAGAGATGTTTGTGATTTTTCAAATTCTCTACCCTCATTTGGATCCTAAAAAAGTAGTTATAGCAAGAGCGGTTAGCACACCACTAATCCTGCCCTTGTCTTATCCTTTCCACACTATATTCGAAAAGAGTGTCGTAGAGCAACTGAGTAACCTCGTAAAAAACTTATGTTAAGATTAGTTCCATCAGGAGTCTTTATGTTCCACAGCATGAGCGGACATGCTTAGTATTAAAATAATGTTTGAAACTTTACGAACAATTATAATTCTTACAAATTATCAATTGAATAACATTATACATATGTATGAAATATAATAAAAGCACAAACAATTATATTATAGTACGTGTTTTCCGTAGCTTTGTCCGCTTCCAATGTGAAGATATGGGTTCCCAATGAAAATAAGCTCAACAGAGGTCATTCTACGAGAACTGCAAGTTAGGATATAGGGCTTAAGACTGGCGATAATATATATATATATATTTTAGTTTTTAAAATGGGATAGACGTGTTGATGGGACATCACATCACAGACATCCATGTCTTCCAATTTATGAAACTGTCTGTACTGGGACTCGAATCCGTGAACACTACAATCGAAACGATATTGACATTAACCCCTCAGACAATATAGTGCGTATTCGAGCGGTTTCGCTCGTAAGTTTCAACTAACTTTCATTACACGTCGCTTAACCACTCGGCGAAACTGTGTGATGTGCAATTATATCATGAAATATAAACGACATAACATTAATTATTTTGAAACAATTAACTGGGCTGAATCACCACAAACAGTAATTTATAGCACTTATAAATATTTCTCCACCGTACGGCACTGGTTATTCTCAATCATGACATTTTGCTAAGTTGTCAAAAATAAAAACGACAAAGCGCCGACCTCTGCCATTGTCTAGTTTATGTTTTATTCGTTTTTTGACATACGGTTGACGAATGACAACTGAGCGAGCGAAGCTACGTCTATTTTTTATTGAATGTACTTCCTTATGCAATCTTTTGACGCATCGCTATGTTCAGAACATTATAAGAATTTTATTATCATCTTACATAATCATAAACCTAACCTTTTCGGCCATGTACTTGCGGCACCTCTAAAGTTACACTTCATACATAGTATTCCAGCATCCCTAAGTTCCACCAAGACCACTCACGCATCCTTGTTCGAAAATAGATATCTCTACGACATCTGACGTAACAGGGCGCTGATGGTCTGTTTCATACTCTCCGAATTACTCACGAAGTCAAACCACTTCACCCTCAATATCTGACAAAAGCATAATTTGATAATATGTAGACGTTAAAACGATAGCAGTCGATATAAAACGAACATTATATGTTTCTTCACATCACATTAAAATTGTGTGGACTCTCATAAGTTTTTTTACTAACGATCCGGGTTTCGTCTTTCTGCATCTTCGGCTATCAAGTGCACAGATAAACTTGAGATAATATTTAGTAAGTAAAAAGTTTATATCGCTTATACATACAGTATAATATATGTCGTTTATGAAAGATGTGATCATTTCACTAGACTTTTTTTGCAGTACCTTAACATTGGTGTTCGATAGGCAGTTGAATACCTGGACGAGTTTATAAATAGTTCTTTTAAAAAATGGCATTATAAATTCTCAGTGGCAGCCGCGATCAGCGATTCCCCTCAACCCAACCCGATCTGTGTGTCCCCACGTGTCATTTGTCCGTGAGAAAACGCGTGCTATCAAGAAAGCCCTATTCGACCTGCCATGTCTATACACTCTGAGATCTTGATAATATTCGTCAGAAAATAAAACATTGAAATTTATTATGTTTTTAAAAATAATAAGGAAGTATTATAGTACTAAGCAAACAAGTCAGTGATTCTAATCCACCTGTTTATCACAATAGTTCGCCTCTTAGATTTTTTTATAAGACTATTTCTAGCCCCTGACCGGGCCTGACGTATGGGTTAGATGTCTCAAAGCTTTTATGACTCTCAGACGTTACACATTTTGGTGAGAATCATTTTGGGAAAAGAAATTCGGCTCATGACAACCATAAACTTTATAACCTCTACAATGGGTTATCGAGAGACACTGTCAGATTTGTCAAAACTCAACACCTGTGCTGGACTGAACATATATCACGCATAGATGGAAGAAGATTCCAAAAAGCCTCAAATTTTTCTACTCGTGAAAGAGGCATTATTTTAGGTAAGTAAGATTATAAAATACATATACATTTTTTTAATCTCTGCTGGCTTTTGTTTTCTATCGTAATCATTTTGTAATAAATCTTTCTCATAACTAGGATGTATTGATTTCTTTTTTACAGCCAATATCATCATAAAACGTAATAAACATTTTCTGTCAGTGTATGTAAGGTTATCTATCGTTGTAAGTTCGAATTCAGTGATTGTCCCTTATCTGTTGATCTTCGCCTGCCGTGCTGCCGCTTTGGACTACCGCCTTCGTCTTCTTTCGCCTACTCCGGCCCTGTCCAAGCGATGCTACGACAATTGCCTTGGCTATAATACCTTGTAAATATTAAACAGTTGACGAAGCACAGAGAATGTTAAAGTATACCTAGGATAAAATTATTTATATTTATTTGCTATTCCTTGATGAGACGTTACTGCAAATTCAAAATTCGGCGTCGTCGGCGCTTAATTTCAGGACAAGTTCCATGGCACTCAAAGAGCTAAAGGTGACTTAATAGAGTCTCGACTAATAGAGTTCTTCTTAATATTATTCCACTCTCTGCATACAAGTCATGAGATTGTTCCTTCGAAGGTACTCCAGGCAAATAACGTTTTTAAGCTACAATCCTAATGAAGGGTGTGGACTGTGGAGTGGATACAACTTTAAATAACGCACAGAATATTCAAATATTTTTTTATAAATGAGATTTCAGTACGACAAAGTAATTTCAATATCAGACTGAAAGACCATCCGGGAGGCATTACAAATAATGGATGATCTCGAACGTTTGTACGATTCTCACAACATTTGATTGATAAAATAAAAAAGCGACGATGGACCCGGCATGGGCATGTGCTGCATATGCCCCAAGAGATTCTGAACCCTATCTTTATCTTCTACCAACCGGACGGATCCCGACGTAGTGGAAGGCCACTGATACATAGGATGTACTCGGTTGAGTTGTGAGACGTTGGGAGAAAGCAAAGAGACTGGCGGGGATAGAGAATCTTAGAGGAACCTTGTAGGGGCCATATGCTCCGAATAGGGAGCGGCTATGAATAATAATAAAAAGAATAATTCTCATCTTCAGACCAGAATTTTTGAAACATTAATTTTTATCATACCTCAAAATTGCCAAAAGCGTCTAACTGCTTTAATCGCGGTGGGTGTCGATATAATTCCACAGTTTTGAAGCACAAGGATAAGAAATAAGAGGTAGGTAGGCTTCTGACACAACGTAAGTGAGCAGGTAGCGAGAGTTCACAGCGACAGAAGGCTGCAAAACTTCGCTCTAAAATTTTATTATAATGAATGGCTTTGTTATCTGATCCATAGTACATTCAATTTGTTCATACCAAGTACACAATATACTTATCAGGTTTTGAGTATATTCACCCATACCTCGATTTACACAAGAATCGTTTTACGCTGTTTCACTTCACAACGCGGTCAATAAAAATTCATTTTGTCTATGTGTATTAAAATCGTGTATATTTGACGTTTTACCTCGCGATAAGCAGTCAAACAATCTTGTTGATATCAGTGGTAATAATTATTCTGACAAATCAAATGAATTTTTTCAAAAATAATCCTGAAGTTCTACGATTATTCAGTAAATAGTTTTAAATACTGATCCGAATATCGATCTTGCTGTTAAATTTCAACGAGATTTAAAAATCATTTGTAGACAGTATAAAGAAATATATAAAGGTTTTAAAAAAAAGAAGGTAAAAATCAATAACAAAGGGTAAATGGTTAATCTAGAAAAATCTGTTCAGTTGTAACTAATCTCCCAAGTTATATGCCTCGATGAACGCGAATTTTTTTTTTTGAAATTTTATATTCTTATATGTATTATATACCTAGGTTAACGCGAATTCCATTTGCGCGATCATACTCAGAAACTATCTACCGCTCTTATCGGGTATATGTGTACTATCGTGATAAGTCACATACATATTTATTTCCTACTATACCAATCAACAAGTTTAATTATTCAAGTAACGATGAAACGCTTAACTAAAAATAAATCGAATAAAATAAATCAATACGTCATAAAATACGGCAAAAAAATCAACTCAATCACATGGTTATATTTAATTGCGTTATCTTATAGTTATTTTATGTAGTGATATTTAGTAATTGACAAAATGGAGGGACAATAAGTAAATGTCACTTCTAATCAAAGTATTTATTCATTTGAAAACAAGTTTTATTGAATCCCTAACGTTATCAAAACAGTTGAAGTCTTGATATTTTTTGACGGATAAATTATTTTTGTATACGGTTTAATTGAAAAATTAAAATTTTCAGACGATTACTCTAATTATTTTAAAAGATTTTCTAGATTTATTTATTTTCAGTTTTTGTTTCTATTAAACTGCAAACCATTCTAATATAAAACTTGTTTATATTATTTCACATTGTAACACGTGTTTCGTGTCTTTGAGAAGCATTTTCAGACTGTATTCTGTAAACAGTATTAATATGCTTTTGAAATATACAAAACACTTTGGTACAATTTGTGGAATAACAATTCATCTATCATTGCTATCAGATTAATTTAGTATCTCGAATCCATCGAAAAAATCATTCATATCATACCATTAAATCGCACCAAAGTTTTTCTCGTTTGCAATATAACAACCAGATAATATGTCTATTATTAAATCAATTGGTAGATTGCGAATTACTCACCGCGATTATTCAAGATGAAAAATTAGCGTCATATAAGCATTTAAGTGTCGTCCAATATGGCAACCAATAAAACTCAATAGCAAAAAAATGCATTCTCTTCATTGTATATACTCTCTTGTCATCGCATGGTGGTATTATCGGCCCAGTGGCGCTCCCCGTGGTGCCGACGGCAATGATATTTAAACAATATAATTTTTATCACCTATAATTATAAAATTACATGTAACAAATTGATTTTTTTGTATGTAAAGGATTTAAGTCAATTTATACCTAATAAATTTTACCTCAACATAAGTGTTTTTAAAAACACTACGTGTTACTAATCTTTTCCTAAAAGAATATGGAGAGCAGGATAGTGACAGGAGAGGATTAGTGGTCAGCTAATCGTTTTTAATACACCCTATTTTTATGATCGAATCGGTAGGAGGGAATTCAAGACATCACAGATATCCGTGCATTCGAACAGTAATCCATAAATTGATCCGTCTCAGAATCAGAACTCGATAAAATATTTCTACGTTAATATAGATTCATTAATGGCCACAAAAATATATGCGGAGAGTTTGGTTGTGCCGCTTTTAAATCAATATGGTGTCCGGTTAATATTGTAGATAAAATAGATTTTAAAAAAACTTTTCCCTATTATATTGAAGTTCCATAAAGCACCTTCAGTCTAAATTCTAAAAAGTTTCTCTAATAATTTAGTATGAAGTTTTATATGTTAACCCTTTTGGGATATGAGCGCGGGGGCGTCACTTGTATTCGGCTTAATGTAGAAGAGTGGCGACTGCGGAGGGGCATGAGAGGCCGCTTCGATTCCTTAAAAGGCGTCCTTTTTGTATGTCAGCCTGAAGAATTTGTACATTAGCAATTGCAACATGGCTATTATGTGCATACAAACATGCACACAGTGGTGGATCGGCAATGAAAAAATTATCTAAGCTCTTCGAATAAAATTTCAAAACTAATAAAGGTACACGAATTCAACAAGGCAATATTCAAGAATAGTAATTCTTACTTTTGCAAGAATGATTAACATAATAATAATTGCTATGTATTGAATTTATCGATGGAATACATATAACTAAATTATAATAATGTACACAAACAGCAATGTATTAGCTATTAATACAATCAATACTATGTCAGGAGTGGCGAACCTATAGTACACGTATCTGAGTCACCGGCGCAACCACTTCAAAGCGGAGTCACGAAATGCATGATGATCCGACGAAAGGGGGGCCCAAATGTCTATATATTTATAGATGAGGAGCTTGGTATCAAAATTCATAATATTCATTTTTGAGATAAGTATTCCTAAAAAATATAATTCTATCACTACATAATATATAAAAAATAATTAGGTGCTCAAATATACTTAAAACACTATTAATACTACTGCCAATGATCACTACCGTGGTCTAAGCATACATTTTGAATAGAAGAATAATATGATATGGTAAAAAAGAACAATTTATAATGTTTTTTTTTAAGTTTTGTGGGTTTTTGCGATTTTCTCAAAACTCATTTTTTAAAGAACGTGAGTTATGATACTAGGCTTCTCAAATGGGGGGGGGGGCTTGCGTGACGTTGGCATGGGCGATGAAAAATTTGCGTTTGTTGTATTTACTAACTAACTTGAAACAGACTCCGCCCCAAAGCGATGCAGTTTTTCATTTACCGCAGCGATCTGCTGAAGCCGAAGATGGGAAAACAATCGCTACGGCCACGTCACTTCGCATTCTCTCGGGATTAATTTTATTTCAAGAGTTGGCGCAATCATAAATGAATAAAATCTTAAAGTTTCCATCACTTGTTCCCTTTTATTAAAACAGTCACGACCAGTTCTGCTAAACAGCAATAAATATACAATTGTGCATTGTTAGTAATGCATAGTTGACTGCCGCGGTGTGGTTGCCTATATACAGTGGAGTAGGAAGGGGTCCTGTCGTCCGGGGCGATCCTTGAATTTGTTGCTTCCATTGTCCTCCAATTTTTTTTTTAAATCACTTCTACTATTATTTTACATAAGAACCATACAGGTGGCTTAATATTTTTATATATAAATATAATTTATCGAAAAATATTTCATTTATTTTTGAAAATGCCACCTCCAAAAATGTGCCGCCCGGGGCGGTCCGCCCCTGTAGCATCCCCTTGCTACGCCACTGCCTATATAACATCGAACTACTATTATTTCGACCATACAAGACGTGGGTTCAACCCTTAAGCCTCTGATGTATGGAAAAAATCATTAAGACGGGCGTCCTATGTTTTATGAATTAGCTACATACATGTTTGCTGTTATATAATACATATATTGTCACATAAATAAACGTGAAATATTTTTTCGCGTAATATAAGTAATTATAATAAATATAGCTCTGTCGTTTATATCCTTACTCTCTTTGAAAAGAGAGAGGTTGAGCAACTGAGTAACAAGGAATTCTCGTAGAAAAACTTCTGTTGAGATACCTCCATTAGGATGATATTGCGAGCGGACATGGATTTAAAAAAAATGATTTTCAACCAAAAATTGAAGGTTATCACCGCAAAAAGTTGTGGAACACAATCAGTGAAATATAAATTTTATTTTATATTAAAAATTAATTTCCAAAAACGTTGTTCCAACTTTTTCGTGGAACCACTGGATTAGGGCTTCCAAACCGGTTTAAACCGAAACCGGTTAACCGGTTTATCGCCTGTTTTGAAAAAAACCGAAAACCGGTTTATTTTCTTCGGTTAACCGCGTTTTATCAAAAATACTCTTTTCTTGTTTTTCATTGTTTTTTACAAAAGAAAAATGTTTTACAATGAATTTATTGCGTAATATAGGAAACAATTCACATAACACAACAAACATGCATATGAATTTTATAAAATAATCTACTTATGTCTCAAAGTTGTCCATGTTGTGTACAGAAATGACTTTTTCAAATAATTTAATATTTTTTCGTAATTATTCACAATTATTTATCAAAAGACGGAATGATTCTTACATGCACGTCACTCAATAACCTTTATTGTAAATTTGACAATTCATCCGTATAAATCTTGAAAAAACTATTGATAAGGATACCATATAACTATCAAGTACCATTTTCAAACGTATACAATTTAATTAGTGAGTAATAATCTACATCTCCTTACCCATTATTATTTTTTTATGTGCTTGTTAGTAGATATATTCTTCCTTTGCATGATTATTGGATTATAATTATTCTAAGTATACTTGATTTTGTCTTTACATCAACAATGTAAAAATCGCTGCTTTAAATATGATATAATTATTGTATCAACCTTTTATTCTCCATCATAATGCAATATGTGAAAACTAATACCCAAGAGTTAATTATAATGTCTTACCTAACGGGGGGTTCAAATTATTCCAAGAACTTTGTCCCGTGTCACTTTTACTGTATTGTTCAATTATATGGTTGCTTTTTTTACCTAAGTTCTCGTCCTTTCCTCAGTTGTAAAATTAGACGTTGCGTATTGTAAAGTGTCATTAAATTAATACCAGATGTGGCTAAAATGTTACCCTCAAGGTCGACATAGTTAGGTAAAATAATCAACAATAGGGTTTGTCCGTAGTTCGCTACGGACAAACCTAGTCGGAATGTGTGATGTTTGTTGTGTTAGTTTAATGCTAATACATTTACTTAAGTATTTTTCAATGCGGAAAAAATATATTCAAAGTATTATAATATATAAATTGCTTATACGCACTGATATGAGGTTATAGGAAATTAAGAAGTCATTGATATTTTTCAGGTAAATAGTACAATATCTATCTTAACTAGAACAATATAAAAAATATATTCAAATACAGCTTTGCTTGGTTCCTATTTTTTATTAATACAATTTTTTAATTCAAATTTGTAGTTTCGTGTAATATAACATTTTCGATGCATTATTTTATTTCGAATTATTTTCTTGAGCAATAGATAAACAAACACTATGAACTATGATTTTTTAATATACTAGTATGTAAGTAATTTTGTACGTAATACGCAAATGAAAATTGTAGTATCGTATAATACCTATATGTATAAAAAAATAATTGTTCATAAAATAACATATACCCAATAAATAATTGATGTTATCATAAAATATAATTATTATTGTGCTTGTTAATCTCAATTATAATTTAAGTATTATAGTCTGCACATGATGAACATGATAACGCCGAGTCCATGGGCGAGTAGTCAACGTCATTTCTTTGGGTTGCGGACCAAACGAGCTTTAATCCCAGTACGGACGGATTTTTGCAATGCCTAATATTTTATTCCACTATCCCTTAAATTACTATGACGTAGTGAGAGTGATCAGCCACCCACTAGTCGTGTGCTAGCCATAACTTTTAATCTCTTCTCTATTCGAAAGAGGGGGTTGATCAACTGAGTAAAAAGCAGTTCTCGTTAAAAAATAATTGTTTGAGTCTATATGCTTCAAAGTGGGAGTGGAGACATAATATAAGTTAATATTTTTGTATTCTACTAAATTTTTGTCTAAGCATTGGATGTCCTGTCTAGTCGATATGCTTAAAAAATAAATGCATTTATTTAAAGATCTTTCTTTTGGTGAGTTTTATTATCAAGCTCTATTTTTTATTTGACATATTTTATCATAAAATATTTTTCCACATTTAATTGACATTGTTTTATATATATATAAATATATAAAATGCCTTCTGTGTTCTATCTATAAGATAAATATCGATTTTTCATTAACATTGGAACAATTATGACAAATATTTAAAATTTTCCACAAAATTATTTTTTTTTGCATACCTACCTAATCAAAATACGTTATATTTCGGTTTAAACCGGTTAACCGGTTTTATTTCCAGAAAAAAACCGAAAACCGGTTAGTTGGAAAGTCCGGTTAATTGGAAGCCCTACACTGGATAGATAGATACGCGGTGCATTGCAACTGGATCCAATACAAAAATCAATATTCATATTTTTAATTAATGTTGTATTTCAAAACATGCGTGTCGTAGTACGTGTTCCTTGACTCCCACTCACAAATAAATGCATACTACATAAAGCGATGCATGTCACGACATCTTCCGGAAGCTCGTAGCTTCGACTGACTATCGACTACCTCACAAATAAAACAATGTATTATTTAAGCTGTCTAATGATAATCTAGCTGCGTGACACACGTGGAGCTTAAACAGTTAATTCACGAATTCATCTGAGCAAGCAGAAGACACGCATGTGATTTGATCAGGCATAACTTAACTGTTTTGAAAATAAAATGAACTCTACATAAACCCTTTAACTCTGCGGATGTCCGATACAGACGTTCACACCAGACATGGCATCCTATCTCGAACTCTTCTTGTAATCATTTAACATAATTTCATTTTTTTTACATATTACGTATTTTAGTACAAAAAAATAACTGGCATTACAGCTTATGTTCCAGGCGACATTTTTTTTCCCAAGCCGCAGTTGCTTGAGATTAATTCGAGCGGAAAGGATATCACAAACAATTGTGTCCAAGACCTAAAATTAAAATTGTTTTTATACCGCCCTAAAAAAGAAATAATTGCAACTGAATTGTGTAAAAAAATATTTAAAAAAATCTCTGTAAAATATGATAAGGAGTGAGACCACAATTCTTTATTTTGTACGCAGATATTATACAAAAATATGTATATAAACAAACTGAGGTACACTGTTGCAAAAAGTTTTATTAATAAAATATATGGTAGTAAATTGTGAACGATTAAACATAAATACAGTAACCAAACTTACACGAGAGTATGTGTGTTCATAAAAAAAACACATTTTTTCATACTCATTTCACAACTTTTAAGAACGATCAGAATCGGTTTCGGTCATATCAACAGAAATGGATAATAATCCGCGATGCGTCAGTCAGTTGATATCGCTAGCGATGAGCGAAATACGACTCAATAACCACACTATATTTTAAGAGTTAGGAGTATAAAAATACAGCTTATTTCATCAACACGTGCAATTGTGAAATTAGTACAAAAAATGCGTTAATTTTTGTATTAATATGATATATTTCCATATAGAATAGGCGAAAAAGCAAACACTTCTAAAGTATGCCGTTTGTTGTATGTTTTACTGAAAAGTTTTTGATTTTTTTTATTTATTATCAGGGTTGTCACAAAAAAAAACATTTAAGTACGTCGCCTAAAAATAGTAAGCGTATACATAATTCAATCACGCTCTACCAGATAACGATCCAAAGGATGTTAACCAGTCAATCTTGCTGTACGCATCGTCCATTAAAAAACTTTCAATCTTCAATGTTATTTAAACATCATGTATTTAAAAACATGGTTTACAAAAATAATACAAAATATAACTTTTTACATCATGACATCAGTGATCAATTAAACGGCGGTGATATAGTGGCGGAACATGTTTTGTGACCGGGCAAAAAAATGAAAACAATAATTAAGAGTCATCTCGAATTTCATCTCAAGACACAGGTAGATATTGCATTTTTTAATTGACTTCCGTTCGTCCTTTAGATACAACCTTTTTTTAACGGTAGACAACAAATTGAATATTTTGAAATTGAATAAGTTTTTTTTATTAGGTTACAGTGTTACTCAACAGTCATAGAAATTAATATAAAATTTAAAGTTTCAATGATAATATGTTTTTGAATGCCGTGAACACAATAATAAGATTGTGTTACATATATATATTTTAATTTACTATTCTGGACCGTTATTTTATCGTACAACATATTTGTAAATATTAAAAAAAAATGATGGTTTCTTGATTCGTTATGGTCGATCGGGGAACAAAAGTAAACGTAATGAAAACTAAATCTTGTTGGAGTGTTTTTATTTTATAAAAACCCCACGTCTGGTTGTTTCAATAAATCTGAGCATATTAAAATATTTTTTATTATAAATATAAAAATTAATAAATTAACAGTTTTACAGTTAGAGGATCATAAAAAAATATCTGTAGGAATCAATCTGGGATGTTTTTAACGCGTAAGTCAAATGATTGATGTTTAAAAATAGGGGGCGAGTTAGGATGTCTGGAATATCGTTTGTTTGAGGTGTGGATTTGATGATAAAATATGAAGAAAAACAATGACTGCCCCTACGTGTTGAAAATTATCATTATCAAGAAATGTTCAGCGTCGCGCTACAGTGGACATTTTGAAATAATAATATTTCCTTTTTTACACGTTGATTTGTTTAAAGATCTATATAAATATATTTCACTTGTAAGTATGGAACTCTTGCTCTGTCTAAGATTCGTTATCAATATTGGCGATTTTGAGTTAGATACAAACGGTTGTAGAAATAAAACAGAGTATTAGGTTTACTGACATTGGGAGACATCGAATACAAAAATAGTTCAATAGCCTGAATACTGAAAAGATTTGATTAATGATCGATTACCTGAGTGAGAATACTAAATTGTCTCTTCCGTGAGGAATTCGTAGTTAATATTGAAAGTATTCAAAATAAACATGGATCACACGAGCATAAAAAAATAAGTATATTGACTTAAGCTCGGTTTTAGTAATGCTATAATCATATTTAGAAGTGAAACAAAAACATACCTCGTACATATAACCGTTAACAAGATACGGTTGGGTATATCTACAAATTAAATTATGTTATAACCATAATGGTTAATCACTTGCTGTACCTTAGTAGACTTAAAACAATGTTTTTTGTGGATAGACCCTTGTGATCATTCCTAAGAACACGAATTGAAAGAGAAAAATGTCTTTACAATGTGTAAAAAAAAATGTTCCGTTATTTTCTACATATCGTTACAATGAAAAAAAAACACTCTTCTTACAACATGTTTTCTTATTAATATCTTGTCTGTGATTCAGCTTGTAATCCAATTAGTTTTTAATGAATGAAAGATGTTCATCATAATTTTATAAACCTCACCCATATAAAAATATGTAACGCCACTGAAAATTAGGGTGTTTTTTACACGTGTCTAAAATCATCAATTGATGCATGCGTTATCTCACACGTGCTGGCGATGGTGCACTACCTACGTCCTACACAACAGCAGAATAAATAAAAAATAAATGTTTCACCGAAATGGGAAAAGCAGAAGTATTACTTTTTAGCTAAAGTGGAATGTTTTTTTAACATAAGATATATCCAACAGTTTGGGCGCATAGTTGAACGATACTATAGTGAAAATATATCCTACTTATACACATAACCTCTGTATTCATACATAAAAAAAACTTGAAATAATGCCTACTTAAAAAAAATGATTCTTACCTTGGACATAGCTGCACCCAGACCAGCTTGGCAATAGCCTTGCCTGTGGTATCCCCAGTCCCCTATAAGATAGAATTTTAATTATAAAATAATATGTTAAAATAGTGACAAAAGCTTTATTCGCTTTGAACAACAAAAAAGCAGTATCAATTATCACTTTAGCTTTGTAATGAGTAAATTTTAACATTTTCTATTTCCGGCGGTAACTCTGTGGAAATTCATTTTTAATATAAAAATATATAGGATTTGACAGAATTTCAGCTGCCAAAAGATGTTCTATTACTATTATTGAATATTAATAAAACTGAGTAAATATAATTTTTTATATTTATATTTGCCTAAACACCTGGCAACCTATGTCTTAGCAATGCAATTATAGCATTAAAATGATCATTGTGTGAATTTTACTAAACAGTTTATCTTGAGTAAGTTATACTTAATATGCGTCCGTTTAATATCTGATAAGCTTTTGTAAAATTTTATCGGACACGAGTTCGCGGAGAAAATAACACATACACTTCAAAGTTCCATTATGAAAAAGGTGTAAGCATTAGACGACAATATAATTTATACATAATGTTTATATTTAGACAGACCAACTTTTACTCGACCGGTTCACTGTAAATAATCATAAAAAAAATGTAGAGGCAATCATTCATTATTTTGTTAACTATTTGATTATAATGTAGGGAAATGCGATGTTAGTCTCATTTTACTTACGTGTCCGGCACGGGGCGTATTCAGAGAAATCGCTGAACTCATTTCGGGAGACGTAGCACGTTCCAACGGGATCCCTCTTTAAGTTCTTAGATGCAAATGATACGTAGCGTGGAGCACAAGCCTGCAGAAAAGAAAACAAATTGTTTTAACAAAGGATTAATCACACACATAATTAACAAATCACATTTCACAAAAATTGCCAAGGTATCAAATTTTCTATACAGACCGAGGTTTCGATGGATTCGGCAGTGACTTTGTGGAAGTTCATTTTAATATAAAATAACTTAGATTATTCCACGTATTATGCTACAAACTGTGACACGTGTTTCGCCTCTTTCAGAGGCAGCTCTGAAAGAGGCGAAACACAGTGTCACAGTTTGTAGCATATTACGTGGAATAATCTAAGTTATTTTATATTAAACCGAGGTTTCTCTACTTATTGAAGCAATCGAGATTGAGTAAACTAGTGGCTTTATACCTATTTCGATTACTTAAGTAAGAAACTTAGTTGCATAGTGTACATATTTAAATATTGCAAACTAATTATGCATCGTTGCGGCATACACATAATCCCGATCGAATATTCGACATTCTAATATTTTTGGCCCTTTCTTATCAATTCGATATTCGAATACTAGTGCAACTATTTGAATAGTCCTCTTTTAGTGTGAAGCAGCATTAAGACTCCTAATGGAACATGTCTAAGCAGAAAATTCACTCAGTTGCTCCACCTCTTTTTTCCAATGCAGTAAGACAGAACTTGTAGTAACTGAATTGCATTCGCTACTTCCCCAAGTTGATCACCTGACCATGAATCCGGCGAATAAAATACATTTCTATCGTATAGACTTTTTACTTTCCATCCAAGTATTACTGTCTTTCAACAAAAAAATCTTATATAAAACGTTATCCAAAACATAAATGTTCTAAACTACAACAACGAAAATGATCTAGTCGATTCGATTGTGATTCCGACCTCTCTTAGATACCTTCAAGTGTGTCTCTGTGTCGTGAAGTGTTAATGTTTAGATAGATACATCCTTATTGCGAGATAGTAGCTCCGTTTGGAGGAGAGACGGCGACGATCCAGACAAACAAACAACTCATTATAATTATGGGAGCAAAACAATTTGTTAACTGATACAATTAGCATCTGTTACTCTTGCACTAACTATTTCGGATGTACGCAACCTTTTGAGTTTTTCAATATGTATTTAATTCTTTTTTTTGGTTTGTTTCAATGCGGTGCTGTTACTGTTACTTGCTAAACAATATTTAGCATGTGTTTACAACTTCTAATGTGTGGAACATATTGCATGGAAAATTATTATATCTGCTGTTAATACAATTGAATAGAAGTAACAATTAACGATAATGTGATATATCAAATATCCAAAAGAAGCGTAATAAGAATTTCTGTATTACTTTGTAAACAAGATCTGCTTAGAATCATACTTGGTATACATTTTAATTTATTTTTAGTTAATACTTAATTGTTTTTTAATGTTATTGCATATTAGTAGTATTTTTTTGTAAAAAAATCTTCAACATTTAAACGATAGATTAGTTTCACTTTTTAAAAAAATAAAACTCTCATCTATAGTAATTCCACTTACATTTTTTAAATGAAAATGGAATGAGTTAAAATTAATGTTTTCTGTTCATTTGTTTATATGTCAAGTCATTATCATTTCATATTTCTAATGCCAATTGTTTGTTACATATTTATGTCTTAATTGATTGTTTGTGGATTACATGCGAAACCGGTCCTGATATAAATAAATAAATGTGGAATTAGCACAGGGAGTGTTTTATTTTTGAATACATCTGAAATGAAAAAAAAAATGTGTCTATAACGTTGTCATCACATAACTAATATAGACTCTTAATCGAGCACACTCAAGATAAGTTGTATTTTTACGAGATTTGGTTGTTAATTAGTCGCTTAACCTCATCTTTTATATGAGGTAAAAGAGTCTAACACTTAGTTAATCGTTTTAAGGATCAGATAAGTGGGAGAATGTAAACTTCACAGATATCCCTTAGGACGTAAATTGAATGAAAACATATTTCAGATGTAAGATAACATAGAGTATGTATTGTCTCTTCTATGTCAATACAGATGGATACATTAAAATCCGTTGAGACATATTTTTATGATAGTGTAAAGATAGCAAGCTATACAATATATCCTTTAATTCTTTAACGTTGCTTTACGTTGACGGAGTTCTATCAAGCTAACACTAATTCAATCAATGAATATTTCATGTTACTTAATAAATATAGTTACAGTATATTTAAAGTACTTTATAAAATTAATTAAAAGAATAAATAAAATATGTCTTCAGTACGGCATGTGCCAATGGTTTCGATAAACTGGCGCAATGCAATTTTATAGCATGTCTTCAACGCTGTACGACCGCTTCGAGAAAAGTGCATCGATGCAACTGTGCTCTTAAAATGCATCCACTATGTAACTAGGACCTCCAATCCCGGGATTCCGTCCAATTCTGCGATCCCGAAATAACGGCAGTACCAAAGTACAGAGTGTTATTTTTGGGAAATCCTGGGTTTTTTATTCAAAATTCTTGGAAGAGCTTAAAAAAAAGTTCTCAAGTTGTTTCGTTTTAGAAAATCGACATGAAATTGTTTGAAAAATCCCAGGATTTCAAAATCGCCGAGCAAAAATTTCTCAATCACAATTTATACACGATTTCATGTTGAAAGTTCAATCCCGAGATACCGGGATTACTGTTAGACAAACTATTGCAACTGACACGGTATGGAATAATAGAAAAGCATGAAATGTTAATTTACCATCCTCTTAACGTCGTTTTGAATAGCCACCGATGGATGATTCTCCATATAATAATAAAATGAACTACTTCCGTTCTGGACGCGAAATATAATTCATTACATAATTATAGTATATCCGTTATCATAAAAAATATTCATAGACATGTAATAAGATTACCAATGACTATACTTTATATTTGAGCTAGTTTAAGGGTTGTTTTCGGGTGCAGTGTGAATCGGTACACGTTTTAAGCATCTGGCAACAATTTGTTTCAAAAAGCTTTTAGCTTTATGTGAGCACTTTATTTTACAGCATATCGTTATCACATTTCTATGTTCTCACGTTTTTCTAATAACGAATTTTTGAGAGTAAATAAAACATATTGTAAGTGCAAGGGTACGTTAAAACCTAACCTAACATCTAGCACCAATCAATCTACACACACTAAACTATTTGTGATTTAGGCACTTCTAAGCGATGTATATAAATATGAACCCTTACTGTAAATGAAATTTAAAACAAAAAAATAAACAATAATTGTTTTATGTTAAGTTCCTTGTTGTAGTCCCGGTGCCGACACATCTGGAGTTATCCCTTATTCAATAATACAGGGCTGTCACAATAATTGTTATAATTGATGCCAATAATTGTGCCAATAATTGTTATAATTATACACATAATATTTTGGACGATATTTTAATCTGGCGAAACTCGTGTTGAGGACAATGTAGAATTAAAAACAGTTTCTTTATATCTTTTAAGTACTCCATAATATGAAAATACTTACTCTTATAATAATTTTGAATAATTTATTAATCTTAGTAAACAATTATCATTTACTATTTGATGAAACATCCAAAATTGATAAAAAAAAGGTATTTAAATAAATAAAAATACGTATTATGGGACATGTATATTTATTTTATGGATATGAAATACACAGGTTAGAATCATTTCAAATAAAATTTCTTAAAACATAAATAAACAAAATTCATAAGTTAATGATTATTTAATATTTTATTGGTCATTTAGAGCTACTTTTATAAGCATTACTTTTCACTTGTATGATTGATTATATGAAATAAACATGGAGAATGGACGAGAACATAACGGTACGACAAAAATATTTCAAATTTTGTATGAATAGCACTGTCAAATTATATTTCTTATCAGTTGACAATGCTTGCAATGAGCGAAACCGGTCCTGACCTTTTAAATAAATAAAGTGGAATAAAGTACAAAGGAATATTGTGTTTTTGTTAACATAAATATTTCCTTCGCCGATGATTTTTTCGGAAACTTGCTCATCCTTGATTTGATGTTTCATTATTCATGAAAATCGTATATAAAGCGCCGACACGCGTTGGGCGCCATTAAAAACACACATTTTGTATATTTTAACAAGATTTATAGGTTTGTGTTTCTACAGTTTACTGTTTAAAACAAAAAAATACCAAGATTTTTTCTTTGACTGAAAAATAGTATTACTAGTCCGCAGTATACAATTTTGAATCAATAATATTTAATTGAATTTTGAATTACTATAAACCAAAAGTCAGCGGACGTGTAATCGACTGTCTTTGGTCGCGATGTTCACGGGTGGCGGTACCAGGAAGAACAGCATTTTATTCGATTTTTAACTGAAGGTATGTGTGTTTTTTCAATAAATCATTCTCACCTTTCCAGCTATGGACCGCCAATAAGTTAACAATGGGGTCGCATAATTTCTGAGCTATTCACGGCGCTTTGGGTAAGGGTAGGGTTTTTTTATCACTCTAAAACAATTATAGTGGTTTTTTTTAAGCAATCGAATGTTACTTAATATACGTGTTATATTATCTAAAAATATGCACTATACTGTAAAATAATTTATACCAATACATGAAAATGTGCTGCTTGTATCATAATGCCATCATACATAATAAATATGACAGAAATTGCAGTTTGATACTGATGTTTTTAGAAAATAATGTTTTTTCTTGAATTAACAAGGGTCTCGCGCAAGCCCATGCGAGCCCACCCTTGCACATTTCCGAATCCTAAAATAACAGCGATTAGCCAACCACTAGTCTTGTTCTAGTCCTATCCTTTCTATCCCAGTTTTCTTCCAAAAACTCGGTTGAGAAATCGACTAACAAGCAATTTCGTAGAAAAAAACCTTTATTTGTGTACCTCCATTAGAAGGCCATATGCTCCAAATTGAAAACAGACATGGATTATAAAATATATATTACATCGAAGATAATTAAAAAAAAAAAAAATAAGACAACAGTATGTGCCAAAGTGTATATATTTTTTGGTACAATTATGTTTTCGGAGTAATAACTTTCAAAGGGCACGTCGAAATAATTATCTTCTTTTTCAATACATATCGAATCCGGAACGTCTACGAACCCTTTAGAGCGGATAGCAATTAGCTTGAAAGCATGCTCGCATAATAAAAGTAGTAATTATGACGTACAAGTACTAAAGTGAAATAAATAATAACGGGTGGCACGCCCCTGCACTTTAACGATCTGCTTTTTGATGGATTTTTTTAGTTTTTGACAAAGCTGCCGACATTTAACTATCTTTAACAACCTGGTAATTTTTTAAGCCCTTGTTCTAAAATTACCACATAACTCTTTTTGGCCATAACAGCTCTCTTAGATACAGATTTTTTTTGGTTTTGAACAATATTTTATGTGGACTGTGACCATGAATATATTATGGCAATATAAATTATCGCTGTGATGATTCAAAAATCCCCACATTGTTGACAATTGATAACTACTTTCCTGTATACTATAACTGATGACTTAGTCAACATCGTTGATCGCTCGACAACACAGCCAGGTTCGAATACCAGTACATTTTTAACCTCTCACGACGACGGGGTACGTCCGGTTGGTAAAGAAAAACAGACAAGATTCAGGCTCTCTTGGTGAAACCGCAGTACATGTTTAAGCCGGGGTCCATCTTCGCTTTTTTAATGTTGGACATGATAAGGAAACTGTTAAGTCCGCTCTTTTGTCTCTTTGTATATACATGACAAAGTCAAACCACCGTACCCGCAGACATCTGCTTTCAAATCACAATATGCAGTTACTCTGCGCTTTCGTAATTGACATGACTCGCAACCGTAAAGCAGCTCTGTCAATATGCATGCTTTAAAGAGAGGCAATTTTTTCTGACCGAGTACAACCGTAGACTAGACTTTCCGCATTGTGTGCAAGGAAAAATTATAATATATACTCTAAAATTTTGTAAATTTCTGGTACTGTCAACCAGTTTATTAGCTTATAATTTGACGTTCAGATTTATAAAACATTATAAAAATACTTATTACATACAAAACATTTTATTCTCAAAATTTTATGTATGCTCTAAAGATATGTAAACATGTTTTGTACGCTACTATGGCTATCAAATTTGCGTTTATTGATTATAAAATGCATTTTTTTATTTGCTTCTTCATCTTAAATACAGATGGCGTTATAAAGGCAAAGTGATTGATCCGTCAATTTAAAACACTGTCTGACGCAAATCGATTTAGCTAACGTGGCTTAGAATGTTAACGTTATTTTTTTTACGATTGGGATTAGGATTTAAAAATGCATTTTGTCTCAGATCTACTCAAAGTTTTTTTTCTGTCCTGCTACATCTGGCGGAAGAGGCGCAGTTTTTTTCGTAGCCATAACAATCCCAAACGAAAACTATCATGCTCATTACACATCTTCCCTCAAGCGTGAATGATTTTTGTAAATACTGCAAGTACAATTTGACTAAAAACTAACTATCATACATATTCAAAACACAGATTTATATTGATTCTTTCGATCCAACTTCCATAAAATAAAATACTAATTGAAAGTGTACTGATAACGCTCAGCAAACCGGTCTTGACCATTCAATAAAATGAAAAACAGTTTCACCCATTGCAATATTTTTTAACCAATACAAAAATGTACCTATATAATTAAATATACCTTTCCACATATTATGATTTTTTACCTCTAGTGAGAACTTATTTTTCTAAATAAAATTGTCCATTGACCATCAGTTAAATCCTGATGAAGTGTCGTTATTAGTCTGTTTAGTGTCATGACTGTTAAATTAATTTATATTATATTCATCTTAAATATCAATTAAAATCCCTCTCACTATTTTGCAGTCACCAGGTAATACCCAAATCGACGCCAATAATATCGTAACTGTTCTGGCAGAAGTTGGTAAGTAATAGATTATTAGTTCGGAGAAAACAGCAAATAAAAAAAACAGCTTTTAGGATAGAGTCTTTAGCATCAATAATTTATGTTACATAGATAATTTTAAAATTAAAATAAAGATGCATTAATTCCAATCTGACACAAATAAGAGTTTTAAATAATAGACTGGAACAATTGCCTGTCTTTAAACCAGAATTAATAATAATCGTTTGTTTTGGCAAACTGGTATGATCAATGCACCAACTGAGTTATTCTAAATAAATAATTGATATCAAAGAATTTCTTTATACCTATACTTATCTAATTTTCGACAGTTCTGTTACTTATAAACTTCTGCCAGAAAGGTGACGATATATGTATGTTTTAAAAAAAACCGAAACACGTGCCACTAAATTACCAACGACACGTTATGTATAAATTAAAATATTTTTATATTAAACGTAAATTTATTGTGTATGTATTGCCACAAAGTAACCGCCAAATATTTTTCCCACTAGGGAAACGAGTGAGTTTAAAAAAATATTTTTAGTTAGGGTAGAGATACAGAAAAAAACACAGAAGCAGGCGGGTCCTGTTTACAGCGATTGCTTTCTGAATCAGCTCGTTGAAAGATTGAAGATGCCTCAGGGTTACAAAGGTGCATGTTTGTATTTTTAACCCGTGAAGCTAACTCAGGCGACTGCGCAAGTTGGTATTTAGTAATGAAGATGTTATCTTTATATTTTTAATATCAATAATACAAACCATGGAAAATGATTCTTCATGTATTTTATTCAATAAATAGTGTATGTTGTTCTTTGGTTGAATTGGTATTTACTTCGTACAACAAAATTGTAATAAGAATACAAATATTATTTTATATAATAGAATATAATTGATAGGTATTCCGGCGTATGCCTTCGTCAGAATATAACAAAATGTATAATGTTTGATTAGCCAATGTGACATTTTGTCTATCTCTTACAATCCAGTGTATATATATATATATGTGTGTGTATATAAACAAAATTAAGTAAAATAAAAGTGTTAGTGCATAGATCTGACGATAGGGTGAGGCCGAAATAGCTATTGAATAAATTCTTTTAGTCTTGTGAAACTAAATACTTCGCTATTTTCACCAGTTTATAACAGAGGTCTACTAAGTAAATGCATCAAGATTGATGAAATTTCCCCAAAGGGAAGTTGAATCGGTGGACGCTGAAAACGACAAAGACACTCGGCTGCAGAGAAAAGTTTTTACTCAAATCATGTCCGAGGATAAGTCTAATTAATAATATACGTCTCAGTGTGTGAAAACTTAGTTATTATTTATATTTTCATCGCCTAATTAATAATAAAGTATTATTGATTGAATTGGCATGTACTTTGTAGAACTGCATTGTAATACGGTAAAAATATCAAAGCATTTAGCTCTACATTTTTTTTTATAAAATTAGTAAATAGCTTCACCGGCGTGCGCCATCATCAGAACTACTCAGGATTAAACATAGTTCTGATGATGGCGCACGCCAAAATAGCTATAAAAGAATTTTATAAAAAATGTAGAACTAAATTCTTTGATATTTTTACCGTATTATAATAATAAAGTAGTTATTTTAACAAGGTCGATAGGCCTCTTAACTAATTCACAAATGCATTTTTCGTTTTTTTTAGTAAGAATGATGCATGTTTATTCTAGGAGCATGAATGTATTTTTGTAATGCACATGTTGCAACAGCATGATATAATTTATCAATTCGTCGTGGTCACTAAAATATCACGTAACTTAACGTAATTTGTCACAATTTTAATCATTTCGGCAGTGGCGATTGTCATTTCAGATATCAGGAAAAAAGGATAAAACTCAATTTATTATTATTGTATCTAGAATTATATTTTGTAAGTCACAACATACTCACTACGATAGTTATGCAGTACATAAATTATTATCAATAAATACGTAAATATATTATTATTTTGTGTTTGGTAATGACATGTTTTCACATATCACTATTTCAACGATAGAAAAAAATCGATAATATAAATTATTCACGGAATAAAAATGTAAAATAGCGGAATTAATAATTTTTAATTAATGTAAACGATAGGTTAACTTTTTTCCCGGTCTCCGATAACAACATCAGATAATTAACAATGTCAGTATATGCAACACGGTTGTATAAATTTTGGTATATTTTTCATACAACACGCTTTATATAACACGGTTTCAATTAAAAAAAAATTAACATGTTTGATTTGTACGTCCGTGTAATGTGTCATGACAAATCGTATATATAATATCACTGTTAGGGTGTTCACTGTCAATACTTAGTGAAAAGGCGTTATATTAAAAAAATAAAACACTCTTTTGTTCTATGTTCACATTTATTTAATATGATCAGGACCGGTTTTGCACATGACGACTATTCAATTGAAAATGCTCGTCATGAGCGGAACCGGTCATTTCATATTAAATATAAGTGTAAATTATCCTTTGCATTTGTTAGAGGCAATTGATTTAAAGATGTGTTTTTGTTCAAACAACAAAAAAGATTACTTACCAAATTACCTAGGATTAGCATTTACACATCGGAATAAAAATACGATTAATAATATGGCAGTGGCGTAGGAGTCGTAAAATTCTCAACGACTTGGACTTTTTTAAAATTCACTATATGATTCAGAAAAGAAAAGTTGAAAAAGAAGCTTACAATACAATTCAAAATAAACGATCATTTCACTGTTGTTGACACAATACGTGATATAATCGAAGTCATTTTGATTTTTTTTTTTAATTGTTTTAAAATGAACTTCTACAAAGTTACCGCAGAGTCCATCGAAAATACAAGCTTACAGTGTAAATTGTACCGGCCCTGTTAAATTTGCGAGTGGCCCATTTTGACTCATGAAATGGAGCACGCGCCCTCGGTCCAGCCGGCGTTAGTCGCCCAACAGTGGGACGCGTGCCAAAATTTCAAATAAACAACATCTCGGCTAAACGTAGTTCACTCTCATTCACAGTGACTCACCGTCGAGACCAAAATAGAACGGTAACAGTGGTGAGACAATAATACGAATCGGAAGCGATGGTTGTCTACAACATGTTCCAACTAAATTTAATGTCTTTTGCAAAATGAAATATAATTTTCGCCAAAACATGTCGAGCCCAATGAGATAAGAATAGGGGACATCTATTGGTGTTTTCAAAAATGTTTATTGCTGATATTTGAAAATCTCTCTATAGCATATTCTTATGGTAATAATTTAAAAAAAATAATGACAATCTGGAGATATTAAGTGCATCAAAAAAACAATTTAAATTTAAATTGTATTTGATAACTTTGTTATTCTTCTGATTTTGATACAAACCGTGAGACTTTGAGAAACATGTTCAGAGTAACTTTTGTGTAGTATTTTTTTTATTTTATTATTGAAATCAATATTGTTTCTACTTTTTGACTTATAAATTACCATTTGGTATTTTCCTTTCTACTGGAAGCAGGGGAAAAGTTAATAAAAACAATAATAATGGTATATCCGGTGGATACGGCATTAACTTTTAAATAAATTTGATACATAACTTTGTTATTTCACTTGTTGTGTTACAAAATGTGGCACGTATTTCGCCTTTTTAATAAGAGTCATCTTTACAGATCTACAGTACCTAATGTAAGTAATTAATTTGTAATTAGTACTATCAATTTTAATATCTTACCCTCTCCCAGCGTCCAGTTTAAAGGGCGAAACAAATTTTCGAAAACCTTGTAATTTTCTGTCTGGTGAAGAGGCAAAGCACCGAAATTAACGATAATAATAGTAATTAAAAAAACAATACTTATCAAAAATTAATAACTATTTCTGCATGGAATGCTCAATCGTAAATCTCATAAGAAATAAGTTTATTATTCAAATGAGTCTGAATTAAAATCACAATACGTAATGCCATAAAAGGTCAGACATTGAGACATCCACATTTTACAAACCACGTCATAATTGATTATTGGAATAAAATACAAAATGGTTAATAACTCGAGGAAAAATGCTCGCTTATTTGTCCGTTACCTCGCCTTATTCCGCATTCTACTACCTACACTAATTTTTTAATAAATTCATGCTTATTTACGATTTAAAATGATCGATATAATCAAAAAAGTTATTGAATAAAAAAGGTCTCACATAAAGTGACGTTTTCCATTTTCAGAATTTATTTAAATTTAATATTGTGATTTCAATTGATGTAGTAATTAATGTAAGTAAGATGCCCGCTTTATGGATTATTTAATTATTCACTAGGTAGAAATCCACTATAATAAAGTCAAAATATAAAAGTATTTATTTCCATAAGAATCACCTTCAGAAGTTTTTTTGTTTCACGGAATTGTTTCACGGAACAAAAATATTGGTTTTATTTTCAAACGACTCGTCGAGTAGAGTTTGAATAAAATGAGTTCTTTTAATATATAAAAAAAAATATTCTTATAGAAGTAAATGGCATTCAAAATGGCTGAAATTTTTAATTTTACTGATAGCTTTACAAACGGAAATATAATAAGAGTACGTTATTTAGTTGGAAAACATCCGTCGATAAATATGTGTAAAATATTATAATTCGACTTAAGAAAGGCAAAATGACGTGTTTTGGATTTTTTTTGACAGGAGGCACAAAAAACGTTTTTATCATTTTGGGTCAAGGTCAAAATAATATATACACAATCTTGAAGTGCATAATAAATAAAAAAAACCTCTTTGGAAGTCCTTTTTACTGGTCGCAATTTTCATAAGCGTTTCTTTTTCCAAACTAAATTTAGATACTTATTCGGCATTTGCAGCTTACATTCTTTCGATAGAACGTGATTATCGAAAAAAAACCGTGGACCTTTTGCCTTTCTTATCTTACTGATGATACATTATTTTGTTTATAAGTCTAAAGGTGACGAACACCGCATCCGAGAAAATGAGAACGAAAGTCATATAAGGCAGGTGCATCATTATTTATTATGATAATATGAATCAGAATTCATTATGAATGTATGTTTACATTTGTAACAGAGCAATGCGGTCACGCCAGTGTTAATAAAATAAACATTAAATGAAATAGTAATATGAAAAACATTCTGTATTATAAATTATTGATGTAATCAAATCAATAATATTATATTTTAACAATTAATGCAAAACCTTCTTCACAGTAGGGTCAAACAATGTATCCATTTTGCATTTTTTATGGGGAACTGAGTTAAAAAAGTGGGACGTAGACTCGGGAGTCGGACACATATGGATACATAATGGATTTTTCTCAACAGAATTATTTCTACAACGACTGCTCATTACTCGGTTGCTCAGCCTTTTTAGAAGAGTATCGTTAGAAGGATAATGTTAGGACATAATTAGTGGAAAATCGCTCCCACTACCCCCCGTTATTATGATAAGATAGGTAGAACGGTTGGATTCAAGACATCGTAGAAATGCCTATGAACATAAATCGATTGAAAAATCAATTTAAAAAAACTGTACTTACTGTGGGTTCGAACTAGGCTTTCCAATCCCGGGATTTCGGGATTGAGAATTTTTTTAGCAAATCCTGAAAAATTATAAGATTTTGGAAGAGCTAAAAAAAACGAGTCATGTTGGTTGAAAATAAGTCAATCCCGAAATTCCGGGATCACAAAAAGGCTCCGGGATTGAATATGCTAGTTCAAACCCGTTCGAAGAACTTTCTTAAAAACTCACTTTAAAACGGGTGTTATGAAAACATTAATTTAAAAATTGACTACACTTGCATTATAAACAGTGTGACACATTTTTTGTTCATAATATTAACTGGAGTTGGTATCAAAATTCTCATCGGCCAATATTTAAGATTAGTCTGCGGGCTGCAATAAATATCTTTTTGGGCCGCGGGTGATGCAACACAATTTAAATGAGTTCTTCTCTATGAGAAATTCATAATTATTGATTCTGCCACAAAACAATGTAAATGACCTTAAAATAGCAAGATAATACTAATAAGAATATTTAGTATTACTTTTTTCAAATGTTTTATCTTTAAAGCGTTTTAATTGATTTACCAACATTTTATAATTATGAAAACTGCCACCTTTATTTACCGAACCTCATATACATTGACAGCGTAATGTGAGAATAGAAAACAAAATAAAACACAGATAATTTTACAGTTAGGGAGTATTTCTATTTTTGTGCAATAACCCAGAGTGCGTTTAATAATTCCGAGAGTAAATTATTTTATTATAGACAAAGATCTCAATAGTTAAAAGAATTCTAAAAAAATGACAAGCAGGATACTTTAAAATAGACAGTAAAATATACCCAACTATAATTTACCTTAGAGTAAAATATTTTATACTCACTTTCAAAGTTTTATGACCGATATTTCCCTATTCACAGCATTGCATAATTACACTCGTAAAACCATAATATGTCGAAGAGGGTATAGTTTTAGTAGCTTTTTATGATTAAATACTTTCCAACCATCCAATAACTTAACATATTTGTATTATTTTATATTCTTTCTGTGAGGTATATGTGTAAATTATTTAACATCATACAAAGTTGAAATCGATTTGAAAATCTAAAACGCCTAAGTTTAGAGTATCATTTAAATTTTAAATATATGAGGCGTCTAGTTACAAAAAGAGAAATATCTCTATAATAATATGCACATTTTGGTGGAATTGAGAAAATATATTGGCGTATTTTACGCCCAATTTTATGTAAAATGTTCTAAAGCTCAAATCTTAATTAGTGATATATTCATGGATCGGAATATTTCAAATCTAATAGGTTCTGGCATGTGGCATGTAAAATTTAATTAATTTTTTTTCATTGTATGGTCTATCAGCTAATGAACACAAAACAAACAATTTTTGCTTGAAACATTAAAACCTTGTTTGCGACAAATATTAAAATGTGTACATATCGCTTTTTGTAACTAAACGCTTCAATTGTCACATTTTCTTTCAGAAAATTATATTTATAAGCAAAACGTGAAGCGAAAGTGAAGCCAATCACATTGTAAGTGCCTCTTATAGATTCGTACGAAAGTTTGTCCTACTCAAAAAATGTGTCCTCCTTTAATCAAATTTCAATCATTTGAAGAGCTAAAAAGAAAAAGGTCCCACGCTAGCTATTTGGGGAAATCTGCAAATTTCTCGGATTTAGGATTTTAAATCCCCGGAAGAGCTAAAAAAAAGGTTCCACGCTGATTATTTGGGGAAATCCGTAAATTTGCCTAATAATCCAGAAGTGTCCTCCTTTGACATTTTCAAAACCTGGTCACTTGTTTTTTTTGTATTAAATTGTCATTATTTCTTCACATATTGATAAAACACATATGTATACGTATCTACAATTTTGGCACTTTTTTGCAAACAAACATTTTTTTTTAAAGGTTAGTGTTTGTAAAAAAATAATTTCTATCGAGTAAAACAGAATTGAGTGTATGCTTTTTGTACAATCGACTTAAAATAATTTTGGTTAAATAACACTGTGCATATGTTGTATCAATTGTCATTTTTAAAGATCTATTACAATATAGAATGAGTAACTAGGATATCAATTTATTCTGATTTTTCCATCATCTATTTCGACAAGTTGAGTATGTTGAACATTATTTAAGGGTAAAAAGTTCATTATTGATGATGATGGTGGGAAACCTTGCTTAGTAAACATACGCCAAGATGTTGGAGATCTACTCGCGATAAATAAAACAATGAAATACCAATCACGTTACATATTATCAGCTCCTGGAAAGCGGACACTTAATAATATGCATCCTGCAAGAATCTAAAATAAGAAAATACGACATTTCTCCAGACAGCCATAGTGTTGTTTTTGCGTTTAAATTGTATGGTCTTTAGTACGTACACTCGCAGGAAGAAGTTAATTTTTATTGTCCGCCATTTTAAACTGAGCATGGAGCATTCCAGTAAAAATCATTGGCCATCCGCTGATATCAACATTGTCGTGTACGAATTATTGGCGTATCTATAAACCCCTTTCACTATATGTATAATATCTGTAATCTATAGTCCGAGAAATCGACGCACCCCATTACAAAGTGTCACTCTCTGTGGTCTAGTTAAATGCATCAACAATATGGTCCAGCATTTTCAATTAAATAGATCAGAGGTTCCCAACCGGTGGGGAATCGTTGGATTGCTAGATTCTTGTTTTTTAACTGAAACTTGATTGAAAATTATACTTAAAATGTTGTTAATTCAAATATGCTTCAGTTTTTTTTGTATGTAAGTAATTATTTAGTATACAATGATCTCAATAAATTTATAATATTACGCCCATACATACCTACATATTAAAAAAATAATGAGTTTCAACACCACCTAGACGTAGGGTAGGGGCAGAATTATATTATGAAAAATAGTGAAAGGGGGAGAAAGAAGCAAATAAGGTTAGGAGCCCTTGGATTAGATCAGGGGTCGTCAACCTTGTTTTGCCTACCGCCCACTTTTGCTTTTTTTTCATGGTAAAATTTCCTTACCGCCCACCAACATCGCTTTATTTCAATCCAGTATATGAGTGAAAAAAAAATTGAAAGATTCTAGGGTAAAGCAAAAATCGCCCACCACCCACCGCGGAAGCAAGAGGTGAGCTGCGCGGAAATTTCAAAGGCTGCGCGGACCGATCAAATATTAATCGAACAACTGTCTTGTAGTGCGCGCCAACCTGGAATGAGTGCGCGGGGGCTTCCCAAATGCTGCGCGGCCACGCACGCGCGCAGCTTAGAGGGAACGTTGGTACGGACCAGGTTAACGACCCGCGGATTAAATAATCAAAATAAGGGAAACGTCATCTTTGATATTTTCATTTGATTCATTGATGTTATGTGTAAAATGTCGGGTCCGTGGCGCAGTTGTCAACGTCGTCGGCCTCCGTGACAAATCTTACGGGTTGAAGCACCAGTGCGATCAGCATTTTTCGATAGATTTCTGTTCGAAGGTATGGGTGTTTGTGATCTCTAAATATTTCCTCTCACCTTTCCTATCCTAAAATAACGGGGCATAGCGAGAGCAATCAGCTCAACACGAGTCCTTCCCTAGCCTTATCTTTCTATCCCGACTACTCTCTTTGAAAAAGAGAAGTTGAGCAACTGAAAAACTTCTGTTGAGATACCTATATTAAGGGGCCACGTGGTTCACATTGGGAGCGGAAATAGATTTAAAAAATGTGTTGTTCACTTTTATTATAAAACTATTATTAAAAACTTTGTTAATTCCACTGATTGTCTTATTAAATGTGACACGTGTTTCACAATCGTAAGGTTATTTATTTTTAAAGTAAACAACCTTTATAATTTTAAGTGGGCTTTTTGACAACCTGGAAATAAAATATGTAGTCGAATTTTATATTGCATGTATGTATGTATGTATTTGTATCGATGGATGTTTCCTTTTAGGACCGCTCGAAAACAAAGACGTGTCAAAATGACCCGTAAAAGTGTTTAACTTTACATTGGCCGGTTAAAAGCGAGCAAAGCTTTTAGGGCGCAGCACCACCTTATCGATCTCGACTTTGCCGCCTGCTCTATTTATGTACATCGACATATTTTATTACCTGCTTATAGTGTTCTGATATCTACAAAACTGGTCTACTCTTTCGATCATTTTATGCGTTTTTGTTAATTTATATAAAAATAACAAAACATAAAAAAACATTTTTTTTTCAGCCATGCTCACCTGCGCTTAATGAAAAGCATGCATATTATGGAATTGTTTTAAGGGAATTAGTCGTTAACGGTAGCTTTTTTGAAAGGGTTAGTAATAAATAGTATGTCTTTTAAAGGCGTTCACTGTCAATTCTTGGTGAAGACATTTCATTTCCGAATCTCACGGGTTCGAGTCCCAGTAAGACCAGCATTTCTTCGATCGATTTTCGTTCGAAAGCATGGGTATTTGTGATGCCTAAATTTTCCCTCCCACCCATCTATCCTTCAATACTGTGCGTAGCGAGAGCGATTAATTAACCACTAGTTCTGTCCTAGCCTTATTCTTCTATGCTTACTACTCTCTCTGAAAAAGAGAGGTTGTGCAAATGAGTAACAAACAGTTCTCGTAGAAAAACTCCTGTTGAGATACTTACATTAGGAGGCCATATACTCCACACTATGAGCGGACATGGATTAATATATAATTAAGTAAGACCGATAACAGGTGTAACAAACAATTGGAAAAAGCAAAATAAAAAAAAAGAATTAATTGAAATTGATCGTGAATCCAAATTGTCTGTAATTAAAATGTTGAGGACTTCTTACAATTATGAAATTAAAAATTAATAATTAATTTGGCAAGAAAGTTACCTGTATACTAGAACTACCTAAAATGATTTTAATAGTAATTTTTGAATATTCATCAACACAATTATTAACAAATTGTTTTTTTTACAATTTTTTTTTTTTTTTAATCCATGTCCGCTCCCAATGTGGAGCATATGGCCTCCTAATGGAGGTATCTTAACAGATTTTTTTCTACGAGAACTGTTTGTTACTCAGTCGCTCAACCTCACTTCTTTCAAAGTGAGTAGGGAAAGAAGGATAAGGCTAGAACAGGACTAGTGGTTGGCTAATCGTTATTCTACGCCCAGTTATTAAAGGATCAGAAGGATTGGAGGAGAGGAAATGATGTGAATTGACATCACAAACACCCAGTCTTCGATCACAACTTTGAATTGAATAATTCTCAAATTCACTGTGATCTGACCGGGAATCGAACCCAGACCTGCGTGATCGAAAGAGCAAGATCTTACCAACTGGGCCACAGCAGGCGCCGCGCTCTTCTATCCTGCGTAACTACTCAGATTTAACTCTTTTTACAATACATATACATAATTAATTATATCACTACCATCAATAAATTGTTACCGACATAATAAATTACATTGTGGAAAAGTCTCATTTGCCAATTTCGTAAATGATTTTTTTTTATTTGAACTCTACATCAAAATATTTATGAAAGCTTCAAAACCGAGACGAATACCCGTTGACTACTCGGGCTAAGCCGGGTTAGGACCTGCACAAACGAAATGCATTAAGGTGACAATAAATTATTCAACAGCAGCAATAGTTTGTTCTGTCTTCCTTGGTTACTCCTTCCATCTACATGAAAGGGGCCAAAAAGTATATACAAAAAGCGTGATTGGCAGTGATTTCTAGATATTTTTTTTAAGAAATAAAGTATAAAATTTTATTTAAATATCAACGAATAACTATTTTACAGAAAAATATGATGAGTATGAAAATATGTATTATTTACAATTACCGGCTTATAATTTACATTTAAACAATCTTGCATAAATGATGTCTTATACGTAATGCTATCTATGTACATAATATGAAAATCTCTAGAAGAAGCAGTTACCGTGAACGAACCGTACCGTATCACAGCATTTCTCACGAGATTCTCCGCAAAATACAAAACAGTGCCCTTGTGTATAATATCAATATAAAGAACACATCAAAATAAAGTAGGCACGAAATGGCGGACAAAGGAGGCCGCCATTTTATCTCCCCCAATCTGTCAAGCGTCCTGAATACACGGAACATTACTTCCCGCCTAAATTTATGCGGCGCATGCATACGTCTTTTTTCGCGCCATAAGGGAAACAATGGACAATCGCTGAGCGGTGGCAGTTTGAATTTTATGCAGTTTTCTTCGTCTTCTAACAGAAAACGTGGTTATAAAAACACAATAGCAAATGTTTTATTTTGTCATCTGTTATGTTTAATATATACGATCAAATTGTAAAAAATCTCGAGGTAAACACTCAACTCTTTTTTTATACTTTTATATTATATATCGTCGGTGTTCAGCCAAAAAGCTTTAAGTCGAAAAATGGGTGTTTTGAGTTATGAATGCAGAACGATAGATTAAAACATTCTCTATCATATGAAAAAACAAACACACCTAGATTCCATTTATTTATTTTGTTATTTAAAAAAGTAATACAACACTAAGTCAATTCCGTTGACAGTTAGGACTGGTAAAAAGCTTCAACTTACTTGAAGCTTTTTAGCTGTAAGAATTTTGGTGAATTGCTGTTTATTCCGTTGACTTAATGTTTATGGTCGAGCTACTTTGACAGTTCGCTCTCTTGTTTTATCCTGTGTTTTGGATTTAATCGTATTTTATATAATTATTTATATACCATGTACCAATTTACGTCGAAATAAAATGGTTTCTGTGGGAGCTGTCGATTAAAATAGTAATAAATATAAAAGGTAAGTCACTTAATTTAACATAACCTCATAATGACGTTTGCTTTACAATTTATTGTTTTTGTGTTTCTTTGTTGTAATTACTAGACATTTGAATGAAATTGTTAACAGCGTACGTTTATTTTATATTCCAGATGAAAAATCTAGTGATGTGGATAGCAATCCATGGAGAACACTACTTTACCGTTTAACGAAGAAAACAACAATTTCGTAAGGCATGCATGACACTAGGAAGTGTATTAATCCATCATACATTATAGTGAAGCAGGTTTGTACGACAATACTTTGATTCATCCCTCCATTATTGGTTTAACATTGGTATAGGGAAGATTCCAGTTATATGAAAAAATGTGAATTTAAGCCTACACTTGCATACATCTTTATGATAACGTTATTGATGTTTATGAATATAATTCCAGAAATTTGACTGAAAAACATCACGGTGACTTGGAGAATATGCCCTAAATACCATGACTCATGTGATATGGATGAAGAACTATAGGTTAACTGACCAAATAAGAATGATATTGGTAAACACTTATATTTGACTATTATTTTATCAACACTATTCAATCTTTATCTTTCAACTCTTCGTGTTTGTCTTTAGTTGCTTGTTGGATACACCAAAGGACTATTCTAGTTATGATCTCTTGGTCTCTAGTTGTCCTTTGTCTTCACCAATCATGATTATCCTTAATTCTTACTCACTGTTCCGTTCAGTTTATAATAATCTCATGTCTCCATTTTTATACATTTATATATTTAATATGTTCGAATGTTGCCTATGCTTATGCAATATTATCTTATTTTAAGATAAATAATTACTCACATAATATAAAAAGTAAACAATAATTTACTGCAACTTAAATCAAATTGAATAACATAACATTTAATTAAGGATGTCGGTGAATTGCTTGATGTAATTTCAATATCAGATTTGAACGATTCAAATTTAATGCTGTGTTTATTTTGTTATTTTACAGAAATCATTCAGCAAGGAATCAATGAGGATAAAGCAAACAATTTCATTTATAATGAAGGTTGCCAATCAACTGCAGATATCTGTACTCGTTACAAAAAATAACAACATTATAGTACAAGTAATTGCACCCCGACCTTAACGTTTGAATAAACGTAAACCTTTAGGATGGAAATGCAATGTACAAAAAAAGAAGATGAATCAAAGCTTATCTTATGAAAACAAAAGTGGAGTTGTAAAATCTGCAAAACTACCTAAAATATTTGATTGCTCTATCTTTGTATGCTTTCATAGATTTCCAAGATTTTTATCTTTTAATTGTTAACATAATGGAGTATTTCTACATTATCTATTATTTGTATTTAATTTATATTACATGTCTTTAATTCTAACATAAAAGTGTCTGCCTTACATAAGTAACTTTAATAAAAAAATGTGTTATTGATACAAACAAATGTTTTACTTTTTGAGAGAATTGTTTTTCATAATGAGAATTTTAATTTGAATTCCATCACATTTACTATCAGTCATTAGTAATAATTTATTATTACAATCCTATATAAGTACGCAAATTAAGGTAAGTATATTATTAAGATAAAAATGAAGACGTATATTCAAAATAACTTGAGAATTTAGTTGAGTCGTATGAAAGTGAGGTTATAGAATTGGGAATGTAAAATTTTCTACATTTATTAATCAAAAATCATAAAATTCGAATTGTATTATGACTTTATCATACATGGATGCTATTTATATATAAATTTCTTATTTATATTACATTAATTCATTTATATGACTTATTATTACTCTGCCATTACTTCGTAAATTTGACAGTTCACTTTTTGACAACCGTAAAAACACGAAAAGTGGACAGGTAAAAGACTTTAAGTTTTCTTTTTGTTGATAATTTCGAAAAACTTAATTTTATAACTATAAAATGAACTTTGTTTTTATCAAATCGGATTCTCAGATAATTGAATAGTGTCATAAAATTGTCAGTTTAACAATTAAAGGTTCAGGTGTAGAAATAGAGAGGTTTCAATTTCATGAAAATCTTAAAAGTCGATTATCTCGAAACAAGGTTTTATGACTTAAAGCTTTTTGGCTGAACACCGACGATATATTCTTACTTTTTAAGTTAATAACGAAGACCTAATAATTAAACTACACAAAATTTTATTAACAATATCTATTTTAATAAAGAAACAATAATAGTATAAACCGGATTTTTACGAGGCACTAGCACTAGGCATAAATTGCTTTCATCGTTAGAAATGAATGGCTGGCACGTATAATGTGTTATGATCTAAAGAAGTATTTTGTTTGCTTTCACTGTCCTGTGCTGTTGAATTTCTTGTTATTAGTAAAACCGTTATCAGCTTCTGTGTTTTGTGTGAATGAGAATCGTGTTTGAACGAATAATTTGTGTAAAAATATAGTATTTGTTCTTTTAAGTGGACCGTGTTTTTTCAAAACATTGTAAAAAAGAATTAAATGTTTTTTAAAACATGTTTACAATAAAATGATAATTTATTTCGTGTTTCCAAAAACCTGGTCTCCCAATCTAACATTGTGAAGATGCATTATTCAATAATGCAATACTTTTTACGAAAATTGATGCACATCCCATTCCTTAGGAAACTACGAAATACCAATAAACCGTTAGCTACAAAGGAAAGTTTCCAATATCACCGATTTACAAGTTATGAATCCAGATTAAACACCCAATTCAATGAAAATATGAATCAATACATCTTAAGTTGAAAACAAGTCATAAAACGTTACTCATATGTTTTGTTTTTGATATTTGTCTACATGTTCTTAGATCTGTAAGCATTCGGTGACTGATGATCGTACAATTATACATTACTTAGTAAAGTACATATCTGTATATGATATTTTCAACAAGAGTTACCAAACATAAAATATAATGTTTAACAATTCAATAAGTAGAAATCTACTTTATCAGAAGACTCGTTCTGCTGAGTAGTAATCAGCCAAGTACTAATGGTGAGTTATTTCAATTTACAATAAAAAAAAATTATAGTTGCAGCAAGGGTTCATTCTAGGGCCTCACATTCCGGGATCCAGAGCAATTTTGCGATCCCGTAATCCCGAGTAGTGCTATTCCCGTGATTTCGGGGTTCACTATAAAGCGGAAAATCCGTAAGTAGAAACAATAGGTCGCTAGACCCACTGGCAGACGTAACTTTTGAAAGAATAACAAAAAAAAGGGCCCACGACTTTTGAATAATTGCAAAATCTGTCGATTCCGATATTTTTTCAGAGAATAGAGCTAAAAAAATAGTTCTCTGACTTTGAAGAATTGTGTAATGTATAAATTCGTCACTTAGACTTGAAAAAAAATCTAGGAAGCACAAAAAGGGTCCAGCATTGGATGGATGCCTTATTTGAAATTTTGTCAGAGAACAAAAATAACCTACAAACAATATGAAAGGTAAAGTGTATAGGTATGTTAATTGTTTATATTGAAGAAGTTGTAATAAAAATTAAAATTCGACGTAAAAAAAAAGTGGATAGCATTTTCACGAGAAAATGATAATCCATGGAATATATTATCTTGACAATATATGAAATTATTTGCACGTACAATAATAATGATATCACAAAAGATTTCCCTTTATCTGAAATCCATTTTCCATAAATCCTTCCCATTTATCTCTGCCTCGAATCGCCTACGACTTCGTCCCTCCACACCTGTTGCTGTAGAGGCCAGCGTGGAATTTATTATATCAGCTGGTGCCTGTTGGTTCGGTGCCTTGTATGAACACTTGGAGCAAATTGAAGATGCTGATAAGCGAAATATCTGCGTAGGACCGAACAGGCGCTGTCAATTTCAGATTGTAACTGCAATACATTTATTTCCAACTTTCAACGTTTATACTTTGTCAAATCGTGAGGCAAATATTCATCGAAAGCAATGAATATTGTAGCTTTATTTTCGTTTTGAGATATATTAATAAACGTTTTCACTTTGGCAATGTACACAGTATGAATTTAAATAATTGTTTTTTTCAATGACGTAAAAGTGTCACACGGATTTTTTTGTCCTTCAGTTGTTTGGAATAAGATTAATAGATAATCAAATTAACATACAAAAAAATGTATCGGTTATGAAAGACAATTATTGAAAGTTGCTATGCGTTAAAAAAAACTGTATTAGAACGTTACAAATATTAATTTTGAATTAAATATTAAATTATACAAATCAGATTTACGAGTCTGTTATCATGTTTCTGGTTTATTATTAAGCCATTGTACAATTGACGACTAGCGATATAGTTTAAGTAATTCTTAAATAAACTGTTGTTTTGTTAAATTTAATATTCTAACGTTATTTTAGTTTCTACACTCATATTTATAAAAATGTATCTGAGATTAATATCGCATAACTTTCTACATTGCTTTTTTAGAGAATTAGGGTCTTTCAGTTTGATATGTGATTGAAAGTAAGTATTAAAAACAAAGTTTAAGACAAACATACCTCAATTGAGTATTTTATCAGAAATTGTATTGACCACTGACATGGAAATATATTATTAAAATAAAATAATTAAATATCACTCTCACATACTTGATAACTTAAACATGTTTGAACGATTGGTATTATAAAATCAATAATGTCTCTACAATATGTATCGCTAGTGACAGATAATAACTAACGCATATAAAATTACATTGCAATATTTTTTTAATCTCCAGTCTTAAAATGATTACTCATGGACTATTTAAGGTCGGACTGCAGTCGTAAGATCGAATAGCTCTGCAAGAACAACGCATTGTGTCGATATCGAATCTCTTCGTTCACAATGGACCGATGCAGAGATACGTGACCTACACGTTTATTCCTATGCTCTTAACCCTTCTAAGCACTAAGATAGTGAACGTTCAAAATATTGTTATATGATAAAAAATGATGTATATATTATATTCACTTAAAACATGTTATACAGTAAAACATATAGCACAGTTAACTATTTGGGATACGAGAAACTAAATAAACGAGATAGTATACACCAGGCGTGGGCATAACATGATATCGATTAAAGACATATTCTAGATTTTCATATATAAAAAGAGCCACACCATAGTCACGTTCTCGCTTAGTATAAAATACACAATTTCAAATTTAATTATATTTATGCACACATCTTAATTGCTATATAAAATATAAAAAAAACTATTGTTATCTATCATTTATGGTTATAAATTTAAAGGTAAATGTGAGGCTTAGAAGAGGTTAATGAAACTGTTAAATCATTAGCCGGCTCGCTCATCATGATTATTATCGACCGAAAATGTTGCCTGTTTTACCGAAGTTTTTCTTTAGTAGGTATCATAAGAATTCATGACTTTTTGAAAAAATAAGTTATACAACTCAAACAAAAAGTGCAATGTTGTGTACTATTAAATAATCAAAATTGGTGTTGGTGAGTCTTATGGTTGTAGCGGTGTTTGGGCGGGTAACGATGGGCGGCGACGTCAGGCAGATTTTGCTGACCCTTGGGTCATTGCGATATCTTTGCGGAAAGATTTTTGCCGAAAGAATAAATATTATAATAACATGTGATGAAAAGCTCCACGTACACAAAACTAAATATATAATCAAACCAATTAAAATATTATTTTGGCAAATATAATCTACAATAAGATAATTTTATTTAAAGAACATAACTGAATAATATTTATTGATAATTATAAAATATTTTTAATTATTACTAATATATATTTTGATAGTATGCCTGCGGTCAATGCCCTATCTATTACTTGAAAATTTTAATTAAAAATATTAATTGGTTAAAATACAAATTGACTAAAGCTTAGCCTAGTTCTTTTCTCTACTCGTATGTGCATCCATTTAATTCAGTTGCGTTGTTCAAGGGTACAGTATGGAAAATTTAAGAAAATATATATTTTGTTCAATGACAAGAATGTATAATTTATCTGAATTTCTACCCATCCTATCTGATCGAAAAGCAACAGATCGAAAAATCGGATAGCAACAAGAGCAATAAGCTAACTACTAGCTCTTTTCTAGTCCCACACTTCAAGCAATTGTTTCTCAAATCGAAGAGGTAAAGCGATTGAACAGCAAAAAGTTCACTTTCAATTTTTAATGTTGTTAATTACGAATTATTGGTGGAAAGAAACATTTTATTTAAACAAATTCTATTTTTTTTATTAGGATAGGGACCGGTTTCCTGGTCAGTTGTCCTGGTTATTTGAAAACTTAGAACAAGTACAAAAATATGTTGTATTTGTTTAAAAAAAAAAACACTTTTTTTAAAAACCTTTGTCGTGTTGGTCCATTAGGAATGCGTAGTATTGTATGTTAGAAAATAGTCCATTCTGTAGTTAAGCATTTTTAGTTGTACGTCACAGCATTGTAGGTTAATTTTTTTTTATTCGATAATCGTAAACATCAAGATCGAGTATTTTGAATCAAATAAAAGCGGACCGATTAGCATCGGAACGCACTTTACTACAAAGAAAGAATATGACAGATAACTCCTTTGTGACTTCCAGTTTTTACCGAAATCAACAGGATTTGAAAACCAATTATGCATTTACAAATCACAATAGTCGATTCGATGCACATGACAAAATCTACATTTCTGGCCAGAGGTAAGAAACTTTCGATTAATGTGCTCAATGATAATAATAACTTTGATTGCTTTCACTGGGCGTTTGTTATTTTTATTAACCCATGAAAAAGCAATTGACATACACGATTTAATTTATATAATTAAAACAAACTAAAAAGCGTCCGCACTCAGTACATTAGTAGTGACTAGGGCTTATACAAAAACCGACTTTTGAAAAAACCGGTTGTCGAATGTCAATATTGTTTGAAAACCGGTTTTATCCGGTTTTCGAAGATTTACAAAAAATGGATAAATCAATTAAAATAGCGAGAAAAGGTTATTTTTTATTTATATACATAATAATGCACAACAAGAAATTATTTTGTGCTACTCTTACTAAAAAATATGATTTAAGAAAACACAAAGCGTCCACTGATCCTTTTGTAACAAAATTTCCTGATATCGAAAATACCCTTTCGCTGGGTAATGATGTGGAGCATATAGTCTTTAAGCCATCAAATAAAAGATCTAAATTTTCTGTCCTTTTGTTTATAAACTCGTTTATGTAAATTCGGCACAACCGGTTACGAAGTTGAATAACCGGTTTTCGAATGTCACAAATTTTACCAAAAAACCGGTTTTTGAAAACCGACAAGCCCTAGTAGTGACGTGTCAAGATAAAAACAGCGCAATGCATCGAATAATATTCATTATATGTACTTTCCAAGTCGATATAAGCATATTGCCTGGTTTGTTTGCTAATCTTTGCTCCAACGGCATGACATTTCTATGCCTACTAATGAACCTTACTAACTTGTGTTGTCCACGGTGATTGCTTAGGAGTTACTAAGCCAAAAAAATAGAAATAAATGGAAAGTAGCGGCTAACAATCATTACTTGACTAATGTTGCTTGCTCACACAAGATTACTTACTAACCGATCAATTCAGTGTACTAATCTACTCGACTAGTGGGAACGAGCCATTATGGATAGATCGTTCAAACACACCGTCAGTTGAAATATATTTATATATGGACCTAGTAAGAATATTTTTTAGTTTGCTTTTAATGAAACAACCTACTAAGAGTGTAGGGTATGGAAAGTTTTAGCTGAAGAGGTAAAGCTGAGGAACGTAAATGAAAAATAATATTTGATACTAACAAGGCTGGATGTGGACGGTCATAAAGTTGGAGAAGGTGATTATAATTTAAAACCTCGCTTTAAGCAGTCAAATTGAAACTTTAAGGTTTTGAAAAAAACCCTATAAAACAAAATTCGATTAGTTGGAAATCGCAGTCTACTTACACCTGAATTAGAAGACTAAATTCCTGTCTTGCCCGGTACAGACCAAATATGGTCCTGTAAAAAGTGAATTCCGACTCGCAGGAGCAAGTCCAGGCTGTCGCGGTTGACAAATTGCAGCGGGTACCCTTTTCGCCCCCGGCCCCCGCCTACACGGCCCTCTAAAACCAACATCATTTGATTCAACCGCGTCACAAAAAAACCCTCAAATCGAAGACGTGCGATATAACAATGAACAGATACGACATGGCTTGTTAAATATTTTGAGCCTAAAACAAACAAGTTTTTAAAATATGTATATTGTATAACATATCGATGGAAACCGGGCTTAATTAAGCGACTAGTCAGCTAATATTTTGTAACTATGACCGCTCAGAATGTGGAGCATATAGACTTATAATAGAGTTTATCTAAACAGAAGAGTTTTTACGAGAACTGCTGGTTACTACTCAGCTAATAAACCTCTCGTTTTTTTCAAAGAGTGTAATGTGACCAATGACTTTTATGACCTTCGTTTACTAAATTCAGGAACATGTACTCGATATCTAAATTTAATCAGAATTTAATACCACTGAAAAAAATAAAAATACAAGGAATTTGAAATAAATACAAAAAACAATCAAGCGAGAATTAATAATTAACACATTTAAAGTGATTTAATAAATTTACATAGAACCCTTACAATTATGAAAAAAGTATGCATATGTTACTTTGAGGTTACAAACAGGATTATATAAACCCATGCTTCGATTAAAGCGAGACTCGTTTAACGCGGTTAAGAAAATATATATTTTTATAATTAAATAAAACGCAAAAATCAAAAAGAAAAATTTTCTGCTAGATATGACACTGATAATAATGATTTTGACTCAATTTTAAGGAAACTGTCATAGTAAAGATGTTTAAAAATGTTTTTTTTTTGTTCCGTTTAATGCAGCGATTTCCAACCTGGGAGGCGTGGGCCTTTGCAAAGGGAGGCGCGAACCCTATAAAACGTATCTTTATAACTATATGAAATAAAGGATGGGGAGGCGCGAAGATATGTTCTTCTTCAAAGGGAGATTCAAATTTAGTTTTCTCAATATTATGATTTATGGGGATACTTTAGCAATATTTACAATATTTTAGCTTTAAGCTATCGATATATAAAATAAATGTTTATTTGTATGAGTTAAATTTACGCGTTTCTTGTAACCTATCTTCTAATTTCATATGAGTTATATACCGCGATTAACGCGAATTCGCTTTGTTCGGAATTTTCCTGGACCCATCAACCGCGCAAATCAAAGTATGGGTGTACCGGCAAATCTAGATTACCGCATATCATTGTCTAAAATACAATCGGCCACCGCTGCCGCGAATCGAATTCACGAAATATTTTAACCCCGCCTCCTAGATCCAAGTCCGAGTAGAGTGCTTTTGGCCAATGGAATGTTAATGTAATTATAATAACTAGCTGTAAGCCCGTTGACCTCAACGGAGGGATTTTTGTTGCATTTTTAAGTAGTCAGAAAAGTTACTGGCGTGAAAAATAAATTACTAACCTATTTATTGAATAATCCAGAAATTCTGATAGTAAAAGAAATATCTCGGGGCGTATATCGACAGCCCTGCCCTGCAGTATTTAAATTGTAAATTTTTTATTTTTGGAATAATGTTCTAGTTTGCTAACAACTATTTTTCGTAATAGCAGAAATTTCGTAAGTTATTGAATTTTTGGAATAATGTTTAAGTTTGCTAACAATCATTTTTCCTAGAAGCAGAAATTTTGTAAATTATTTAATCTTTGGAATAATGTTTATGTTTGCTAACAACCATTTTTCTTAGAAGCAGAAATTTCGTAAATTATTTTATTTTTGGTATAATTTTTAAGTTTGCTAACAATTATTTTTCCTATTAGCAGAAATAGACCTCGTAAATTATTGAATTTTTGGAATAATGTTTAAGTTTGCTAACAACCATTTTTCATAGTAGCAAAAATAGTCCTTGTAAATTGCTTAATTTTTGGAACAATGTTTAAGTTTGCTAACAACCATTTTTCTTAGAAGCAGAAATTTCGTAAATTATTTTATTTTTGGTATAATGTTTAAGTTTGCTAACAACCATTTTTCATAGTAGCAAAAATAGTCCTTGTAAATTACTTAATTTTTGGAATAATGTTTAAGTTTGCTAACAATTATTTTTCCTATTAGCAGAAATAGACCTCGTAAATTATTGAATTTTTGGAATAATGTTTAAGTTTGCTAACAACCATTTTTCATAGTAGCAAAAATAGTACTTGTAAATTACTTAATTTTTGGAACAATGTTTAAGTTTGCTAACAACCATTTTTCTTAGAAGTAGAAATTTCGTAAATTATTTTATTTTTGGTATAATGTTTAAGTTTGCTAACAACCATTTTTCATAGTAGCAAAAATAGTCCTTGTAAATTACTTAATTTTTGGAATAATGTTTAAGTTTGCTAACAATTATTTTTCCTATTAGCAGAAATAGACCTCGTAAATTATTGAATTTTTGGAATAATGTTTAAGTTTGCTAACAACCATTTTTCATAGTAGCAAAAATAGTCCTTGTAAATTACTTAATTTTTGGAACAATGTTTAAGTTTGCTAACAACCATTTTTCTTAGAAGCAGAAATTTCGTAAATTATTTTATTTTTGGTATAATGTTTAAGTTTGCTAACAACCATTTTTCATAGTAGCAAAAATAGTCCTTGTAAATTACTTAATTTTTGGAATAATGTTTAAGTTTGCTAACAATTATTTTTCCTATTAGCAGAAATAGACCTCGTAAATTATTGAATTTTTGGAATAATTCAACTGTTTATGTATGCATGTGAAGTATGCGTATTTTGGAATTTTTAGAATAATTTAAATGTGTGCTTAATATATAATATTTAAATTAGATCAATTCTGACAGTTGTGTGTTTGCCCGAGCGGTAACGATCTCAACTCATAATCTACAGGCGATGGTTCGATCGACGGTCGTGGCGTTTTTTTGTATGATAATTCAATTTTTCAGCGACTTGATTTGTTTCGTCAAATAATAAACAGTGTATTGGGAAAATATGTCTTTAATATGAATAAAAATATTGCGTCAGCGGAGCTGGTGAAGGAGGGTGTGGGAAGGGGCAGGGGAGGGGAAATCGCGGACAATCATGCAATCATTCGGACATTATCGAGTATTAATATATAGACTAGCTGTAAGCCCGTTGACCTCAACGGGGGGATTTTTGTTGCATTTTTAAGAAGTCAGAAAATTACAAACCTATTTATTGAATAAGCCAGAAATTCTAAAAATAAAATAAATATATCTCGGGGCATATATCGACAGCATGCCCTGTTGTATTTAAATTGTAAATTATTTAATTTTTGGAATAATGTTGAGTTTGCTAACAATTATTTTTCCTATTAGCAGAAATATACCTCGTAAATTACCTAATTTTTGGAATAATGTTTAAGTTTGCTAACATTTTTTTTCGTAGTGACAGAAATTTCGTAAACTATTAAATCTTTGGAATAATGTTCAAGTTTGCTAACAATCATTTTTCATAGTAGCATAAATCGACCTCGGCGCATATATCGACAGCCCTGCAGTTTTAAATTGTAAATTACTTAATTTTTGAAATAATGTTTAAGTTTGCTAATAATCATTTTTCACATGCAAAATGGTATAAATTAATTGCACATTTTATCAAAACAAAATTATCAATTTTCCATGTTACAATCAAATGCATATTTATCAAATTAATAAGAATAAATTAACTTCACTAATTCGCCAAACGGAGCTTATTTTTAGGAATATATGAGTCTTTAAGGGAACCAAACATAAAAATGGTGAAACTTTTCCATTTGACTTTTAAGTGCAATTACGTTTTCAATTTTTTTTGTGGGAACTGTCATCAACTTTTAATTTTATGTGAAAGTTTTTTCAATAAATAAGCATAAAAAAGTAATACGAAATAACTTAGATTATTCCACGTATTGTGCTACAAACTGTGACACGTGTTTCGCCTATTTCAGAGGCATCCTCAGACAGACTTACTTTCAGTAAGTAAGTAAAAGTAAGTCTGTCTGAGGATGCCTCTGAAAGAGGCGAAACATGTGTCACAGTTTGTAGCACAATACGTGGAATAATCTAAGTTATTTTATATTTTATATTAAAATGAACTTCCACAAAGTTACCGACGAATCCATCGAAAGCATAAACAATGTATTTTAGAGAAAAAATGATTGAAATTATGCAATAAAAAGGGTGGGTTCAGTTCACTTTTTCCCATCATCCTAACTTGGCTCACTTTGCCGTATTTTAATCTCGTTGACCCCAATCTATCTAACAATTTCGCTTACTTTATTTATATTAGTATTTGAGCATAAATTTACCTTTTCCAAAGCATAGACTCGTTTACTCGTTATTTAAAACAAAAGATACAAAATTATTAAATTATCGGGATAAATTCTAAATACCCTCTGTTAAAACGTAAAATATTTAATAGCCGTCAGCATACATATGACACACATGGAATATTTGCATTTAACTGTCGAAACTATATTATGTAAAATAAACCACAATCATTATTTGACAGGTGTTCCAATTTTGAATCTTGAATACAAACAATCGAAGTCAGTTTGTGAATCACAAATATCGTTCCATTTTCAAATTTTAATTTATATACACTATTTTTATCGCCTTGATAATTATGACGTTAGCTCAGTTGATAGAGAGCTCGACTGGTAATCAAAGAGATCTGAGTTCGATCCACGATCGCGGCGTTTTTTTGTATGAGAAATTTCACTGATTTGATTTGTTTCGTCAAATAATAAACCAGTGTATTGGGAAAATATGTCTTTAGTATGAATAAAAATATTGCGTCAGCGGAGCTTTGAGGAGGGAGGGGGAAAGGGCAGGGGGAGGGGAAATCGCGGACAATCATGCAATCATTCGGACATTATCGAGTATTAATATATAGATGTTATATAAGATTGAATTCTTCTATTTTTATAATGCCTGGAGATCTGTTCAATGCGTAACGCTGCAGACGCAAGAATTATTACGCTGTCAAAAACAGCTATGTTTTATGATTGATCGTAAACTCGGTGAAAGGTATGTATATGTTCTAGAAAAGTAATATTTGAAGTTTGGGGAAATAACAAAGCTAACGAGCTTTTATATTTTTACTATATTATTTGCGACTGTGTTAACACTATATTCTCTTTTATGTATTCTTCGTTCTTTCTCTCTACCGAGGAATGCTTTTCGTTTAGACTAGAGGTCTGCACGGGCCAAAATTTTACAAAACTACCCGGTCCGAGCCCGAAAAACTCACGCCCGACCCGGCCCGGGCCCGAGTCTAATGCCGCACTTGTTACCCGAACCCGACCCGAAGCACCGAGAAATTTGAAATCCTCGATTTGGTATACTTTTTCCCCAGATTATCTCCGAAAGTCCTTTTTTTTTTTTTTAGCTCACCGAGGAATTTGAAATCCTCGATTTGGTATACTTTTTCCCCAGATTATCTCCGAAAGTCCTTTTTTTTTTTTAGCTCACCGAGGAATTTGAAATCCTCGATTTGGTATACTTTTTCCCCAGATTATCTCCGAAAGTCCTTTTTTTTTTTTTTAGCTCACCGAGGAATTTGAAATCCTCAATTTGGTATATTTTTCCCAACATTATATCCCAAATTCTAAAGCTCGGCCCGGCCCGAGCCCGACTCTCGATTGCGCTTACCCGCCCGAGCCCGGCCCACGGGCCGGGTCGGGTAAGAGCCCGTGGGCCAGGCCCGGGCCCGTGCAGACCTCTAGTTTAGACGCTCTTTCGAGTAAATATGCCTTTAGGCAGGGCCGGCCCATGGATTCTTGCACCCGTGTGCGAGGCGCAAATGATTAGTGAAAATTGATTTGATTTGATGGATGCACTTTTTGCGAAGTAATTTTCTTTTGGCCATTCATGTCGAATAACATTATTGATTTATTTGGTGTTTTCTTGGTATAACTCCATTTAAATAAGCATACAATAAAATTTCAACCTCACCCCTTTGTACTACTAAATACTTTGGTATTTTTAATTTCTTCAGATGATTTTCTACAACATTTCAAGATTTTATCTCAATTAATACGAAAGATTATTCTCTCCATTCCTCCAGTGATGGCGATTTCTAGAGAGATTTAAATCCGTAGGGGGTCTGGTATATCGTAGAAACGAGGAATGCAGTCGGGGCATGCAGAAAGTGCAATGATTGCAACGTGACTCGTCCCCTATATCTTATAACTTGCGATACCATAAAAATGTGGGAGACGAATGAAATGTGAAGCCGCGGTAAGAAAAAAGTCGACCGAGTAATGCGGGGATAAATGTGCGTGGGGTAATTCATTAGTTAAAGTTCAAATTGATAATTTCGCAAAGAGTATTAACAATTAAGACGAAAATCAGTGCATGACAAATGTAGCATATTCAAATCAATCATATTTTTTAAATAAGTACTATACTCAATTATTGAAGACTTTTTGATAAAAGCGTCAACGACTAAGAAATATGTGTAGAATTTTATACGATAAGTTTTCATATCGTGTACTCACTGACACGGCCGTGGTATGATCGGATAAAAATATAAACAGAAATTGACACGTATCAGTCATTCGTGTACCTTTACGTCTACAAAGGGGTTGCCGTTACCAATTTTGCTCTAATGGCATTATCTCCAGACGCCGTCGCTATTTTGCATAAAAAAAGATGAACATATGATAATATGTTATGTTGCTTAATAATTCAATAGTTTAACCACTTTCTTTAAGTCTTTTGATGTAACCAAGTTTGCGTATCACCTCTCTCGATATGTTACTAAATAACGGTAACGCCGTTTAACGTTATATCTTCAAGTAAAACACAAACAAATAACTTAATCTCATTATGAAAATATTACAATAGATTGTGTCGTGATGTCGTAGACAAAATTATGCATAATACTCTCAAAAGCAAGATAATACTTAATCACAAAAATTAGATTTTTTTATAATTTTATGAGTTTGTCATGATTGAAAGGAATATTCTATTGAAAATATCTTTTACTTTTTAAAGCCTTCATTGAAATAATTTTACATTTTTATAAATTCGACGCCACACTGACATGATAATTTTAGCGTAACTTTCTAATAACGGACTTTCTTCCTAAGATATAAAAAATATATTATAATTAACGTATCCTTATTTTTTGAAATTATGATATAGTATAATGAAAAAAAAATGTAAAAAGGTTAACTTACCACAAATGGTTTATCCTCACCACCGCTGCTCAATGTTGCCCCGAACCACTGGTGTGATTTTGACTCCAACTGGTATCCAGTGCTATCATTTTTGTTTCCTGTAAAACAAAACCATATTATTAACTTGTAAAAGCTATAAAAAATTACATTTTAACACAAAAAGAAAGAAAACTTTTATTGGCATGATGTTTTTTCGAGTAAATAATAATTAAATTATAAAATAGTCCATCTTTTTTGTGTGTCTGTCTTTGGTGCGATGTATAAAATATTGTGTCAGTGAGTGTTCAAAATTGGGAGGTTCCCAGGTGAGTATACATATCGACTGTAAAAAGGCAAAAGCACGTAGCCTCAAAAATTTCAAAATAACTTTTATTCGATAATCACAATGTACACAACTTAATACACGTTCTACCAAAAGGATGTAACCTGCAAATGCCGAATGAGTATCTAAATTTTCTTTCAAGCTTGAAAAAAATGGAATGTGAAAATTACGTCCGGGGAAGAGGACTTACACAAAGGTCTTTCTTTTTTCTTAATTAAGCAACTTGTTTAATTACTATTAAATTGAATAAATAAATCACCAGTTTATTAGTCTCCGTGCACTTCAGTAAAGTAGATGTATATTTATTATTTTGACTTTACCCCAAAATCATCAAAAAAAGTATTATGTGCCTCCCTAAAAAAACTTTGTGTGAGTTACGTTCTTTCGCATCTCTAGAGTCGATATACATACAATCAGCGTGTTAATAAATTTTATAATTTTATAATCAATTTTAATTAATTTGATAATTTTCCCCTTGTTGTTTACGTGTGTTACAAAGTCAAGTTTAATATTTTTGATAGTCTTTTTATTCAATTTTCACCATGGTATTAATGCATTTTTGGTTTCGTGCGGTTGTAGAAAATCATCGAATGGATTCTTGATTTATTATGTGCTAAGTTTTAGTTTTAGTATGTCCAGTTTTCTACATAACGTATCTACCACATAAAAAAACGACGGCTGTAAATGGGTTTTTTCAAATAAGCAATTACAATTGAAGACAACAGTTTACAATGCGTTATAAGTAATCATAACTGGAATTACTGGTTCGTACATTAGCACTGACATAAAGGTATTAAGTACTGCATTTGAAAACAAACAAAAAAAAATCGAGACGATTAGCCTGACAGGAGAAAAAATTCTCCCTAAAAGGAAGGTGCATTCTGACGGCCAGCAGGCCGACTTATGATATGAAATAATAATAATTTTATTAATATATGGCGATCGGTCTGTCCAAACTGTGTAATCAACTTAAAAGCACCTTCGTGTTTACTTTTTCATTCTCGAGGGGCGTTGCCAAGCCGCCCTAATGGTCAAATGGGAGATCTTACATTTGGTTTTATTGTCGGATCTGTCTTTAAACAAAGTCGCCTCTCGCTCGTTTCATTTCAAAATATTCCAAGTTATTTCAATCGGTTCACACGTAAGTTACTAATTAATAAATATTTTCGATATATTAAGCAATAATTAAAATCGATTGACATTGACACAGACATGTACAAAAATGCCATTTTTGAGCGAGCTAGTGTAAAAAAAGTGATTTTCTGCCTACTTCTATTGGAATACGAATTATTTTTTATTATTTTAATACAGAATATATTTTATATTGTGACATTACCCATATATGTAATAACACCTCGATATAACGAACTGACCGGGGGGTGAAGAGGTCACCTTTAAAGCCAAAAGAATACTTTTTATTTAATAGAATAGCGACACATTCACATAAATTTATATGTCACGGTAATATTTTTTTTAATGGATGGTAAGAGGTGTGGCTTTGCGAACATCAAATCATAAGCCGGCACGCGTTACAGCTACTGCAGTTGTGTGACCACCTGCAGGTAATGTACAAGGCATTGTGTTTCAAACGTGCATTACAATTAGAGAATGTTATAACAATCATCATATTCGACCCAAAATTTTGTCTATTTATTAAAATGTATATTTAATCAAGGTTTTACGTTATTCGTAAAATTCAAATAAGTCATGTTAATAAATATTTTTTTTCGATCGATTTAACATTCATTTAGAATCATTGTAGCAGTAATTATATTTACAACAAACTGTTCAGAAAATAAGAGTCAAACTACGAGACGAATAGCATCGAAGATGTTAAGATGAAGACTGACATAGAGAATAATTATATTTTGAGCGTCCATTGAACTAATCGCTTATTTGCCGCTTCATCAATATGCACATTTTCATGTTGATTCATTGAAATGCACGCATTTATAATGGCAACCATTTTAATTATTCTGCAATCAAAATGTCGTAATCAATTTGTGCGAACGCGCGCCAAAATCATCCCAAAAAAGGAACACAAAAGGCGGCGACAGACTACTGAGTGCATTCAGTCGCCGGATTGCCAATTCAAAGACTATAATATCTCTATAAAGGATAAAGTTTCCTTTCGATACATCTTTTAAGGGTTTGAATCCCATTGGGTGTCACTTTGCATGTCTTTAATCTGTAGTTCTAAAGTCAGTCAGGCGCACGCGATAGTATTTTAAATATGAGCATTTATCTTTAGAAGCCAATCATGTATCTACAAAAGAAGATTATGTTTTATTTTGCCAGAAGTCATTAAGTGACATGTCGGTCAAAACTGAAATAGATTTCACAATCTACGTATTTTGTCCCAGTAAATAAGTAATTTTGTCGAAAAACACGTTTTTTTTAAGTCAAATTAAATACCATAATAGTGCATCGGTTGTTACATGATTTCTGCAAAAAATCACTAAGTGCGGTAACTTACTATTGAAAACTTCTCTGAAATCGCGAGAATAAGTATTTGTGAGTCTTTTTGAAAACTTCCTGATTATAAAAGGCTTTTTTATTATTTAATTTTGGATATTACTGATAAAATACAGTTGAAACTTTAATGTTGATTATCTCAGAATCAAAATTCTGTCACTTAATGACTTCTGGCAGTAAGACGACGATTTTAATTATAAAATCACACCTTCTTGTGTCAATGCAATGAATGATACTAATTCTAAAATTAGCCACCGGTCAGACAAATAACTGGCGCCACCGTGCATATAATATTTTTTTTATTTTAAAAATACCAACCAGCTGGTAAGTTGCCAGAAACACAACAAAATTGAACTAACAGACGTTGTATCTTTTTAACTAATTGAAAATCAAAGCACAGCTACCGTAAAACTTGCGATGAATATTAATGACAAATAGATTCAGTGAATTTATTGTCTACGATTTGAGACAACGAAGAGAATGGGTTTTAAACGTGTTTCAAAATCTTTACCGGCAATCGTTTTGCAAAAAAAAAATACCATTAGAATATGACGAAAGTCAGCCATCGATAATATTACACAATTTTTCCAGCAAGTAAAAATTTTTCAGGATATGTATTGTGGCGTGCTTCAAATGATTGTAGAATGTAGGAAATGAATCGGCATGACGTAGGACATAGCGCCCTCCACCACCTGGTGACTCCAATATAAATAATTTCCGATGTCTATTATCTGCTTTAAATGCAATCATCACCACCAACGGTGAGCATGGTGTGAATTCCACTTAATCAAAGTCAACAGCGGAAGCACGCACGTGATACGTCAGGGCGTAAAAAATTGCCTCAAAATAATTAAAATATACATTCAACTAATTCACTACAATTGGTACGCAGGTTTTTATAAATGTTCTTGAACATCAAAACTAACGGTACATCTGTATCCACTTTCAGAGTACAGAACCGTAAAATAACAATGTTAATTAAGCCCCTGATAATCGAAACAAGCCAAGTGGTATTTTAAGAAAAAATTAGTTAGGTGCGTTATAATATTGGACAAGTCTTGTACATATTAAATGAGCTCAGTAAATATACACTGCAATAGAGTTATCTCTCTAAAAATACATACAATCAACCAAACACCACATAAAGATGTGATTGTAGTAACAGAAAAGTTTTACCATTTTACCACATGGCTCAATTCACCTCTCGAGGGCTCAATTAAACTGTAAAAAAGTTTATCAAGCGTACCTATTGATTCCGATCATTTATTATATACTAAATGTCTTCGATTGCTTAGATTTTCATCCTTAGAAAAACACTAATGTAAATTTCAAAACTAACTAAGTACAGTCAATTCTTTTTTTACACGAATTATTTGTTCTTACACGATTCCCAGACACAAACATACAAAAGCGGATGACGGATTTCTTAATAACAAGAAATTCGACAACACCATACAGTAATAACAAACATAAGACTTCATTAGAACCTAACAAATTAAACATGTCAGATATTGTTAGCGATGGAATCCATTTATGCCCATTCGCTCATAAAAGTCCCGCACATAATCAAGTAGTGATGAATAGTACTACTTTTTCTTTATTAAAATATTTATTATGAAAAATACTTTAAGTTACTTAGTGGGTCTTTATTATTACCTTTATTACGCGATTTTCTTTAACACAATGTTGTTATTTTTTTTTAAATACAACGGTTTTTTAAATTCATCTTTAATAATCAAAATAATATTAGACAAGGCATGGACGCGTATCCTCCATCCAAATCTATTTATTTT
>CM062826.1:28841470-28866993 GCA_031772345.1 Himalopsyche anomala
TAAGTAAGTCTGAAAAGGCGTATATCAATGAAGTAAAACACTTATCAAATGTCAACAAGACTGTCAATTTTAATTTTAAAATAAAAAAAATCTTTGAAAAACAGTTTCTGGGCTTGCAACCGGGGTCAACGTCGTCCACATTGATTGATGGCTACACGGGATCAAATCTCATAGACATCGTCTATCAATCCTACACTAGCAACAATATAGTTATGTTGGACTCGATCGATTAATCTCTAGTTATGGATAACAGCAAACATACTCTCTTTGTCTGCGCAGTGTATTTATAAGTTTGAGTGCTGAGTGAATTTTGTAAGGTGGTACTGCCACTCTATACAATTTATATTTTAACCACGAACTCTCAATGTGGAACATAATGTATACTCTATCTGAACATAATTATTTTTACTAGAACTCCTCGTTACTTAGTCGCTCAACCTCTGTTATTTGAAGATAGTAAAAATAGAAAGAGGACTAGGAAAGGACTATTGGTTAGCTTATCGCTCTAGCTACGCCCAATGTTTAGGATTAAACAGGTGGGAGGTAAGTTTAGACTTCGCAAACATACATGCATTACACACCTACAGAAATACATTGATCGATTTAAAAATGAAACTGTTCGTACAAATTCGAACCTGTGAACATCGCGACCGAATCCAACGGTGTTGGCCACTTGGTCGTGGACCCCATATATATCATTATAATTTATTTGAAGTGAAGCGAATGTTGAAAAAAGTAATCATCAAAATCCACACCGAAAGAGAGGTCGATGTATAAAGTAGGGTTTGATATTTTCTCTTGATGAAGCCAATTACATCAAGACGTAATGATGAAACTGGAGCTATTTACCAGTTACCAATGACTGCGGCAGTGTGATGGCACTTCAATTTAGCATTTGACTATTTTTAATTTGAAAAAATCTAGAGCAAGTGTTAAATATCAGTGTCGTCTCTTGACAGTCTTGACGTACATACAGTCAAAACAAACATTGAACGTTGAAAAATAAACCATTTCGCAGTGGTTTTACCAAAGTACAGACAATTTATTATTGCGCAAACATACACAAATGTGGTAAATTATGCATTCTTTATTTTTATTAGTTTTGCAACAGCGGTTCGCCAAAAAATCTGACTTGCCAAAAAAAATATATCATACATAATGTTTAGTTATGAATTATGACATCATATAAAAATGACTAATACACATTGTATGTACAAACTACGTCAAATATTTCGAGCTATGCAAGTATAATATTCTTCTTTCAAATCCAACTAAAATTAAAAATAAATGCATGCCAATTGTAGTTATGCACAAACAATTATATTCGACCCTTTGTCAGGCTTAAAATAAAAATATGTTTTTTTTAATACAGATTATCATTACAGACAAATCAGAAATCGATATAGTTTATCATATCCATTTTTATTGCATACCTTCACATTACAAATACTAACTATCTTACAACACCTGACCGCAAGTTGTTCTAAATCTATTTTTTTACTGTCACATAATTTGCATAGATACTACGAGGTGTCGTTGGTATGGTTTGCACAAAAGCAATACGCACATACTACATTCAACCCGATACATTGTTGTATTCATAATAATTGGTAATATGTATGCCTTTGTTTATGTTTTGTTCTGGTCATGTCAACATCCAATAGACAGAAGATGGCGTTCTAATGTAGAAATTTCTACTTAAATTCTTCTTAAGCAAAGTGCTTGGAGGATGAGACGATGGAACTAGGACTGGACTAACAATTTGGTGAAATATATCTATGTATTTTAATTCTACATTTTGGTTGACGCCCTCGTCAGAAATATATTTTTAAACTTACATTAACTTAGCTATAAATACTGACTTAGAAGAATTTCAAAATCCATATTCTCATATATTCAAACATTTTAACTTATAAACAAAAAATCAGTATTAAAAGTAATAAATTGACTTTATGTTTTTTTTACTGGAACCGTATCAAATGTGGAATTATCAAGTAGTTTTCAAAGAAAATTATTATGTATAATAACATGATGGATTACTATTTGTTTGATCATTAAAAATGTAATTGGCTTGATTATATATATTAATTTTTAGTTGTTCCAATGAGTTTCTACCAATGAAATGCCAATTCAATCAATATATCACTATAAGTTAGCTTATCATTTTCTTACAAATAATTTGCTAACTCTGAAAAATTATTGTTTTTATAAATGTTAGGTGTCCTTTAATTCTTTCGTTAAAATTGTTCCATGTCTGCCCTACATAAGCAGCTTGGCAGTTTTGACAGGTCGGGCGATATATACCGTTCTAAGAAAATTATTCTAACTTGGAGGTGAATGTGTAAAACAAGTGTAGTAGCAAAATTATCTATTTTAATCTTATAATCAAAATAAATTTCCAAAAAGCTACCGCTGAAACCTTTTAAAACACTTTTAATGTGTTTACTAACAGTTCTTGGTGAAATGGCATTATATATTATATTAAAAAATATATATTAATTCCAAATTATATATTAAAGATCAGGAATAGGTGGAATAAGTGTTCATTTTTAAAAATATTTTGTTTTATCTATCTCCCACGTAAATGTGTTTTATGTAAGTATTAATTAAATTCTAAAAAACATATTTATCTAACGATATATAGATCAGGCTATCTAATATTTGCATGGCCTATTTTATAATATCTACTCGCTTTTATTTTTTGGTAAGCAATTATACATGAGCCAAATTGTTTAATTGTTTATCTTCAGCATACATTTGTTATTGTCGTGTTCACAGCCAACTATCTCGCTTGGGTAAACAAATATCTTAAACTCGTTTAGTCCCGGCGCGAACCAGGGGAACCTATCACTGTGCCCGGCTCATTCAAAAATTATAGTTTTTAAGATATTGTGCAATAACTGTACTATTAACTCGTTTAATCTTATATTTTTTAAGCAAAGTTTGAATCATTTAGACCAGCGATGAGTAACACGCAAAATTATCAATTAAATTGATAAAAAAATGATTATTTCGAAAGCACAATTTTATTCAGGTAGGCAAGTATTACAATATAAGGTATTTTGAAATTGGTTCAATACACCTTGCTACACTAAGCGTATTTCACCTGGATGTGTCTGTTTAAACATGTACATATAAGATTTATTTATCAAGGATACATTGCTAGGTAATATTAGTAATATTGGATGGCTTTTTATGGATCGCGTTTATGCAGTTTAGTTAATACCCGAGACCAGGGCACATAAAGAATAAAATAGAAACAAGTGAAAACATGGGTTCAGGAATCAGCGAGTTAACTGGCGTAGTTTTATCTGGTCGGTCTAGCAGAGAATTAAAGTGTGGGCAAATATTGTAACACTGGAAACGCTTGCGCAGCGAGATCACTTTATCCACAGAACCTACTTACAGCAGAGCGAGATTACTAAAGCATTCTTGACATATGATACAGTAATGTAAGCTTACGAAGGTTTAATCAAACAAAATATAGCAACAGTACGATCGTGACATTTTGTGCGATCGATATGTTAAGCCATACAAGTCGAGAAACCCACAAAAAAAACTTTCTATTACATTTTTTTGCAGCCGAAATCACATTTAAAAAATATTGAAATCCAAGAAAATAACAATGAGAAAAAAAGAAGTTAATACAAAACTTCGCTCAAGCAAAATCAATAATAATTAAATTAATGAGCAACATATGAAGTAACAATTTCATTAGATAATTACTTACACGTCTACTACTTGTATGTAAACAATATCAGGTACGTAGCGCAATGTCAATGTCGTTGGCTTCCATGGCGGATCTCACGGGTTCGAATTCCAGTGCGAAGAGCGTTTTTTCAATGAATTTATCGATTTCTGTTCGAAGGCATGAATGTTTGTGATGTCTTAAAATTTCCTCCCACCTTTCCAATCCTTAAATAGCGGGGCATAGCGAGAGAGATTAGCTAGCCACTACTCCTGTGTAAGCCCTATCTTTTTTATACCTACTCTCTTTGAAAAAAAAAGAGTGAGCAACTGACTAAGATCAGTTCTCGTAAAAAAAAACTATTGTTGAGATATCTCCTTTAGGAAGCCATATGCACAATGTTGGAAGCGGACATGGATTAAAAAAATGGTTAACAATGTAATTTTCATAATAAATACATTAACATAACGGGGAACCCCCGAATGTGATTGAATCATTAATTTATTTTATGCATAGCACATCTTTAAACAGCATTAAAAATAGACTTATCTGGAAGCTGAATACATTTAACCAATCGCACGCCGACGATTCACCAGTTTGTCAAACGCTTTATGACTGGAAAGGAGGCATAAAAACGTTTTTCGATGATTTAGAGCCAGAGCCAAATTATAAATAAACACAACCTGAAGCGCGCGGAGACTTGTAAACTGGTGTTTAATTGACTAAATCTAATAATAATTTAATAAATTGTTTGAGAATAACCATTTATTAAGTTCATTTTCCTGGATGAAATATTCACAGGGCCTTCTTTTTTGAAAATTAAAAGCTAACTTTAGATACAATGTCGTCATTTGCAGCTTACATCTTTTTGATAGAACGTGTATCAAGTTGTATACAATGTGATAATCGAAAAGATCATTTTTGAAAAAAGCTGTCGGCTATGTCCATTTGCCTTTCCACAGTCAATGTTCTCTTAAAAATTTAGGGAATATTTCAATATCCGCAAAACGTTCATTCATTGCGTTCCACAAAAAAAAATGGAAAATAAATAACGAGTCGCGTCTGTCAAATATGTTGTGTATCACTGATTTAGATAGAAGGAAAGCCCACACAAGGTATACTTATAAGTGGCTTAAATTTCACATATAGTAGAAATGCATTGTTAGAACAATTTGAAGAATGTTTACACGCTAATCAAACAATGTCACCGTGTCGAATTTTTACTCTAAGGTAAATAAAAATGTATTTGTTCTTGTCACAAGTGCGCATCGAGTCAACCAACGCGTGTTGGCTGTTCTGTCGTGTACCAAACACGACACGTGCTCGCTATTTTTATCTCACTTGATAATGATCACGCACTGTTGAAACCATATTCATTTTATGTGAGCATCAAAGCTTGGAACTGGATACGCTCTCGTAGTATCGATAATAAAGATCTCGGTCACATTTTTGGAATATGCCGGCATCCAAAGTATGTTTGACGTTACGTAATAACAGAGAATTTTGAAATACACCCAATCCTTTTTTTTCATGATTTTTATGTGCGTTTTCGCTTAAATGCGATTTTTTTTAACGCGATTTACTCATTGTTATGCGATATTTTCTAAATAGTGAAATTTATCGGTAATATATTGGTTGCCGTATACATGCGTATACATACTCGTAGGTGCGTCCTTGTTGATCTTAAAAACGCAGTAAAGTTTTGCTTCATAGTTCATTTATCAGCTTCGCAAGAGTTGCTCTTGCATTGTGGATATGACGTAAGTCGCAGCGAGCGGTAAAGGGGTACATGTCCGTTACGACATTTCACCATCCATTGTGATCAAAGATAATCTTTTTCAAGTTAAAGATCATTCGCCCACCTTCCGAGTATAAAAATTACTACGCCGACAATTTGTCAACGTTATATTAGTTTCGGTCAAATGAGACGACGACTTGAATCAAAACACACACTTCGCATTTTCCATATATTTTAGTTAAGTATACTATGTAATTCTAAGTGCACCAATGAAATATTTTTTTCATATTAGATAGAAAAATAGTTGGGTATAAAGAACCACATTTCGTTTTCCCATAGACAATTCGTAATCCATATTGTCATCAAAATCTTTTAACTTTGTGATAAATAAATTTATTCTCATATATACACGATCCACTGATTTACCAAGCGTCAGTTCAAAATCATGAATGCCTAAAGATGCCGAAAAGCAAAACCCGGTTCGTTAGTGAGAAAACACGTGGGAGTGTAAAAATTTTGAAAGATTCAAATTTCATATTGAAATACCACTAAGCACCTTCAGTCAAAAATCTTAATTAATTTAAATACATCACGGCCAGCTATGACTATTTGTGTATTTTTTTTTCAAATAACAATGTGAGACGGTTAGTGTTGATCAGTACTTTGTCAAAGTCAATATAATAATAAAATTCTTTAAGATGAATTCAAATAGTTTAAATTTGCTCTGCAATATTGAAATTTCCCAGAACTGATGACCCTTTTAATGATGTATTACTTTTTTTATTTTTCAAAACTCACCCTTCAATAATTATTTATTTTTTAATGACGGTAAATTAAGTCTAATGAAATATTGAAATACCAATATTGATTTACACCTCCGGTATTGCGATCCCAATTGGCTGTTTTTGTTATTTTATTAAAACTTTTTTATGTTAAGCCGGTATTGATATACATGTATTCAATTTGAATCGTTCAAATTATGTGCATTCTCACAGATTTTGTCACTAACGACCCGAAGATGCAGAGAGGCGGGAGGCGAGAGGCGGGTCGTTAGTGACAAAATCTGTGAGAATGTACATAATTTGAACGATTCAAATTTAATATTGAAATTTCACCAAGCACATTCAGTCGAAATCTTAAATTATATATGTATTCCTCTGGTATTTCAATTTACATTACTTACGTGGTACGTTTCGTGATCGTTTTCATAATATAGTTGGTAAAGATATTATTTGTTTTGAAAAAAAAAAAAATGCTTTATTTTTTTCAGGTTTATATTAGTTTTTTCTGGTGACGATTTGTTTGCGTGGTCGTGATAAAGGCATACAATTGCATCAAAGGTCGACTGAATGAATGAAAGAAAGTTTAAACATAAAATAAATTGTATGCTAACAAACTTATTTTCATACCCGCGTTACAACTGTGCGTTTTATTGAGAAACATTTCAATGCATGTACTTAGTAAGAAAATAAATACATTTTTAATATTTATATTATGTCTAGTTAAACCAAAACCTACCTTATTTATTGTGGTATTAAAATTTATTAACTTTTGTAAGCGAAGCTTTTTTTATTATAATTTATCTGTATTATACGCTAACTATTTTGAAATTTTAAATCAGAAAATCCTAATTTACTTTTAATTTGTAGACAATAAACAATTTAATTTAAAATTTGTTCAATATATTCATTACCGGTTTCGCTCAACACGAACATGTTAAACTGATAAGAATATAATTTGATTTATTGCTTCGCCAGGTTCATCAGGTTATTTTATTTTTTTAAGTTTCATCGTATATTATTTATAACACTATGGACATGTATGTATGTATGTAAAAAATGTTCACTGCATTTTTCGGTTTTATTCAATTCAAAAGAAATACATTTCCACAAAAGGGCCGCCATGTATATTTGAAAAAAAATCTGAAATGGGGGTAGTAGGTCAAATAAGTCTGGGAACATGTGTTACATTGTGTGACATATTTTCTTTGCCTTTTTAAAAAGTATCTTCAGACTCAATATTTTATATCAATAAAGTAAAGATTGATTCCAATTCTTTACTAATAAATTACAACATGGAGGTTTGGGATATTTACTATTGTTTGCATCTAACCTCCTCCCTACATCCAGTAGCCTGAAGATGCTTTTAAAAGAGGGCGAAACACGTGCCACAATTTTTGTAGACTAAAAAAGATATTTTTTATACATATTTAATTCAATTCATGGATTAATCTTGATTCACTTATTATTTCACGTCTAGCATGTAGATATTTGTTGCTAGTTGTTAATAAATTCATTTTAAATCGTAGACGATTAGCATTCATTAATTCTTTCGGTACAAGTAAAAACAACCGGTAATTAGGTAATGCTGAAACAAGTGATGTATATTTGTTTAAAAACGAGATGAATAACTAACTCTTGGTCGGTTGGCCTATCGTATCTGTGTCGGCAAAGGCCCAAGATCTTTATCGCAAAGGCGATTGAGTCATTACTACATCGAAAGGCGATTTACGTGAGGAGGTTGGGATGTAACAACTGGATCGTGATGCTGGAACCAACTCTTCGGAAGCTGCTTTCTAATTATTTATCGAAAGGTAATTACACGGTTAGCAACAGTTTCTTGAGCGGGTAACATTATTACGTTCATGGGTAAAGGGTTCAGCTCCCGAGCAGGTCGAAACAATGAATCCATTTAACGACTGTGAAGTATATTTAATTGACATGGGAAAATTACGCTTGGTTAATGATATGGGTTTTTTTTACAATTCAGCTTTATCGTAAATAATTTAGGATTTCAACTGAAGGTGATTGATGAAATTTCAATATGAAATGTGAATCGTTAAAATTTTGTGCATTTCAAACGTTTTATTTATTTATTTATTTATTTAATTAACATTGCAAAAGGTTGACAAATTATAAATTTAAAACTTTTACAATGGAGAAAAAAAATAGTACAATTTAATATTAAAATCAGTAGAAAAAAAATGGCAAAGAAGTCAACTGAGTAAGCTCCGACGAACTCTACTTTTTGTCAGTAACGACCCTGGTTTCGCCTTTCTGGATCTGCAGGCATTCAAGTGCAATAATGAACGTGAAGTGACGCTTATTGATGGCGATCTTGACTACTTTTTCTAATGACTTGATATTAGCTCTGTTCTTTTGCGTACTTCTGACGGTTTGCAAACCGTCAGCAAGCCGTCAGAAGTACACAGAAGAACAGAGCTATTGATGACGTACAAACAATCACAATTTATGCGAGAAATGTGATAATTAATTCGATCATCGTTAAAAAGCAATCCGAAAGGTCAGAAATAAATTTTTACTGATTTTAAAAATTTTGTAATTTTCGAAATTCGTATTTTTTTAATAATTTAATTTTACTGTGACCTTAAAAATATAGGAAATGTCTTGCAACTGCAATATGGTAAGCATGATTGCCGTCGATTTTGATCGAAGTGCCGTACCGATATTTCGGACCTGTGGAAGTAATAACATATCGATTGCAATATAAAAACATGTTCCATAGTTCCGGTCGTAGAAAATAACTAACGCTTTAGAAAGTGAAATGCAGAAAGAATTCAATTGATAAACAGCAAAAAAAAAAAATGGTAATCCATCCATCCGTTCGTCGACTCACTTCAACGCATATATCTATCAATATGAAAATTACAGCAGCAGTCACGCGAATGAGTCAGGCTGATTGGTCAAACCGGCAACAACAGTAATAAATTGAGCGGATCCAAAGGACGCTCGAATCTGTCACTCTTCATTAGAGAATCTTTATTTGATCAGCGATCTGATTCAGAAGTCGAATCAATATTTACGAAACGTTACATACTTTCGATTCGATCGATAAGAACTGTTAAGCTTAGTGTTTGTATGGTTTCAAAGATAATTAAAATTAATTTATAAATCATTTGATAGGTATTATTATTTTTTTTCCATTCGTTAAAAAATATATTTAAATCAATTTTATTATATAAAATTAAAATTGAAAACTTTTTTACTACACAATAATGTAACAAACTTTCACACGTGTTTCGCCACTTTAAAAAACATCTTCATGCAAACGTAAGGGTTGTTTATAAATATAAACACCTAGAACTTGTTTTTTATTCTTAAAAATAAATACATTACAAAATGAAGAACGTAGTTTTTTTCCTTTCGACCGGACGCAGGGAAGAAATAATAAAATACAAACACTAACAGTAGTGATTATTGATAAAAACGATTCAACTGCGATATTAAAATTCCACTAGGTACCCACAGTTGCAATCGTACAAAATTAAACATTTTTTTAATAACAATTTTCGTTGTTGAACATTTGGACATTTAATGGAGCATATCGTCTACGGAAATTATTTTACGAAAACTGCTTGATAGTCAGTCACTCATTCAATCATTTTCGGAGAAATAAAATGCATTGACAGCGTACCAAGTATTGACAGTGAAAACCCTAAAAGTGATAAATAAAATTTAGATAGATAAGGCTAGAACAGTTCTTATAATAAGCCAATAATCCTTCACTTTTCTCCATATTTTAAAGGATCGATAAGGTCGAAAGGAATTTTGACATCACATGTACATACCGGGATTCGAGCCGCCAGCGTAAGTTCTGTAACTGACACTGACCACTAGTCTACGAACCTCACACTTGTAAAAAATATCTATTATTAAAACTGAAAAGAACAAATGTTCAATGAAATAATACAGTTATAATGGGTGACACGTGCAAAAATGTAGTACGTACTTAAATATACCGAAAAAGTAAAAAAAAAACAAATAGAAATTCGAAAAGAAAGTTTTTTTTATACCGGTAAAAGAATGTGCTTTCGGTTATTCTTATGTGAGTCTAAATATGTGAAAAAGAAATTCTAAGCGTAGAATTTTTACGAGAGGTCCTAAATAAAATTCTAATTGGAGAGAAAGAATAACGGCACGGCACGTGTCCCCATCGAGTATAGGCCACGTGGACCAACACTGGCCACGTGGGCATGAAATTGTTCAATCAAAGCTCGCCCATAAAAAAAATTACATACATAACCGCAGTCCGGTAATAGTTAGAATCAGATTTATGGTTCTGGTTGGGATAGCACGGTGTAAATATTTATTATGGTTTTCCTCTGTACCACACTTTGCGTATTTTTATACGCTCCTTGATAAAAAAAGCCTTTCAGATATTTTAAAAAGGGTCTGATACGCTAATGTAAAATAAGAATCTTATATAAATTTGCAACACTTGCGCCGACTCTCGGCTTATTGAATTTGATCCGAGAAATTTTGTTTTTATTAAAAACCGGCTTCATCATCCATCCAAAGTTTACCAGCAATGGCGGGGAGCTACTAAAATTTAATGCCCACCTGACATATTCCGTTATGACATAGTTATAGTCACTGGTTATCACACTAATTACACTGACCACGTGTTTTGTCTCCTTAAGAAGCATCTTCAGAATGGTCATTATTAATGTGGAGCATATGGATTCCCAATGGAGTTTGTCTCAACATAAGTTTTCAAAGAGAACTACATGATACTCAGTTTCTCAACCTCTTTGAATAGCGGTTAGCTTATCACTCTCGCAACGCCCTATTTTAGGATAGCAAGGGGGAAGGGTATTTTGAAACATCACATACATCCATGCCTTTGAACAGATATGAATTAAACGATTTAAAAATCCAACAAAAAAAGAAAATAAGCCAACGACGTTGACCACTCCGCCACAAATCCAACTAAACTGTATTAAAAATTACAATTCGACAGCTTATAGATGATAGATGAATATTTTCAATAAAGCTAGAACTGCAGCCATTTTATTGGTTAACATATGTTGCTCAATCTTTTGTTTTAGAAAATAATTAGTTACGACAGGCCGCTCATTAAAATCTATTTTCTGATCTCGTTAAGAGACTTCGTATAGATCGGAGCTTTCATCGGCTTTCAACGATTACATAGTAATACAAAATATTGTATTTTATGATCCAAGCAATAAATCTGCCTAGATTTCTTTCGTTTGATCAAAATACTTAATTAACTGTGCGCCTAGTCTGAAATAATACAATAATTAAATAGACGGCTTAATAATGATGAGGCGTGTTCATTCGTTGCTGACTTTGTGATATTTAGAAATCTGTAAGATTTTTTCCAAAAACAATTATATCTATTATGAATAATATTTTGCGTTATTTATTTATTGCATTTTCTGTGCTATTTTTTCACATAACACGGCTTTTTTATTGCAGGGAACCAATCATCAATTTGTTGAAGAATTTTATAACATGTCATAAGTTTTTTTGTGGACCGTATCTACCGTGTAAAAAAAGAGTTGAGAGTCTTTAACGATTTTTTTTTATGCCAGCAGAAATAATACATAACGCGGCATAACGTTTTTGAACAGAACGGAATGATACAGAATTGTATTACATAATCTGTTTTATCATGACACTGATAAGATTTTAATACGTGTTTCAAAGCAAGATTCATGCTCATTCGGCCTCGTTCGCCAGTCAATAAGACGCAAGCGAGCAAGTGTACGAATCGAGGAATCATATCGTCAGACTCTATAAATACCAGTGCAGCATCTTTCGACATGCAGTGATGATGAAGCTAATGTGATTTAAATCTTATTATAACATTATGCATACATCTAAAATTTATTGTAATACAGTGCACGCAAAGCTGAGGTATATAAATATGTATACGGTGGCAACATAGTTATGTTTGTAAAATACTTAATATTTCATAGCAGGGACAAATTTTAAATAAACAAACATGACACGAAGCGAGTCATTGCTTTTGGAAACGCCAAGAAAATATAAGGCTTCTTTAGTTACTCAGTGAAAAAAAATATTCACATATGTAAGTGTTTTCTCGGCGTGATTTCCCGCTGCACCTTTCCCCTTTTCTTGTCTGGCTATCGGTAAAATCCCTTCCACCAGATTTAAGATTTTTCAATAAATCTAGAAAAACTATCAATCAAAATTTGTGATCTTGATTATGGAAAAATAAGGTAAATGAGACCTCTACATTATTCAATTTGCACTTACCATAATTCAGCCTCTGAAAAAGCCAATTTCACCTAACCCGAGAAGTGGCCGTTGACCCAAACCTGAAGCGTAACCTTACGAAAGCACAAAGTAACCGTATACTGTGCTATGGTGGTCTAACTTTACCAGGAATACGAACAGATAAGAGAACAGACTAACCAGCCCCTTCGAAAAATCGACGATGGACCCGGCTTGGACTTGTGCTGCAGATTCCTCAAGAGAGTGTGAACTCCACCTGTATTTTCTAGCAACCGTCGTTTTGAAAAACCACTGATGACCATCCATAGAATGTACTCGGCGGAGCACGCTGGGATGACCTGGGAGGAATCAAAGAATCTGGCAAAGGAATAAATAATTTGAGAGGAACCGTGTGATGGCCATATGCTCCGAATACGGAGATGGTATTGATGAAAAAAGGCAATTTTTGTTGAGCACAATCTATCGTGATTAAATCTTTTGAATATTTGTTAAGTTGTTGTTATATTTATTTTCTTGGAAAATGTGTTATTCACGTTTTTATCACGAGAACGTTTTTGTAATAAAAAAAATGTCAATGATTGATATAAAGGTAGTCTTCTGAAGAAGATTGCACATCACTGCAGCTAGTGAGTAAAGTTTGGGCGGGGGCGGCCGGTATAGGCGGACAGAAGTTAGTAGAGGCGCGCGGGGGCGGAATAGCACCAGCTAGCGCTCATACTCTCGCCTTCGCGATTCCTCATCATCCGGTGACGTCACAATACAGATTCTTCGAAATGTCATTCGCTCACCTTGTGGTCATCGCTGACTCCTTCGTTTTCAATTTAGTCGTCTGACTCCTTTTGAGACAAAGCCGTTAAATCGATAACTGATTAACCATTTTTAATAATAAAGCCTCATCAAGTTATAATAAAACATTACCAAATGGCTTTCAATGCCTGAACATTATTTACGGACGTAAGAATTTTATAAAAATCTAGAAGCATATTATTAGAGTTTAAATCAGTGGTCGGCAACCTACTACCCGCGGGTAATTGAATTACCCACTTCGAAATTTTGAGTTATCCGCCAAGACATTATGATAATATTTTTTAGACCATGGAAACCACCAATAACAATTTATATGTGTGTTTTCTATTTACACATATATAACACAGCAAAAACCTTATTAAAGCTAGTAACGATGGAATATTCAACTCCTTATGAGTAGGCATTAAAATTTGACACTATCCGCCTAACTAGATTTAAATAGTATCGCAAAACAAGACTGACCATCATGGACTCGGTTTAATTGATAATGCAACAGTTGGCGGAATAAACAAGATGTTGAAATTTCTCTAATAAGAGACAAAAATAAAGAAGGACAAACGATATTTGTTGGGAAAAAATGATAACTTTACACTTGTTTATACAGCATTCATTTTAACGAAAAAATTCTATTTTATATTTCAGAATAAACTCAAAACATAAGTCGAGTAAACAAATGTTTAAAATTCATATTTTTAATGGCCCTTCACACCTGTTGATTGATACGGCACACTTGTTATTTCAGCATGTTCTTAGCAAGTTATTATATTCTTCTTAAAATGTATTATAGCATCATCGAATTTTTAGTTAAATTTTTAATTTGTTTTTAGTCTTAAGAAACTTTATTTTTAATATTTTCGATTAGATTATTTTCACATTCTGATCAGGACCGATTTTGCTCAATCGCGAACATAATGTGCTGAATATTTAAATAGTCAATATCAATGCTAATTATGGAATAAACCAGTATAATTATAAAAAAAACTGTGTTTAATTTTATTAATATACGTAATACCTTTCCAGCAAAAATTCTCAGTTATTTTTTTAGAAGTGAAAAATACTTAGCGAAATAGTGTCGAAATAAAAATATTATAGGAAGTCGTGAAAGTATTTGTTAAGCTTAAAATTTGAATCGTTCAAATTATGTACATTCACACAAATTTTGTCACTAACTCATTGTTAAGCGATTGAACTTTTTTCCAACCTTTTTTTTATTATTTTAAACGACGATATAGTAATGTGACACGCACAGATCCTAGTTAAAGCAAATCAAATCATGTCACATCAAATCATTTTTTTAAAAGCTGGTATCAAAATTAAATTTGCACCTCAAGTTTTAGAGTATGACAAGTCAAAAAAATCCTTTTTGATTCCACAAGAATGTTCAAGATATGATTATTTATTGACATTGTCAAAGACTATCATCACAAGTCAAAAAGAATTCGTCGGCAACTTAGTGGAAGTTCATTTTTAATATAAAATTATGTTTAATAGTTTGATTATTTGAAGAATCTCAGAATTACATGTTTTGGTATTGAACTAGTGTTAAAAAGTGACTGAAGAAAATAATACACATTTAATTGGTTAATTAAAAAAAAAAAATTGCACACATTTTAAGATTTAGAGGCCAGCAGCTTGTGCATAATGACACAAATCCGAGTTCAAACGTAATTTAAATAATCGAATAAAATAATGTACCGTATTAACCCGAATATAGCGCATCATTTAACACGCCATCTTGCAAAATAATAAACGAAAAGAATAAACAAAATGATCATATATATTAAAAAGGAAGTATTATTATAAACTCAAATCAATACCTTCGTTTTCTATTTCTTAATTTAAAAGTATGAAACAAGTTAAAAACTTAAATAACCTAACGATAGTTTGTCCGAAGATGCTTCTCAAAGAGGCAAAACACGTGTCACAACTTGTTACAGAAGCTTTGAAATAACTAAATTACCAATTTTAATTTTATATTACACTCAAATTAAAAAAGATATTCGAAGAAATCGGGATGTGAACTGTAAAATAAACTTTGATCGTGTATGCGAATTATTCATTTAAATCCTTTATTGGATAAACAGATCGCGAAATATTAGGGTTATTACGGTCTTCCAGACATCGCTGCAATTGTACGATTCATAACTATCTGATTCTTAATTAAGTGACTATAGAATTGAATAGGAATTGAGTGACTACCGGAGCAGATAATGACGATTTTGTGCTCGATGGCCTAATAAGGGATAGTCGATATTGTATTTTAATACGTGTTCGCACAATTCATTATGCTTCGTTGGATTTAATGTCAACGTATTCTTGGTGCTCTAATTACGCGGATAAATGAATAAGCTGTGATTGATAGCTATCCTATAAATAAGTGATCCGCAACCTTTTTTATCCACGTAACACCAAAGTTTTCACAGAATTCCGCGGCACACCATAAGAAAACAATATTCATAAAAAGCGTATGTTATTTTTTATTTAAAGTATAAATCACATGAGGTTATTTTTTTATACATCGCTACATACATGCAACAGTAGGACAGTCTAAAAATCTTTGATTCGATATCACGACAGTTTAGTGTTAACACATTTTTTTATATTTTCCATGTATTCGGCGGAAGTTCATTTTTATATATAAATAAGTTTGATAGCTTTGTTCATCCCATTTTTAAAGATCGGGAGGGTGAGGAAAATTTTGAGACATCACTGATGTATATGGCTTCGTAAAAAGGATAATCGTGGATACCGCAACTCAATAACGCAACGTTGACCAATAGGCAACGGGACCGGAAATACCAAACATACAATCATATTATTAGAAAAGTTCATTTTAAATCGAGCTCTGTGAAATTTTAACGATGGCATTCCTAATAGAGATTTTGTTTGATGTATAAATACTTTTCTGATTAATGATTGAAAGAATTTGTGTTTTATATAGAATCTTAAAAAATCGTTCTCAGCGCAGATTTTTCATCATGGAATCGAGATTGGAATGCGATTGAATTATCAACTTTCATATTACACAAGACGTTTAAATAATTTTCTATCCAGCATCTATTATTGATAAAATCTCCCCAAATTGTGACCGTTTAACTTCACATATGCAATCGATAATTCTAAAATTCGGCTAAATTATGTTTCGGATATCGTTACACTTGGCCAGATCTATTATCGATGAGCTCTTTGAATTTTTATTTTATTTTAAGACAAGGAAATGTCACCATTAACTAATAAAATAAGTTTCAGAGACCGGCAACCGACACAGGAAATGATTATTGAGTTGGAAGCTGAACGCAAGACTCTATATATAGCCCCGCACTAAGGTAAACATTCTCGACTCTTGATTTTACAGATTTCTTCGTGTTTATTCTCAAAATAGAAAAGTATCTATGTAACACACCTGAGCGAAAGATTACAGTATTTTAATGATTGGCAGAAATACTCTGAAATTGTACCATTATTATAATAGAGCTCCAACAAGTAAACGCACATTTAAATAACTAATTATGTGTTATGTTGTAAAGGAAGGAATCTCAGATGTGAAAGAAATACGACCAGATGATAGCCGTGCAATCGTCGTATAATCGATAAATTCGGCAGTTTCTTTATAGAAATTCATATTTAATATAGTTGTATTAAAACTAATGATGTCTTTAGCCCCCTTCACACCTCCAGTAGAAATAAAAAAAACTTTGTAAACATTTGTTATAAATAAATAATCTTACGACATAATTAGTCTGAAGATGCTTTTCAAAGAGACGAAACACGTATTACTTTTATTAACACCACCAGTGTTATAATATCAACTAAAATATTATATTGAATGAACATAATCCATAAAAATGTCAAACTTACATAGATAATAGCACTTTTGCAACCACATAAAATTAAAAATGTAGAAAAGTCTTTGAGCTAATATTTAAATAATGTTAAATATTGCGATAATTTAATCTTATTTATTGTTTTATATAGATTAAACTATTTGTTCAAAGTTTTTCAGATATTTTTATTTTCATTTTTATTATAATGAGGTAGTTTTGATAGTTAGGTTTATTTTTATAGTAATTGAAGGAACTTTTAGCAGCAGTTTTGTTTTATCTTCAAAAATATTTCCAAAAATGTACATCCCGTTAGTCTTGAAAATTCACAAAAACGCAGCAAACTTTACTATATTCCCGACAATAATTTTAATCAGAATAATTTAATTTAGATGGATTCCATTTAAAGCTTTGCGTCATAAAAAAAACTTCACTGCGTGTCTATAAATTATTTGTGTATGACAGATTATAAGGGCCGTAAAATGTGAAGTCGTTAAAATACAAACTTTCATCTTCACAGTGATTTCAAAACATAATATGGCAAAGTGAAATCGACTATCTCTGGAAAGTATGTATTTCAACATGGAATTCATTACGATTACCCAATAAAATACAGTTGATGTTCAATTGTATTAATTGTTTTTATTGACGATGTATTTGAGTTGTTTAATGTCATATACCTGGTGATAAAATTGCATAGCTGATTCTGAAAATTTTCTGTATTCTGAAGAATACACGTGTACATTAATTACACAGTCTAAATGATTATTTCTCTCAAATTCACTTATAAGTATACCGATGATTATTATTCAATAAAACATATCTATTTTCTCACATTGACAGCAGTATTAAAAAAATGAGCGATTAAACCAAAAACGGACGAGTCCTGTATGCGAAAAGCATAGACGGCAATTTTCAAATGTGTGCACTGTACAACAAAAATACATAGTGCATTAAAAAAATATATATGTATAAGCTAAGTCAATTTATAATAATATGTACATTAATTTAAAATACAATGATCGAAGCTATTTATAAGTGTTTTAAACTTTACCTTAAAAAAATTGTGACACGTCTTTTTTAGCTTTTTAAATGTTAGTCTGAAAATTATTCTCAAAAAGGCGAAAAACGTGTAAAAAATTGCAATATAATCCGTGGGATCACGACGTTATTAAATTTAACTTTAAATAATAAATGAATTTCCACTAAGATACCGCCAAATTCATAAAAATATATAAGACAATTATTTGGGTATCCATAATCTTCAAAAACGTAATGTATTGATTAGTAGTAGCACGGCGTAGACTACGCAGAAAAATGTAAAATTTTAGTTCATTTGACAGTTAAAAAATAAGACTATAGTAGGCAAATAATTTCTGTCTACTTTTTGACATTGAGGAGGATATACGTCGCTTAATTATTATTTTACATCTAGTTTTGACGTATTGGATTTAATTTGTAGGCAATAAATCTGCCGCAGGCAAGGTTATATATTTCTTATCCGTTCTCAGATAATAAATTTAAATAATAATGAAAAAAAACTTTGAACTTCAATAACCATATTCGACGTGTAATAATATTGCACGATTATATTTTACATGGATAAGGTAGCTAATTGGATACAATATTGCAATAATATTTTTTGGTAAAGTCCTATCGAGACCTAGACCTCATCCAGTATGCTGTTTGCCTTCTGATTGAACTTAATAAACAATAAAAGTGTATATCGTCACCGAACTGGCAAAAGTTGGTAAGTAGCAAAATTGACAAAAATAATGCACACTGTGTGATTCTTGTATATTGATTCTTTGTCCGGAATAACTCATTTGGTACGTTAATTGTACGAGTTTGGCAAACTTAGCAATGTTTTTATTAGTAATTATTATGGGTGCAAATTTAAAAGCGCGGACGTCAGTTGTGTGAGATCGGCATAAAATCGTTTTTATTTTGATACTTTGTCACATAAAATATCGAGGCTAAAGGCTATTTATAATAAAAAGATAAAATTTATCACTCGCTGTTAACTCAGAACTATTAAATTGTTACCGACCAACCACTGCCAGTACAATAACGATATGTTAAAAGATTGAAATAGCGAACTACTTTCCTAAGGGAATCTGATTGTCGAATGCAAAATCAAATCATGTGTTTTAGAATTAGATTGACTCTATATGTTTAATAAAATTTATTTGTACTTCTAAAACTAATATAATTATCGTATAATCATGTTGGGTCCTATGGCGCAGCGGTTAGTTAATTGCTAGTCCTGTCTTAGCCTTGTCATTCTATCCCTACTACTCAATTTAGAAAAAAGAGGTTGAGCGACTGAGTAACAAAAAGTTCTCGTAGAAAACTTATGTTAAGATACCGCCATTAGGAGGCTATACGCTCTACATTGGGAGCGGATATGGATAAAAAATAAAAGAATAGTTCTGAATATGATGCAGCTTTTTATTTATTCAGAGCAGGATAAAAAAGGAATATATGAATATGACACATACGAGATTTTTTTTCGTTATTGTCATATTGAGGTTCATATTCCATATTCTTTGAATAACTGATTTGAGTGTATGTTGGATCCATTTTTTAAATAATCAATATTTTCTTTATTCGTATTTTACTCATGATCAAAAGGTGCCTTAAGAAAAATCGATAAATCCCAACCATCGAAAAGAAATGTTGCTGTACCCAAACGCAGCAGACAGTGGGGTGAAGAGTCCAGTTTCATAGCATTTATTATTTTTTCACCGGATCCCAAATATAATCGCCTTATATTCGGGATAATACTGCCGACCGTTTGGTTATATGATGATATTACTATCAGCACGAATTGCATGCTTTCCCAATTCACGGCTATTACCTTAACACTGCTTTGCAGGGTGATCGTGAAAACAAATCACTCGTGGATAGTTACTTTAAAATATAACCCCAAGCTGTTTGTCAATAGGTAGGGCTTCCAAACCGGTTTAAACCGAAACCGGTTAACCGGTTTTTCGGGTGTTTTGAAAAAAACCGAAAACCGGTTTATTTTGGGCGGTTAACCGGTTTAATAAAAAAATCTTTTTCCGCTTTGAACACCACGAGATTTTATTTAACTATTCATATGTAGAGTATAAATATTTAAAAATGTTGTATATAATAATAGTATTATAATTAGTACAATATAATAAAGTATTTTACTGTTCAATTATCTAATTTCTGTGACATATTAATAACAACTATGTAGTCGAAATCATGGAAAACCATACTGCTTTCAATCAAATATCTATAATACGAAAGGATTCTCAAAATATCAATGATAATAAAACAAGTGAACCTTATTGAACCAAAAATACGTTCATCATTATATCTTGTAAATGAAAAAAATATCCGAACCGAAAACTCGTACTGTTACAAAGCAATTTAAATATTAGTAAAGAGAAGTTTATAGTCTACATTTTTTTCACGTATTCATTTGATCTTTATTAGTCGGATTATTTATACATAATTATTAAAAATATAATATTGGATATGAAACTTAAATATTGTATAATATAGATTGCTATTATTCCGAGAAAGTAGTAAGTACCTGAACTTAAAAGATGGCAATTCATATTCACTTTTTTGCAGCATACATACATAAAAAGGTTAAGTGACCAAGCCCATGTTTAATTATATCTTTCAAGTTATAAAACAATTCAATTTTAAAACGTTTTTTTTTTATTTTCTAACAATCGGTGCCATAAATCATCGGCTACTTTCCGTCTTTCCAATATGCACATGTGGTAAACAAAAATAATAATAAAGACGAGCAAAAAGGTATTCGAAGTGTTATACAATTGAACATTAGCTGAATATGTGTTTTACATTTATTTTAAATTTTTATTATTTAAAAATGTGAAAATGTTAGGCATACAATCGTAAGGACTCGAATGCATGTTTTCGCATAGTGAAAATTGGTAGTTCTAATTTTATGCACTTATTGACTGTTTTTTAAGTAATCAAAAAACTTATTTTTGAAGCATTGGTTAGTGTGGTACTAAAATTGGTTTTTTGAAAATAAATCCGGTTTAAACCGGTTACCCGGTTTATTTATTTGAAAAAAACCGAAAACCGGTTAGTTTAAATGTCCGGTTAATTGGAAGCCCTAGTCAATAGGTAGGGATCTGGGTGAAAAAAAATAATTGCGTAGAATCCTACTAGAGTTGCACTGGGAGGGGTTTCCTTTTCTATTTGGACTCGATCGAACAAATCGGAGAGAAATTTTATAGATTTGCGTGTAGGTGACTTATTTCACATAGCCATTGCTTACTAACTGTATCAATAAATTGTGAAAAATATTATTTACACGTGCTTTCATTGTGATCTCAAAATGTCGTTGATCTGTGTTTTAAAACATACAAACAATATGGAATTAGTAAATTTCTAGTTGAAAATAAACAATGAACCTCGCATAGAATTAATTATAAAGCATCTATTCGAACCGGCTTGTTATATGTGATGTCACGATTTCAGTAAAATGTCGTCCATAAATCGCATCTATCAGCGGGCTACAGTGGTTTCCTACCAAAAGATAACAGAACAGAACAAAACTTAATAGTCCGCTATCTGGTATAATACTAGAAAAACTGGTTTCTTGATGAGACCAGTTTTATTTTTTGGACCACAGTAGCTCTTAATCTTAGTTCCGTGTTTTAGGAAACGACTAAATGTTAGAAAAAACATTGTTAATAGTTCCACAATAAAAATGTATTTACAACCTATGCTTAACACGTAATTATATGACATCGCACCCTTACATAGGAAGGTAAGAGTAAATTTAATAGTTTTAGACGTAGATTTAAAAAAAAACAAGAATAAATCGTCACCTTTCTGGCAGAAGTTAGTAATTAACAAAACTGACAAAAATATGTTAAGTATACAAAGAGATTTGATGTAAATTCTTTGTCTGTTAGGGCATTAATTATACCAGTTTGCCAAAAAGAGCATTTATTTTTTAATGCTGATTAAAAGCAGCAAACTGTCACTGTCTACCAATTTGTAACTCTTATTTGTGTCAGATCGGCATTAATGCATTCATATTTTGATTTTATAATTATCCGTGTATTATAAAATATCGATGCTTTATCCTAAAAGCTGAATTTTTCAATATGCCGTTTACTCAGAACTATCAATATGTTATATTTAACAGCTTCTACCAAAATAAAGACGATGTGAGCTTAGTAAAAATCGTCTTCGCAGCCTTGTGCGATCGTTAATTGAGCATAGTTATACAAAAAGCAGAAATTTAATAAAAATGAAGTTATCGTATTTTTAAAAAAAATATCAGGTCGGTCCAAGTTTCTGTGCAAATCAACCATACTGCTTTCATACAAAAAATGTTTTAAGAAAAAATCACAATTCTCTTATCCTTAACACAAAATCTTTGTTTTGCAAAGGCGACCTCATCATTTAATAAATAAACCTCATGAATAAAATCGTAAATGTTGTAAGGATGCATTAAAAAAAAACAGCATAGTTACTTCAACATTTTCAGGTATCAGCAAGGTCAATTAAAACACTTGTTGTCATTACAAAAATATACAGTTTCGGTTGATCTCATGTGATTTGAAAAAAACTAAATATTTAGCACCTTAGCTGTCAGCTGTAATGATTGATATGTGTTAGTTAATATACGCAAAAAACATGAATGTATTGAATCAAGGCATTGAAGTTCTGAATGTTATAGCGGTGAGCGAGATAAAATTGTTGAGAATGATTGGTTCTGAAAATAGACGCCTATGTCAGAGAATCAACGGCGAATTTTGTTTTTGAGCGCTAATTTAATATTATATGGATTCCGGTTTTGTCTAAACTCTAAAATACATTCCTGGCTAGCAAAGAAATGGACTCACACACTGCGATAGGTGTTGACAGCGAAAATTTAAGAAATAATTTAGATCGCGAATAAGGCGGTTAATATAAAAAGAGAAACATATATGAAAATATCATATTAGCTATTGCACTAATCGTTATTGATACCATTAAACATTTTCTATAAATTTTACATTTGCTATTTTTTAATTAACATTTTATAATTACTTTTGAATTCATTACAGGTGGTATCTTTCTTACATAATTAATTTCTAATTTGGTTCAATTTTGATTGACGAATTACGACTATTTATTTGAAAAAGGTCATTAACATCCTAATTATACATAATTTAGTTATTTTCATTTGGAATTTGTATAATTACTTATAAATTTATTTTACATTGCTTTTACCGAGTGTTCGTGACACCTTTTTATAAGTGGTAAACGTTTGTCTGATGTTGGATTCCTTCAATAAAACTGTGAAATCTAGCAGAAACTTGAAACAACAACGAATGATCATGGCGGTACTAGCAAATGTAGTGGTTTGAAGAGTTTTAAGCAACGTTGCTTCGGTTGCTTTGTTCTAGAGTTCGAATCCCTGTACGGTCCATGTCATGTAACTGTTCTTGCAATCGATTTGAGGATTTCTGTTCGAAGGCCGGATGTGCTGAATTCCACCCCACACGTGCGATCTTCATAAAATGGGTAGCTAACCTCTAGTCATGTCTTATCACTATCCTTATATCCATACTCTCTTCGACAAAAATAGATTGAGTAAGTAATAATCGGTTATCGAAGAAAAACATACATTTAGATTAATTCCATTTGGAGCCCATATGCATCACAATGCAAGCGGACATGGTAACAAATCTAGTTAGATTAGATATCTTAAAATGTCAACTGGTTAATAATTGCTTATAATGCATCTTGCGAATTATTTAATTCTTACAGTAAAGTCACTACCAATCTGTTACGTCTGATGATGCTTCTTAAGCAGACGAAACGCGTGTCACAATTTGTAACACAACAAGTCTAGTAACAAAATATAAACACTTTTAGGGTGTTCACTGTCAATAATTGGTGGAAAGGCATCATAATAATAAAAACACAATATTCCTTTTTACTTTATTCCACTTTGTTAAAAAGGTCAGGACCGGTTTCGCTCATTACAAGCATTGTCAAGTTGGCAAGTTTTGGGTTTTTCTTTATTAGATAAAATATCAGACGAGGAATTGTGTTGATATTATTTTAATATAATTTAAGATTTCGACTGAAGGTGCTTGGTGGAATTTCAATATTAAATTTTAATCGTTCAAATTATGTACACTCCCACAGATTTTGTCACTAACGACCCGGGTTTTGCCTTTCGGCATCTTCAGGCGTTCAAGTGCACGGATGAACTTAAACTGTGTTGACATTATTACGATAACTTCCCAGTAACAAACTGAATTAAAAAGGCCTATTATAATGGCCATGTCAACATTGAACAGACGAGTTTTATTTCAATTGGTAACATAGTGTGTGTATAAAAAAACTTTAACAAAAGAAGATGTCATAAAACTAATAAAAAATGATCCATTGTGAACGTGTGATAAAAATAATACTCAGACGAGTCCTTAAGTAAACATACCAAATAATCAAGGAGTCAAGAGCGTCGAGGACTTTTGCGCAGTGAAGTCCTAGAATTAGATTAATTCGAAAATAAATTACTCGTACATACCTGCAATGAAAGAAAATAAATCGAATTAATACCAAGATAATAAATAATAAGTAAACAAAGTAACTTTATTGCTGGAAACATCATCAAAGGTAACATTCCTAGTCCATGCAAATAAATAGATACGACTAAAACAAATTTATTTGTAACAATAACAATTTCTAAGTGCCGTATTTTTAAAAATTAAATAATGTATTATTTACTAGTCTTATAATACAATACGTTTTGAACATTAAATCAATTATTTATGATAATTAAACATATTTCACAATTTAAAGACGTTTGCGAAGATGATTGAAACCATCGATTATTTATAATGACTAATAAATACTATCACAATTTATTTATCACGTTACTAAGAGAACAACACACGTGCAACTTTTTCGTGCAGTATTAGTTCATTTTCTATTTAAAATGAATTGCCATATCGTTCCAAAGTCACGTTTGTGCCAAATAGCAACTTTGACTTTTGGCCGCGTTAAATCAAAGATCGTATTTTTAATTCAAAAACGTTGTATTTTGTAATGCACATTTATTAACTGATACAAAATAGAATTACCGTTAGTTACCAATTAGTTACACTATAGCGAAACAAAAGTAAGATGTGAAATTTTCAAGCACAATTATTTTGAAACAATTAGTAAAATTGACCAACTGTTATTCATATAAAAAATACTGAAATAAGCGATATAATAATTATAAAATATAATATAAACCGTGTTCGAGTGTTCAACGTCGTTGGATTTTGTTGCAGGGCTTTAGGATTCAAATCGCAGTATGGTCAGTTCAATAATACGAAGACATGAATATCTGTGATTCTTAATAAAATCCTTCTAGAGGTCATATTATTAAAATTCGACGAATTGAGAGTGATTATCGAACCACTATTTCTGTCGTA